>CAVLJG010000003.1:121716715-122041242 GCA_963669975.1 Acanthoscelides obtectus
AAATACAGGATATGAGTCTTTAGCTCATTTTAGGAAGAAAAGTTTATGTGAACATATGTCCTGAACATCTTAACATTTGGGCTACAAGAGCATCGTTTGTATATAGCCACCGGTAAAGAAAATTCATTTTTAACATCCTAAATTTCCAAGTGTCCCATAGTTTTGCAATTTCTGTTGTTACCCAAAATACGTACAATACAGATGTCATTTGAATCGCATTTGGCCCACACACAGTTTGTCATCTTAGATCAGCCTCTGAATAATTTCGTAGTAAATTCGACAATGATAAATGACATACGAATATAACGATATTTTTTGCTATTCTCTTTGAAGGAACTTTATTAAAATAAATTTATATCAAACAGAGTATCATACATAAACATCTGAAGGGCAATTCAAACAAAAATCCTTATAAATTTACACCTAACAAATAACATGTATGGTGAGGAGTACATTGTAATAAAATATATGGCAGTTGTAAGTGACTCAAATAAGTGCCAAAAGCCTTCCCGTTGTACCAATCAAAAATTTTGTAAGCGCTCATGTTTCCATTGCTTATACAATATATTTGGTGACGACATACCGACATTTAAGGGCGGTATTTTTCAGCTATTTTTATCGACAGATCCACCCCCCTACAATGTCCTACCTCACCACCCTTGAAATGGCTGCCATTTTTACTTTTACGTTACGATTACGCTTGTGCATGTAAAAAATTGTAATAACTGAGTACATAAGTGTCACAGAATGGTAAATTTGGTGTCACTAGAACGATAACATGTTGCCCTATCGTTTATTGAAAAACTTGTATTGATACTAACCGTCAAACATACTTAAAACAGACGAAAACAAAAAAGCATGCAAGAAAATTGATTATTTTGTGCATCTCCGTAAACCATTCAAAAACTAGTATGTGAAGTTGTACTTTTTTTGTGCTAATTCTACAGCTAACTATGGTATCTACAAAATGACACCAAATTGTTTACCCTATGTTAGTTATTTTAAGTACAAACATTGCTTAAACATGAGCCTTGGCAAGGCTCCCAGATTTAGGTAGCGGACCGAATCCAACATTCCTGGTATAGAGATGAATGTATCGAGAGCACGAGTGTGACAACATCTACCGAAAGGGTCACGTTATCGAGATGGTAATAACCGGTTATTTGTTGTCACTGTCATAGTGAATGTTTTGTAGTCAGTCGCCACGCTTGGTGATCATACGTCAATTTTGTTACCAGTGCCGACTAGTTTCAATATCAATTTTCTGAACCTATCCGAGTTGGAAGTGATTTGTGACTGAACATTTTATTAGTCATGCGCAAGTCTCTATCATGCCAAATCGTCCACGTAATAAATTTTCAAATCACCATGCTGCTGATATGGTTGGTGTTTGTTTACGGCTTTTGCAATGGAAATGCGCAGTTGCTGTGAGAGAATATCGAAGACGATTTCCTGACCCAATTACGCAAAATGTTAGGACTTTTGCCTTTACGTACCGGAGACTGGCGGAAAAAGGGATTCAAAGGCCAGTAAACAACCGTTATCGGCTACTGTCTCCATAAGATGAAGAAGAGATTCTCAACATGTTTACCCGAGATCCGAGAGTTAGTATGAGGAGGATCGCTGGCCAGATAAAATTTTTGGATACAGTTTGATATGTGCTCACGAAACCTCAGATTATAATCCATTGTTAAGCCTAAGTTTTTAACTTTATCACAGTATTTTAATCTAATATTATTTATGGTTATATTTAAATTCTCAATCACATAAGAACGGTCTTTACCAAAGATCACAGCAGCTGATTTATTTGGATTTAATATTAATGAGTGCTCTTGCAATCTTTTAGAGAAGTTAGTCAAGTCACTGTTTATTTTCAACTCGGCAGCTGGCCAATCTGAACTAGGAAAAGAATAGTACAGCTGGGTATCATCCGCGTAAACGTGTAACTTACAGAATTCCAAACATTTAAGAATCTGATTAGTATATATAGTGAAGAGCACAAAAAAAGTACAACTTCACATACTAGTTTTTGAATGGTGTGCGGAAATGCACAAAATAATAAATTTTCTTGCATATTATTTTGTGTTTTTGTCTGTTTTTAAGTATGTTTGGCGGTTAGTATCAATACAAGTTTTTCAATAAACGCTAGGGCAACATGTTATCGTTCAAATGACACCAAATTTATCATGTATTCAGTTATTAGAAATTGCTATAGGACATTGTAGGGGGTGGATTTGTCGATAAAAATAGCTGAAAAATACCCCCCTTAAATATCGATATGTCGTGACCGAACACATTGTATAGAATCGGCAAGTAATCGTTGCCTACATAACCACTGACCATCGCACGGTCTTTTTATTATGTGGGTATCTACTGCGAGAAGAACAAAAAAGTTGCCCTCATGTATCATAAAGCAATAAAATAATAAGGTTTTCTGAAGTGTAGGTAGAAGTTCACCAAGCACAATGCTCAAATAAGTTATCAAATTGATTCGGAAAATTCACTAATTAGTGGCGGCTGCGGTAGAATTGAAGGCATCCTTGGAAATCTAATTTATATTACAGTTTACAGATTTAGTCAATTTTCAAATATTCGTAAAGCGTCGAAGAAAATATTTTGGAACAAACTCGATACAAATCAAAAGATTAATTACATTCCCATAATAGTTATCACGAAAGGTTAGAAAAAACATGTCGCTTTTTGAGCACTGTGTTTTGTTCATTGATATGCTGCGCGCAAATTACAAATAAGCATTAGTCTATCACAGAAACATTTCAAGAATATAAAAAGTAAAATGCCGAAATACACTACGTTGTTTTCAATAATAACTACATCTGCGTGTCTGAATACTTAAGTATATGAGTATATTGCAAACCATCTATCTATATTTTGAATACTTACATATTGTTTTATTTTCATCCTAAGCATAATGATTACAATTTGATGACAGCAAAAACAAAACTTGAAATAAAGGTTTTCTAAGTGTATATTTATGATATTTGGTGGATTTCTAGTGAATCGACAAGGAATTTTCGAGATCCGATTGTGGAATATACATGAATCTTTAGGCGCATAATTTGTCAAAAAATTATTATTATTATTATTACCTTGTCTTAACACAATATGTGTATACGATACTAAAAAAATAGTTTATGATACTTTAACAGTTATGTTCAATATGTAGACACATGAATTTGGTCTAAAATGCGGTAAGCTGTATTGTGTCTAATGCCGACATCGTCAAAAGAAAAAAAAAAGATTAGAATGGTTAAGAAATGAAACATTTTCCGAAAATATCAGTTGACGATATTTCGCTAATCGTCATGTCATGTCACGATTCCAGCAATTATTGTTTGGAATATATCGAAAGTTGATTTGAACTTTTTTTTGATTCGTTCCGCTGGAGGTTCAAAGTGGAATTAATGTTTTTTCGTGGGTTTAGTGTACTGATAGATTCAAGTGAAATGTTACTAGTCCATACATAAACAGCTTGCTGCTACAATATCTACGACAGCCTTAGTTTATTTTTACCAACATTCATATTTTAGCAATACGAAGCGAGTGTATTTTCACTAAAAGATGGTTAAATTTTTAAGATTTACGAGTATTTATTATACCTGTTATGAAACGAAAAAATTAAGTATGCGCAGGCATCGATTAGCTAGTCAAAAAACAATAATGATATTTGAATCGATGGTTGGTATGTCAACTCTTCCTTTAATAGAACCCTATAATTTCGACTTCGGAAATGGAGAAAAGAGAAAATTTCATGTTCGAATATGTCCTTAATAATTCTTGGAACTTGACTATCAAAATCAAACACAAGTTTACCGTAGTTTCTTGATAATTCAGAAAACTGTTCAATCCCCAGCTTTACTGCTCATTCAGGATTGTTCCCTGGCAACAAAAATCGACCCGACATTCAAGGTCATGGTCAGATCCAAGGTCGACATTGCATATCCGCGGAAAATCATGTATCTGGGTTTGATCTTGACATGACCTCCTAGGGTCAAAATTTAAAAATGGTCCAGACCATATTTGACCGTAAAATTATAAGCTCGTTGCATTTACGCGGTCAAAAATCGGGGAGCGGGGTTCCACTTAAAAACCTTGACTTAACCTTCAAATGATCCTGAAAACCATCGATCGCGGGGATAAGTTTTTCATACCATTATCAGTTCACAAATTATTGTGGGCTTCCGTGAACTCTTCAGACCCTGTATATTGCTGGATCATTCCGATTAATATTGTTGCATATAATGTACATGTCGGTCCATATCCGTCCTTCGACTATTCCAAAGATACAGCTATCCAATCCAGCCCATTTCACAATGCGGCTTGTATAATACGTAAAGCTAAATACATATGTATTATATGCAACTGTATGACTATCCCACGATTGATAAATAAAATTATTTAGTTTCTCTAAAATTTAATGCTCATAACAGCATCGTTTAAACAGGTGTAAAGACAGATCATTCTATGAATCTAACAATTATTATACACTCGATAAATCCTCGAGTAATCAAAGAATATATTTTAGGCATTATTAAATATTCAGTTGCATTGTTAATCATACCTAAAGAATATTCGAATAACGGAGGCGGAGAGGTAATTACAATCATATTGCCTTCATTTCAAATCATCGTGAGAGTTTAGCCGATAATCAATTAAAATATGTCGTCGATAATATAATTGCTACAATGTAACAAGAGATTTAGGTACAACGAAAAAAAAAGTAGATCAAAGAAGGTGATTTATTGCGATAGCAAAGGGAAAAAATGGAATGCAAAACGGTAAGAACTGAGACAAAAATTGATGAGCAAAATAAGCGACTAATACAATCATTGCGGGATAATAGTTCGGATGATGTGTCCTCGTCTAACATTTGAATGGCGGCCGATGGCGTTTAAAGAGGAGGAGAAAACTAGGGTTGTAGGGGTAGAGGAGTGGGAGATGAATAGGGGGGGAGCAGCTAGTTGCGGCCTCGTCGACGTGCCATCGTCCGATTGGTCCGCTCTCTTCGCTGGGGCCCCCCACGCTGTCATACGTATTCGAGAGGGGAGCGCTTGCCGCCCTTGCAACGCCGCTCCACGTACCGCTCCACCGCTTTCTTCACTTCGGAGAAGATCCACACCGAAGAAGTGAGCACCGTCAAGAAGGTTAGATCTGCGCAAAACAATAAGATCGACATCAATTACATTATTACTGTATATGCAGGCGAACGTATGAATTACTGACCCCAGGCGGTGATCGGCTCCGTCTGAAAGACTTTCTGCAACGGCGGCAAATAAATGACCAACATTTGTCCGACGACCGACAACGTGACGGCGATCAGGAACATTTTGTTAGTGAAGAAGCCGATCGTGAAGACGCTCTTCGTTTGCGATCTGCACGACAGCGCGTTCCACATGTCGAAAAAAACGAAGCAGGTGAATGTCATCGTCGTGTCTCGCGCGGTGATTCCCTCAGAACTCAACTGCACAAAAAAAATAATATCGATGACAATCGGGGAATATCCTTGCATGCAACAATCGACTAAATAAACTATAACAATGATAAATTATTATGATTGAGTTATCAGAACAAAAACTCATGACACTATGATTTATATAAGAACTAAAAATATTCAGACTGGTGTCTCTTATATAAAAGAAGACTTGAAACTTGTCTCAAAATGGTTAACATCTAACAGACTAAAATTAAATATTATACTATATATAAATAATTATTGATCAAAATCATTAATGAATTTATCAAATTATGAAGCTTGGAAATATTCATAATTTTTTTTTGTTTAAGGTTGTCTTCTCAAAAGTAAAAGTTCGTTGTAGGATGTATCTCTTCAGCCCATTGTAAACCTAGCTCAAAGGCGTTAATTGCGTCTTGTGCTGTGACTTGTGGAGCAGTTGCAATCACGTCGTCGTTATTTTCCTGATTGTTTGTTGTCTAATTAGAAACCTCTTTTATAATCTCTTCGTCAGACATTTCATAAAAAACATTTTCCTCTTTATCCATTCCACGGCACCAGATTTCCAAATGTGATTTGTGGAACGTTGCTAGGAATGGTGACTATATCTGGTCATAACTTTTGCCAAGACGATTTAATAGTTGATGACGGTAACGCATTCCACGACTGACAAAGAGCAAAAAACAAGTCTTTCACATTAAATTCTTTTAAAGTTTTTTCTATTGGTTGGTCTTTTGATACGGCTGTCAGAAGTAGGTTTTTCTTAAAGTCTTGCTTGACAAACTGAATGATAATGATATTCTGGTCCATTGGTTGAATCAGTGCAGTGCAATTTGGCGAAAAAAACATCGCAGTGATGCATTTATCCTCAGTTGTTAGTTCTTCTTCAGACGAATCGCCGAGAGCGTTATCAAGAAGCAACAACGCTTTTTGAAGAAAATTATGATCTTTTAACCATTATCTAACTTCAGGTACGAAGCATTCATCAAACCACTTTTTGAAAAGGTCTTTTGTTCATCCATGCTCTTTTTTGTCCATAATAGTGTACAGGTAAATCAATGTTTCTGAATGCCCGTGGTTTGTTAGATTCCCCAATGACCATCATCTTAAGCGCGTGTGTGCCCGCAGCGTTAGCACATGGTAGTATGGTTACACGCTCTTTACTTACTTTTCGTCCAGGTACGGATTTTTCGTTACAAGAAATGAAAGTTTTGTTAGGCATCACACGCCAAAAAAGCCCTGATTCGTCTACGTTGTACACCTGTGACGGGTCAAGATTGAAATCGTTCACCTTTTGCAAAAATCTTAATTTAAAGGGCTCTATGCAGGTGGCATCGTTAGAAAGTTTCTCTCCTGTAATAGTCATTAAACGTATGCCACGACGACTTTTAAAACGTTCTAGCCATCCTTTGCTGGCCACAAAATCATCTTTTTTTGTTATTTCCTTATAAAAAAACTTAGCTCTCATGGCCAACATGGGTCCTGAAATTGGTGCATGCTATTTCTTTCCTGAAGAAACCACATGTACAAAGCTTCTTCCGCTTCTGGATGTTCAGCTTTCTTGAGTGTATGTCTCTTGCCTGGCCCGCAGTCAGTAGTTGACACGAACTTCTTGATCTTCTCGTGGTTTCTTTTAATGTCATAAATTGTAGATCGGCCTACGCCGTATTCACTTGCTAAACTACTGAAAGTTTCATTGCGATTTAAGCGGTCTAAAATATCACATTTTTCTTTGGAAATGTTTTGCGCTTTCGCTTCCGAGTTTGTGATGACATTACTAGGTACTATACTTAATACACAATGAATAAATAGTAAACAATGAACGCACGCTAGGCCGTACCGCTATCACCAGTAATCAAATTCAAACTAAGTAAAACAATGCTTACGCGTCGAGCACGATAGCGGTGGCGCGTACAAGTTGTAACCTGTTCAAACCTGCGTGATCTACATTAGATTGTCAAATACGTATGTATGTAATACATATTCAAAAACATGTCGGATTACAGGGGGCGTCGGATTATGGGGGGTCCACTGTATGATATACTCACATATCCAGTCGATCAAATAAGTTGATATTTTTACAATACAAGGATGACTTTCTGTCTGATTCATCATCGTTTTTTTCGTATTAGTTTATGAATTAAACTAAGTTTTTATGGTAGGTCGGTGACCGACCTCTCTCTGGAATACGAAGAGCGTGCCTCCGATGATGAAGCCGGCCGAGAGAAGCACATTCGCGATGAGCCTTTTCGTGATCATCGGTTCGTGAACATCTCTCGCCTTCTGTTTGACGACGTCCTGTTCGACGGGTTCGACACCGAGCGACTGCGCGGGCGGTCCGTCCATTATTATGTTGATCCACAGGATTTGCATCGCGTTCAGAGGGCTCGGGATGTCGAACATCGTGGTCAGCGCGATCAGAGACAACGCGGCGATCGACGTTGACAGTTGGAAACTGACAAAGTTGCGGATGTTGTAGAAGATGCTTTTCCCTTCTTCGATCGCAGCGCTGCAACAGAAATTATTATTAACAGGGAGAATTTCAAACTTTCATTCGCTCGTGAGATTTTCATAACATTGAGCCACTTTATTAAACGATAAAGTACCTTCTTTGGAAGGAGCCGTTCAAGTATTACGTAAACAGATTTATTACAATTATTTACCCCCCATCCCCCTTGTCAGCAAAAGTAAGCAAAGCTCTTACCCCCTCCCCCCATGCTTATGTAAAGATTTGTCAATTAATGTATTATTTTTTTTAAATATTATAATTATAACGTTATAATTATAATTTGAACAATAAGAAAATAGATTTAGGATAGAGATTATATTTTACTGATACGGTATTCAACATAGAGTAAAGGACAAAAATATTATATCTTACTAACATAATATTTTAAATTTTTAGTACATATATTAAATTCAAATTAAGAGTCTTCAGTTCATGAACCCCGAATCCATGATTCTAAGTTTTCGATGTCATTGGATTGCTTCGATTGCTGCTCAGTGTTGTGAGTTTGCTCGCTTTCGATCCATTCAACATCATGGTGGTCTAAATTTTGAATAATGCACATCAGTTCATTAGCACGACGAGCAGCGACTCTTACAGATCTAACTTTCCTATCAGTGTGCGTGTTTACTTTTTTATGGATGTTTTCGATGTGACGATTTAGTGACTTGACGGAAGCATGATAAAGACCACACGTTTTGCATGTTCGACTTGATAGCCTCAATTTCACCGTAGGACAAAAATAATCGTAGGGCATTTGCAGGAAATCTTTGAGTGAAGCACTTAATCGTAGAGCTAAATTGACTGGAAGATTAAGAAATTGCCCTCCTTCATCCAAAACCAAGTCATCAACTGTTTGTTTTACTTTTACAGGTGGTGGAAGAAACCTATTGTCTAGTAATCTAAATAGGCCACTTCTTGGACGACAGCATTCTATATTTCTACATTTTACAATTTGAAGCAAGTATTGGCTCTCACGCACATGTTCTGAATACCATTCAATGTCTGGAAAATCAGGAAGATCTTGTTCACCTGCCCCAACATATTTTGCATTAACATTATAGCCATCAATTTCCAATGAACTCCATACTTCAGCTAATACATTTACTGCAAATTCGGAATTAGATCTTTCTAAATGTTCATCAATTGTAACGCCAAGTTCATCCAAATGAGATCCAAAATGGTCATGAGGCAATATTAAACCAGCCAGTTCCCGACTAAGAGGAGCCATTCTGCGCTCTACTCTGTTATACGCACTTCTTCCAGGAGCATTGGTAGCTAAAAACAATGCATCGAGATCATGTCGCTTAAAGTGTTGTATAGCAAACCCTATGACTTTTTGATAACATCGATTTTTATCTGGCCCTCCATCAACCGTCATGATTACCACTGGTTTTACTGGTCAGTTTTAGCTAATGGTCGAAACGCTTCAAGTTCGAGAAGCGTCTCGAAATCCTGAGCATGAGTATTAGCAGTAGATGAACTATGCTTTCCACTTCGAATAGCGATGTATGTTGGTCCAGAATATCCAACGTCTTGCGGTTGTCCTAGCATATTGGAAGTGATTTTGATACCAGCATAAACAGATGATATTAATTCATGACGCTCAGCGATTACCCAATCGTGATCAGGCAATTTGATTCTATATTCCATGTGCATTAGAAGAGGTGCTTGCTTATTTGCCGCAGTTACGCCAATAGGGACTCGAGCTTTATCATCTTGAGATATGAAAAATACTTGATCTGGTCTAAGTATGGATGCTATGTTCTCTAAATCATGGATTGATGTTTCAGCGAACTTGCTATCTAAGTGGCTCTTGTGGTGATCAGTTTGAGATCGAATGAGCTGAACAGGGACTGTCGATACATGTATTCGTCCCTCTGAAGAATTAGATTTTCTCGGAATCAAGCGAAGATATGTCCTACTGCGACTAATGTCAAATCCTATTTCAAGAGTTCATCAAGAGTTTTTACGCTGCGAATTGATTCCGTTCGTCTTCTATCATCTGCTGCACTCCCAAATAAAGCTATATCCGCGATTGTTTCTGGTCCAAGTATGGATGCTACCTGTATGTTCTCTAAATAATGGATTGATGTTTCAGCGAACTTGCTTTCTAAGTGGCTCTTGTGGTGATCAGTTTGAGATCGAATGAGCTTAACAGGGACTGTCGATACATGTCTTCGTCCATCTGCAGAATTAGATTTTCTGGGAATCAAACGAAGATATGTCCCACTGCGTCTAATGTCAAATCCTATTTTACGTAATTCTTGTGCGAGTTCATCAAGAGTTTTTAGGCTGCGAATTGATTCCGTTTGTCTTCTATAATCTGCTGCACTTCCAAATAAAGCTATATCCGCGATTGTTTTCAATAGAGAATGTTGATTGCTTTGAACATCAGGACGTCCCACTGAATCGCTCAGAGATAGTCTTTTTTTATTTCTGGATTTTCATGACAAATATCTTCTAACTTTCTTTTCATACCATCCCTGCGTTTCTTCTGGGCAACTGCGTCTTGAACCTTCCTGTTTAAAGACTGTTTTGCTGTTTTTATTTCCTCGCGCAACTTAATGATCTGTTTATCAACTTCAGCACGGCTTGGCATAGTATCTCTGGCAGAATACAAAGCATTTAGATTTTTTTTCGAGTAGAGCAATCTTATTTTTCATAGCTTCCTGAGAAAGTTTTGCTCTCTGTTTATCTGTATTTTCTTTATTTTCGCATTGCTGTTGTGATTCATTACCGGGTTTTATTTTATCTTCTTCCTATTTTTTAATATTGGAAGCTGACTGTCTAATTTGTGTTTTTTTCTGCAGGTTTACAGGTTGCCTAAAAATAAAAACTTTCTATGGCGTCTGCTAAAGATTCTCTTATTAAGCTACATATATACAAAGTATGGCAATTTATATGGTAAATACAAAATCCTATGGCTATAAATCTAATATGTTTAAACGAGCAATTCGTTACGGTCACAAAATACAGGGTGTTAGTTTTCTGTATATATGTATAAAACTAACATCCTGTACTTTGTGACCAATTGACGGAATCAATCATAAGAAATAAATCTATAATATAATGAATATTACCTCTATACTTTGAGATAGACCATAATATTTTCTAATCAGTAAAGAGAAACTTTTTGGCGATTTCTAATATTTCTAGTACTCATAAGTACCTAAAATGATTTCGTCACTCACCTTAGAAAAAAAATTTAGTAGATTGGAATTATTCTTAGTCGCCGCTTGCAATTCTTCTTCTATTCTCTTAGATACAATAATATCTAGTTGCTTGTCGGATTTTGCTTGTAATTTGTAATTTCGCCACACTCCGTTAACTAACTTTTGTACATTTTGTACTTTTGTAAATGTATGAGATTTTTTTAAAACTTTCAAACAAGTTTTGGTATAACTTGGATTTCTCTATATGAAACGACATCTTATTTAAACATTAAACTTTGGCTAATGGAATCAATGGTAACACAAATGTTAACTTGCTTTACTATGCTTATAATACGTCTACTCCCTATAGTATCCAAACGAAACAATACACTGATAGAGGAAATTTAGACAAGTGAATACCGCGCGGTAATTCCCCTACTCCCGAGTAGGGGAATTACCGCGCGCTGTTCACTAAACGTATGCATTATTTGCGGGAATCCCCGAAAATGCGTTTCGTTTTCAAGCAAAGACAATGTGAGGGTTGCCATTCGTGTAAAAAAGTAAATAACTACCGATGACGTAATCATCATCTAGACTCCCCTACCCCCCATGTCGTCCAAAATAAGCAAAGCATACCATAGTGCTCACGTAATACTTGAACGGCCCCTTATAATATTATGGGAGATCCCAAGGGTAACGGTTTGAAACGCTCCGTATACCCCTTAAATGACATTTAGAACCGTCATAAATTACTTTTAGAACAAAAAAAAATTAATGTAACGAATCGCAAAAGACAAAGGTAACAAGAAGTCATTCGTACATGATCGTGTAGAAGTCGTCGTCTACGAGTATCATGTCGGCGGCCTCTTTGCATACGTCTGTTCCATTTTTGCCCATCGCGATGCCGATATCGGCCTTTTTTAGAGCGACGCCGTCATTAACGCCGTCTCCGGTCATGCCGACGATGTGTCCGGTGCGTTGTAACGACTTGACGATCGCCAGCTTGTTCTTCGGCGACACTCGGTAAAAGACGGTCGCCCTCGGCACGCACTCGTCCAATTCCGTTTCGGTGAACGCGTCCAGCTGCTCGCCAGAAAACACCAACGACGCCACCGTCTCCAGGCCCACCAGTTGAGCTGAACAAACAGACAATATAAAAGTATAGCTCATTCGCTTCGTATTACGTAACTTGAAAAGTGGCATTATATCGTTTTTTTTTTTGTTGACATTATGTAGGCTCTCCTACAAGATGTCGACTAGGAACAGTTTATACTGACTGACAAAAAAGGTATCATGTTTGACCGATTTTAATAATTTTTGGCATACATGTTCGGCGTCCGTTACTAGTAAAATGTTAAATTTTCAGCTCGGTTCGTCAACTGACTGCAGAAGTTGGTTCAATAATGTGTTGAGGGTCCACCATTTCTTATACATCCATTGACAGGCCTGGGCATCGTGAGTGAGAGCTGCTAAAGTCTGTGGAAGGTGTTGCAAATTCAAGAGCCTGCGACCTATCATGTCTCAGACATGTTCAAATGTCTTGTTGAAAATCGGGTTTTGGATGGTGTTTAGGTATGGAATAAGATGAGGCTCCACTATAGCGCCGGGCTGTCATATTGCCTAGGATGAAAATTAGCGGTGATCTGCTACGATAAGCAATAGCACCCCATACCATAACTACCACGGTGCGATGAACGCTCGCTGTCAAATTGTGGATCACGACTTTCATCACGTCGCCTTCTCACCCTTGCATGACCATCGTGCATCTCCAGACAGAAGCGGGATTCGTCACTAAAGACCACTTGATTCCTTTCCTGGTCCCATAGAATTCTTTCTCTAAACCAGAGCCAACGGTTACGCCGATGTGGGCGATAAACCGTACGCATACCAACCATCCTTTCATGCTCTTCAAACCACTGATTAGCGATGGCTCGACCACTACTGAATCTGTCTCTCAGAGCCTTAATCGGCGATCTTGTCGCTCTGTCGTCCCTCTGGGACTTGCAGAACCCCTCGCTCGCTGTCCTCGGCCTTCCTGAGTCCACGCTCGTTCACACTGGAGTATACTGCGTAAGGATCTGTTGCTCCTCCTAGAAACTTCTCTTATCGATAGACCGGCTTCACGAAACACGACAATTCGGCCCCTCTCAAAGTCGCACGAAAACTGAACGCTTCTTTATCACCAAACAAAAAACACACAGCCACCATAAAAACTTAAAAGAAAAATCTGACGATGTTATCACTTGTTGTTCATGGCAAGATAAATCGATATGTAAAAAATGCTTAAATTCTAATAAACATACGTAGGTGTTTACCTTTTTTGGCACTCGGTATATTTTCGCAGATAAAACCATGTCTATAACCTTGATAGATAGCATACCACACCAGGCCTATTCAACAAATATTTTCAAAAATAAATAGGTGATTGATTTTTTATGATTGTATATGATAAAATTAAGTTTGTCTCTTCTATGATTTCCTGCACTGTTAAAAATGTTAAATTTTGTCCTATGATTTTGCAGTTAATTTTATTTGAGTC
The DNA here is from genome assembly GCA_963669975.1 of Acanthoscelides obtectus. Classification (NCBI taxonomy): domain Eukaryota; kingdom Metazoa; phylum Arthropoda; class Insecta; order Coleoptera; family Chrysomelidae; genus Acanthoscelides; species Acanthoscelides obtectus. Next base: position 121,730,386 of record CAVLJG010000003.1, read on the forward strand.
TAAAGTGAAAACGTACCGATAGCGATGGCCGTATCCATGGAATCGCCTGTGACCATTTTCACCTGCACTCCGGATTCTTTAAGTATGCAAATGGCCTCCCTGACCAGCGGCCTGGGCGGATCGCAGATGCCTACGAGGCCCATGTAAACGAGCTCGTTGAGCGTATGGCCTCTCGCCATCGCGATCACGCGCAGGCCTTTTTTGGCCACTTCGTGCGCTTCCGCCATGAACTCCTGCTGCTTGGCAGCGCTCAACGGCTGCACGCCGCCGTTCCAGCTGTATTGCACGCACTTCGGTAGGATTTTTTCAATAGCACCTGCCAACAATAACAATTCTTCGTAATATCCATGCGACAGTTAAAATCACAGTCTGTCAAAGAAACAGATGAACGTGTACAATTATGAATTTTCAAAAGTGAATGACTCGCGCATCGATTAATATTAATGAAATTACAATAGGGTAAGGGCCAATTTCACCAACAACAGTCCGTTATTCTCCACCTATAGGGTAACAGACCGTCAGATTCAACGAATGAGCTTCAAGTTCCAATCAACAAATTTTAGCAACCAATAGCTATAAAATCTTGAAAACAAAATACTGTCAGAGTATGAGATGGCAACTTGTCATTGAAACATTACCGGCTTATTGAATATTAAGAAATTACATATAATTCAGTCAAAATTTTAAGAAATGTTGGATTTTTGAATAAAATTCATGTTTGAATTACTATTGTTGATTTTTTATTCATGTTTATATTATTTTCTTCAATTGATATGCGATACTGGGTGTTTTTTCCTATAAACCTCTTGCACAGAGCCATTAAGCACCTACTTGATGACAGGCTCTACCAAAAGATATTGCTCGTTTCCAAACATTCATTCATTTACTTGCCGTTCATCAGAACCATTATGGCACCTTAGATTGATATTCCTACAAAACCATTCAGGTTTTTTTGATATCTATACAGCCATAAAGTTGAATATTTTTCGTTGTTCAGGAACTGAACAAACATCCACACTATATTCACAGCGATTAAGAAATTCCCAAATATATGCCTTATAGCTACCAGCTAACCTAAAACCTGCAAAAAAACTAGAAATTTGCCATATTTTTTTTCACGAGTACACATTCTAGGTTATATTTATTAGACATTATTTGAATACAGCTGATTATTGCATTTCAAGGAGTGACACATGTGTAGGATGTGTCTACTCTTGGTACCTGTCACAAAACATATACTCTGAAGGTTTAATTCCATGCTATTCAATGACAACACGGTGACTTGTGTGGTTGTCAGCGGCCATTCTGTGAGGGTGCGACAGGGTTGCCAGATTGTGCATTAATATCCCGTTTCACCCTCCTGGTCCCAGTGGGGTAAGTTCCGCCAACTGTTGAAATATACTCTACTATGCCTTATAAGACTATTCGTGACATTTTTCCCAAAATCATTGCACAACACTTGAAAAAATACAAATAAAAATTTAAAATTATTTCCATGACGCCGCAAAATAGCTCCGTCGTTACCTTGTGTTATACATCTTGACAGTAGGGATGTTCGATACGATCCTATATTTAGAAGTATCAATACATTTTACGAGTATCGTCATCTTTCGATCCGGACTGTGTCACATATTATCTGTGTTTTAGGATGGAGAGCACATAATGTTTTTATTGCTTTGAAGAAATTCATGAACGCATAAATTAATAAATGATTATTATTATGACGTAAAGGAAGATGAGGAATTGGATGGAATGTATTTTATATTCTATTTTCTTGCAACATACAGACAAATCCACACTATTCAACAGGTATGTAATGATAACTTTCAGTATATGGAAGTTGGTGAATTCGAGAGTGCCATGCATTAACAAACGTCGAAATCTGCTGCTAATTTTAACAGCTAGAAAATCGACCTGTTATTTGCCGCATTCCCATTCGCTGAGGGGATAACGGATTGTTAAATGTAAACCTATAACATATATCAAAATACATGAAAGTTGTCCGGTTTTTTCTGTACAAAATTATCATGTTGGAATCAAAAAGTGGTCTTGTTTATAATACAGTCGAATTTCCACGATTTTATTCAATATTTCAATAGAAATCACTGATATTCAGAGACCTTTGACAGCTTCTGTCAAATTGCATTTCGATAAGGTATTTTCCCATTTGTTCATAATATAAATGTTGATGAAATTGGGCCTAAATGTACCAGCGAATGCTATACCTTTAACAAAATATATCTCGTCCTTGTCCTTGTCGTATTTGGATGCGCATCTGACTGCCATCATTTTCGCCTCCGAACTGAACGGATACTCTTGCAGTCGAACGTATCGATCTGCCACGTTGTACATGCCGTGTTTCATGGCGGCCGCGATCAAAGCGCCCTCTGTCGGCTGGCCCAACAATACCTCGTTCGTGATCACCGCATTGTTGCATACCGCTCCCACCTGTGTGACAACACCTTAATAAATAATCGATCCCAAATTTTGGAAAATTATCAAGACATTACATTTCAATTAAATTAAATATAAACGCATGAATACCTCAAGGTATTAGGTCCGATTCTATTCTCTTCAAATATAATAAAATTAAAGATAAATGGTAAATTCGTAGTTTTTGCCGACGATAGCACCATACTTAGGCAAAACAAAGATATCGGGTTTTCCAATAGGGACTCGACAAGTTTGAACTATCACTGTGAACAGTAAAGAAAACATTTTCATCACGGTGAAGTACACGAACGGAGAACGCTTACAAATAATTAAAATTTACTAACGAAATTCCGAGAAGGTGACCGCAACTTGAAGAGCCTTAACGCCAATTTTTGGTCGTAATGCTCGTCCCAGTAGTCAAGCATCTGCTGGATGTTCTCGTACCTATGAGGCAACGGCATGTGTATCATGTAAAAACCCTATAAAACGTAAAAAAAAACTTTTTGAAATGCAGCAAATTTGTATATGTAATTTCCAAAATGTATAAAAAAAAAGTGGATGCACAACCAATTTCTAGCTTTGAATCTCAATTAAGTGTATTTGAGACAAGAATCCAAAGTTTTTTTTATAAGAAACTGTAAATCGTTTGGTAGTGACACGGAACCGATGGCTTTCTACTGCACCTTGGTGCGTTCTAAGCTGGAATATGCATCTAGTGTTTGGCATCCCAATCAGCGATGTAGCTCAGATTTGAAATGCATCCTCTTGAGCTGAGAAGAGTTTGTAATAGTTTAAAATTCCTTTACAAACTTGTACACAGTGATGTTGATTCTTCAGCTTTATTAGCTAAAATTGCTTTTCATGTACCGTCCCGCATTTCCCGAAGATTTTAATTAAAAACACCAAATTCTAATGTTATGATTAAGTCACCCGTGTACTTTATGTGCTCCAGCTTTAACACCATAGCTGATAATTGTGACATTCGTCGAGGTAAAGTCAAAGATATATTAGCCGTATTCAGCGACTACTATTATTCAATTTATAACATTCAAGACATGTAGGTGTAGCTATTTATTATTTTCTTTCATTTTTTTTTAAATATATATTATTATTATATTAGTTTTTTACAGATTCCAGTACGCCCGTTCCAATGCCTTCGAAAATCGAGCGGTTCAATTTTAAATACGACAAAACTATATGAGGTGTGTATTTTACTCACCTCTAGTAGCTGTCTAACGCTTTCCCTGGCCTTTTCCGGCGTATCGCATTTGTGCAGCAACACTTGTCCGTGATCGTTGTATCCCGCTCCCGACAGTTCTGCGATGTATCCGTCTGACGTCACCAGCACCGTCGCCGTCATCTCGTTCTTCGTTATCGTACCTAATCATGCAAACCAAGATACCTTCAGTTTCAGCGAAATAACTATTGATATCATCTCATTCAAACGTTTCAATTTCTACAGTCTCCTGGCAATGGCTATTATTTAAAAACAGGATTGTTTCGTTTTAAACATTTTGATAAAATGTTTTAAACATTCGTTTAGGTTTAAAACATGTTTAAAATACTTAAATTAAGCAAGCATTTTTTTCTTCATTTTAATTTTCAGATGGAACACATTTTTGAATACAGTGGACCCCCGAACATCTTTCTTACTTCCTATAGACGACATTTTTCAAATAAAGAACACGAATAACTTACAGTAGACGTTATTGCAATAGACAATTTGCAAGGCGAATTTATAAATAGTAATCTGTGGTTCCCCCAAACCAATAGTTGGTTTTCTGAAAAACAATTGCAATGAGGAACTATTGGCCTGGGGGAACCACAGATTACTATTTATATATACATATATTCGTGTTCTTTATTTGAAAAATAAAGGAAGGAAGAAAGATGCCATTTGGTCCTATTTTGATGTTGTTAAAGATAATAACAAAAAATCAGTGACTGCTAAATGTAAAAAATGTAAAGTAATTATGACTGGACTAGTTTTCTTATTTCGGGGATTCACCGGCACAGCGTAACGGCGGCGTGGCGCGACGTAGTTCGTAACAGGTGATCGCGGCAGTTTAGTACAGAGTCGGACTTTAAATAAGGTATCGATTATTTAGTAGAATAATAGATCGAATATTTTCAATTAATAGGAAAAAATAAGATTTAAACAATGTTTTATTTGTTTAAAACCAAATTTAAAAACAAAAAAATATTTGTTTTGGATAAAATAAACAAATATATGTTTTTTCAACCCTGTTTAAAAAAATAAGCATACCGCTTTCAATTGTGACATCATAGGTCTAATCATCACCTGTTTTATCTGAGCATATGACATTAACGCATCCTAGCGTTTCAACGGTGGGCAGTTTCTTGACGATCGCATTCCTTTTGGCCATCCGCATCACTCCAAGCGCGAGCGTGACGGTCACCACGATCGGCAGACCTTCTGGTATGGCCGCCACCGCCAGACTCACCCCGATCGTGAACATTTCCATGATAGCTTTGCCCTGGACCCAACCGATCACCATAATCAGGCCGATTATGCCGAACGAATAAACGGATAGTTGCGCTCCAAGTTTGTCCATCGATCTTTGCAGCGGAGTTTTCGGGGCTTCTTCTTCTAGCATCATCTTGAACACCGAGCCGAATTCGCTGTTTGTGCCCGTGCTCACCACTATGCCCTAAACAACATACATCCACCATTTTATAAAGTACAAAACATTTTCGTAAATCGTGTTCCGTTGTTCAAAAAAAGGCCTACACAGTTTATGTAACATTACACAGTATCATTTATTAAATAATCAAGGTCCATAAAAAGGTTTGTTGGCTCTCAAAAGAAAAAAAAATCAAATTAATTGGAGAAGTATAGATGAGAAACAATATATTGTAACAATATTTTTAGACTTCAAAAGGGCATTTCAGAGTATAGATAGGGAAAAATTGTTGATGAAATTGCGTCACTATGGCTTTAAAGGATCAGTATTACACATTTTACAAAATTATTTAGTAAAGAGAAGTCAAAAACTAAAGTTGGAAATATTATGTCAAGTGTTCAACATACATCAGTAGTGGTGCCACAGGGGAGTAAATTATGGCCATTACTATTTATTATTTATATAAATGATATCGCTGACATTTTAGAACACTGCAAAATTCAAATATGAGGCACAAAACATATAAACATGAAAGTGTTAGGGCATCATGCTTACGATTAAAACAAAAATTATAATCAAAATCCATTTTCATTTTTATTGTAAGCGAAATGACGAAAACATTTCCAGTCTCTGATTTGAACTAGGAGGTGTTAAGACCATGCGCTCCTATAAAATAGTAGGAAATGACAATGGCTGTAAAAGAACAATCAAGTACTAAAAAAAAAATATAGATACACACCGAGAAAACTTGGGTCAACCGAACAATTTTTCTGGAAAGTTTTCATTACCTGTAATGATTTCTTTAGTTATTCTAAGTAACTAAAGTATTCGGTTTAAGTAAACTGAATTTTCTGGAACGAATTTAATTGAAGATAGCAAACCGGGTACCTGTTAAACCTGTTAAACTAATCAATTAGTTTAGGTAATTTAGTTTTTGTAGAAAAGGTACATTTAAAACAATTAAACATTAAACGCCAATCGCCATATTCTGAATTTCAAGACTCGCAAAAACTGGCTGAACTCTGGTTCTATCGTTAATAAATTATTCAATTGCTGTTTACTTTCCTTGTCTTGATTACGTGACTAGATATCGAGTACAAAAAATTCAAAATAGCTGCTGTAGGTTCGCTTGTGGTCTGCGAAAGTTTAGCCATGTGCCTAAGAAGATCAATGAGCTTAGATGGTTGAGGGTTGACCAGCTTTTCACATATAATTTACTAATTTTAGTACAACGAATAAAAATCAATAGGCTACCTAGTTATCAACAAAAAAATCTGGTACCACGTGGGGATCTCAATTACAGGAATGACTTCAATATACCTAGTTATAGGAGCAACATTTTCCATTGTAGCTTCACCTACAACGCTGTCAAGGTGTATAATAGTCTTAATGACAATTACAAAAAGAAGGGAATACTTGCATCCAAGAGAGCCATTAAGAACCATCTTCTGGGGTCTGCTAGCCAAGCTGCTATTTTTTTTGTCTTTATTGTTTTTTTTTTTTGTTTTAATCTATTTAAGCCTTAATTATTGTATATATTATTTAGTCGATTGCTATTCATTGTTATATCTTTCTTTTTGTATGTGTTCCTGCGCTGTGAGGTTAAGTGGTAGAGTAGCCAGCTGGCTAAACTTCGCCTCGCAGTGTGGATGGATTAATAAAGACATTATTATTATTATTATTTAAATAAAAACGATAAAAGTGTCTATTTGAATCGCAGACTTAAAAGCCCTCTTATAGACCCCGAGACTTTTAAAATGATGTAACGAGCGTCGAACTGACCTTCCCGTTTCCGCATCGCACCAGCGTGCCCATGAACGCACTGTTAGTGTTTGATGAGTGCGCCCCGTTCGGTCTGACAACCGAATCTGTGCTCTTCCTCCCCGGCTCCGTCTCGCCAGTGAAGGAACTTTCGTCTATCGCCAAATCGACAGCTTCGAACAGCCTGATGTCGGCGGGGACGCGATCGCCGATGCCCAACAAAACCACGTCGCCAGGCACCAGCTCGCGAGCCAGGAAAGTGTCGGGGCTGCCCTCGCGAACGCTACAGTTTCACAAAACACTTTAATTAGTCGTGTTCTAGCATCACATTTCCGCCGGTTTGACACCCGATTCAACGTTGCCAAAAAATTAGTTTCAAACGGTTTCGAATCCGATTCTACTAGAACGCGTTTTTCTATCAAAATACGTTTGAGTTGACAGTAATAGCATCTTATTTGATATTTAGATGATATCCCACGTTTCTTTCCTCATTGTTAGACAAATGAATTTCAGTTCCAAATGTACTGCTTAAGAACTTGATCAAGCGTCTTATTATGTAGAATAAACAACTGATCATATTAGACGAAAATACCCCTGGTTTGCGAAATAATTGTAAAGTCTGGTTTTCTTGCTGCAAGTTGCTCAAGGGGGTATTCAAAACATGGACGCATAAAATAGCTACAGCAATTTTTGTGCGAAAACTTTTTATTCGACAACAACGAACATCATACACCATATGGCTTGAATTTACTAGTTCTACGTTGTTTACAATTATTCTGTTTATGTAGCCAAATGTGCTAAATAAATCTTTCTACTACTACTACTACAGTTACTCGAATCGATATCTGAGATCCAATCGGATTCTGATAAGAATTTGACATTTCTGTGAGCAATACAAAGAGCTATACGCAATAAAAAAGTAGTATACACCAAATTTTGCGCATGTCAGAAACAACGAGTCCCGACGAAATCTTGTGTACTGTTTTTACCGTCCGAAAGCAGTTTTTAAATCAAAAATTAGTTTTCTGAATCCTCAACTAGGCGTTACCGTTGTTTGAACATGTTTTCTCGCCTGCGCATGCTCAGTCGGTTTCAAACCGTTGGAAATGTGCTGCTAGAACATTACTATTATTAAAGTTACTATTAAATATTTGATTTGCGGGCGAATTCGTAAATACTGACCAATGACATTGCGGCGGCACCAACTTGGTGAGTTCCTGCAGCGACTGTTCCGATCTGTACTCCTGCACGAACGCGACCGTCACAACGATCACAATCGCCACCGTGATGCTGACAGCGTCATCGATCTGGCTCATGCACGCCGACACCACCGCAGAGGCCAACAGAAGCAAGATCAGAGGATTCTTGAACTGCTCCAGGTACTTTTTCCATGGCGGGTCGCCGTTTTTCACTTTAAATTCGTTATAACTGCAACAAACGAATTAAACGTCGTACACATACAAACGTTAATCGTTTTCTTTCATTTTACAACTTTTACGTAACTTGTATCCGTAAAACTAAAAGAATAAGGTGTAAAATATTTTTCTTTCACTTAGAGATCGGCATTTAGGCTCTGGCGAATAGGAGACTCGCCTGACAGATGGCGCTATTCGTCACAATATACTTTGATATGCAGATATCTTTGAAAAGTCCAAAGAAGAAAATTCAATGAAATTCCTTTTACTTACCCTAAAACTTTTCGCCTTTCTGTGGCTTCCTGCCAACTAAGGCCCTTTTTAATATCTACCCTAAGTCTTTCAGCTATTTCTTCATATCCTAAACTACTAGCTTCGCTAGCTGTCATCCATAATCCTGAATTGTCATTTTTTGTCTGAAACAAATAGGTAAAATAAGACGAACGGCAAAGTATGATATGAAACAAACACAACAAATACTACGGCGAGATAACTTTTTTGAAAATAGGCATACTAACATACAACAGGGTTTTTAACATAAATTATCCACTCAAATCTTCAGATAACTTTAACCAGTTCCAGTGGTATGTTAATACCAGTACAATCAATTTGTTTTGCTGACTTTTCACATTTTCTCTACATTATGAAAATCAATCAAAATATTATAAAAAATTAAAATTGTTTCGATGATTAAATAATTTTCGCATCTTCACCTCTCTAAATCAACTGTAGCAATTTACATGTTATGTATTGTTTAGAATCATTATAGAGTAAGTAATTGGTAACTTCCTATGTAGTTTTCGTTGTTTCCCAATCACTCCCTAATATACATATTGTGTGCATCAAGATAAACATACGTAAACACAAGCCAGTCAATTATTAGGTGATTCATTTAGCTATTAGTGTACTAAAACGAGGGAAAAATATAATTTTTAGCCTTTTAAGTCAGAGCTGATTGGTCGAACAAGCAACTTGAGGTTATAAAAAAGCTCTGTGTAGAGCCCTAAAAGTCAAAAAGCTACCGGATAACATACAGGTTTTAAGAATAACTTCTGTTGTCATAAAATTATATATAAAAGTGCTACGACAGAGAACACCCACGAAAACTGTGACGTATAACTGTACTAGCTTTCTGCCACATGGTTTTACCCGCTGAACGAGTAGATGGCGCCACTAATACAGTAACCAAATGTCCCAAGCATGCAAGTTGGCTGTCAACTTATTGCCATCTAAGATATAAAACTTGATCGAAAGTTTATAGCATTACTGACAAACAATGTTTAATTTTTGTAACAGTTTCAAGCGTACGAACGCGCTGATAACAGCTACTGTAAATAAAACGTCTATATCGGTTGACGGTGTCAGTTCATCACAAAATCGGCGATGAGTTCGAGGATAAAATCATACCTATAACATTCCTCGGGTATTAATTATACTAAGTGACATATAAATCCGAACACCCAGTTTAAATGGTTTTATTTTAATAAAATTTTGTATAAGTACTTAATGAAGCATAATAAGTAAATGATAAAAATTTCAAAATGATTGCACTGCTTTAAAGCCCTTTGACCTTTAATAATGTGTGGATGCACCCTGATGTGCTACGCATTCTCCAACGCGCCTAGGCATGCCTCTGATCAGGTGGTCAATGTCCTCCTGTGGTATCTCATTCCAGGCAACCACCAACTCCTCTCGAAGTGCTTCTAGAGTCTGAGGAGGACGTTGCAAATTGAGCAATCACCTACCCGTCATGTCCCACACGTGCTCAATTGGGGATAAGTCGGGAGATCCTGGTGGCCATGGTAACAATGTGACATCATTATGTTGAAAGAAGTCTATTGTGACTCTTGCAACATGTGGTCGGGCATTATCTTGTTGGAAAGTTGGATCTGCCAGGGTGTCAAGATAGGGTAAAAGATGGGGTTCCAGAACTTCGTGAATATAACGCTGCGCGTTCATGTTACCTCTGATGAAGATTAAAGGTGATCTAGAACCATAAGCTATAGCACCCCAAACCATAACTCCAACAGTGTGATGAACATGTCTTTCAACAAAAAACTGTGGATTCCTCCTTTCACCACGTCGAAAAAAATAAATATTTCTATTGCAATCAATTTTTAAATAAGCCCAATTTTTAGAACTATAAATATTCAAGGTAAACTTCCTTATCTGTTGCTAATTTTTACGTATTTTCGTTAAGGCCAACTGACAACCGCTTTCCACTATTTGCAATTCAAGGATATATTGTTTGTATTAAATATGCAATTTTAATAATTAGCCATGCGGACTCGACTGATAAGTTTTTTGGCTTTATAGTGAAACTATATACAAATATATAAAATAAACATCACAGTTTAGATCTATGAATATAAATCGATAAAATAAGTGAATGTATGTAAATTAATAATCATGTCACTAACTACTCCATCAACCGAAAATATTTGTGACACTAACATTCATTTCAGAGATTAATTGAATTACTCGATTTTCACATCTCAATACTCTGGTTATTACTGTCATATATTGTAATTTCAGCTTCTCTACAGATAAATGTGAATAATTGTCCAGTCTAACTGTCGTTGCAAGTACCAGGATCTCCACTATCAACGTCAAGCCGGCAACAGCGCGGTCTGCCATCGCCCCACTCAACCTGTGACCGTCAAGCGATACAGATGTTTTGTGTGCACTAACTAATACCCGTGACTCGGTATGCTTGAAACTGTTACTGACATTAAACTTAGTAGCACCACCAGCACGTTCCGCGGCTAAACCCGCGTGGCAGAAAGCTGATCATTAATAAAATGAGGTCGACACTGCACAATCTAGACCGTCTGAAAAAAAAGTCATTCAAACAGGTTTCCCCGCCTAACCATTACTGCATCTGGAAACGTCGCCTCCTCCTGATATCTAACACGTTCAGAAGTGGCAGCGCGATCGGAGCATAGGAAACACTATGCTGTGACGCGCAGAAATACCATACCAGAACAACAGAATAGTCACCAAGTGCGGCGACACGCCAGGTAGGTAGAATTACCTAGGTTGAGAGCGTATAAGTGTACTAGCATAAAAAAATTGACGTTTAAACACACACACAGACACACACATGGTTTTTAGTGACGTGCACGTCATTATGGCACCCAAAAATGTAATATCTCATTTTCGAAAACGTTCGTGATTACAGTACTCCCCAACCAGTAGGCCCGTAGAGAAGTAAAAATGTATTTCACATAAACATTAGAATATTCGTAATGTTGACACAAGTTTGAGGAAACACCATTTTAATGTATGCATCAGATATTTAGAGTTTGTATCTGTATAAATAAACAATTATCCGGTGTTTATCTCGGATATAAGCAATTAAAAAAACTGCAAGCAAAGCATTTTTTAACCGGCATCCACCCAGAACAAATGCATGTAACATTTCTGAAAAGATGGAAGTCCTTGTGTGTCAGGTATAAATTCAATTAGGTGATATGCAAAACAAAATTATCCTATTTATGATGCACGAGCTTTCTGCCCCGTGGTTTTGATAGAGTAACCAAATTTCCCAAGCATGCAAGATGGCTGTCAAAGATACAAAAAGGGATCGCATTATTGGTTGCCTATGTTTTGTGAGGCCAAATGGTCCTTGTGTGTAGTTTTCATATGTGAGAAGAAAGTTGGTTGAATAGCAAGATCGCACGCTGCCAATGAAGTATATCTATTGACTGTGCCCAACGGGTTATTTTTATATAATGCTGCTCCGATTCGGCTTTGTTAATAATCAGCAGGTGATGACGGCTGTTATCTTTATGTTCTATGATTGTGATAGCGAATTGTTTATAACGAACTGGTGGTACCAATAAAATAATTATACACAACCACTTCCGTTTTACTGTGTCTGCTTTTTTCATTCGTATCACCGACGGAACAAATTTCAACAATATTGACAAAATACCGTGACGAATATAAAATACATTATTTTTTCTATAGTAGTTGAAAATTATGCTCCAAGATACATACATACATACAAGTCAAGCTAATAAAATTATGTTGCTTGAGACAAAAACGAAACATCAAACAATGTAACATTTTTGGTCTTAGTGATTTTACAGGCTGACCTTTGTTGTAGGTTATCTTCGCAGTAATGCTATGATGGTATCTGTACTGGAACTAAAAAATGCATTTTTGTAATCTGCACAAAAATAATAAAATGTACCCCGTTTCGAAAGAGCTGCTATGTCGCAAAAAAATTTGGATTAGTTTATTGAAGGGTGGTGCGCGGTGTAGTGCTGAAAACCGACAACCTCCGATTCAAGACAGCCAAGGCACAAGGAGCAATTTACCTCTTCAGCCGCTTTGGATGATGACTTGAGACATGGGAACAGATTCCAAGATGCTATCATACTAATGAGACAGTAGTCGCGGTGATACCAATTATAAATAACCGAATCACTGGCGGTGGTTGCGACGGCGATCCAAAAGCAGCAACAATAATCGAGTCCGCACTGATTTAGGCACCATAATTGTTTATCCGCGCACAGTACGGAGCGTCGTTAAACGATGCCGTGTAACATCGCTCGTACGACCACGGTACGGGAAGTACTGACTATTTGTGTGAACGTCGGCGATCGCCACCGCGTCCTACGACAAAAAATTGTCCGGTACCGGTAGTGGTGGGACACCCGTAGCGCCCCCTGGTGATAACGCGGAATGTGTTTTTGCAGCCTGCAAACGTCAATTAATTAACGGTCAACTCTACGCGGTAAGGCACACTGATTGTAACTACCACCACCGTTTGGGATAAAATTGTGATCGATTGTGAGTTTATAAGTGCAATAACATCAATAAACTGAAATAAAACACCTCAAACAAAACATTATACAGAGTGTTCCATAATGACATGCGAATATTTATAAACTGTGGTCCGAAAATGTTTATAAAGCATTATAGTTTATAAAGCAAATTTTTAATGTAAATAAATATTCGCATATCATTGCACCCTGTATATACGAACGAAATTTTGAATAAAAAATAATCTTTTTTTAAACCAACGCAGACAGAAGCTTAAATAATAGCACACTGCTATGAAGATCCGATAGGAACTTTGTTAATCCGATTCTTAAACTGACTAAGGTTAGTAGAACCGGGAAAAGCCTCCTCTTGTAGATTGTTCCACAATTTCGACCCTAGGGATGAAGGAGCGGTCGTATCGGCCAGTTCTGGATGTACGACGTTCGACATGGTTAGACTGGGAGGCCGAAGAAATGTATAAATTAACGTTATAATTTTGTACTTAGAAAAGTATCACTATTTCAATAATCGCAAGGTTGATCTTCCATATTTTAGCAAGCCACATGCTTTGTTAAATCGCTCAGATTCTTCCGTTCGCATATTTTGCAGTTTTGACTAGAAACTGGCTCAATGTCACGTATTTGCATTCATCTAGAATTTCTATATATTGTTTTCTGTTTACATAAATAATTTATGGCGAATAACAAGGAGCGCGTGATAACGAGTGGGGTAGGTTACATTGAATGAACAGCAGTGAAAAGATGCATGCAGAATTTTAAAGAGCCTGTGATGGTCTTCACAAGATGTCGATTCCAAATTGAGCATGTGCGAGTTTTAAATAATTACGGATAATGCAGCTAGTCATTATAGCAAATAAAATTGCAGCAATCTATCTACTACTGTAATATAAACTCTTCGTAATTAAAAATTATTTTCTACTTTTTAGTTCGGTTAGATATAAAAGCGTGTTTTTTAGTTTTTTTAAACTATTATTTTTTTTAATCATGCAATTTCGTAGGTACACGCATAATAAGAAGTAACCTGCTTAAAAAATACTTGACAGAGGTTTGTTAAGGTAAATGAAAGATCACAGTGAATGAAAACGAATTGCGTCAATAATGATCATTCGCACGTATTATATAACGTACGATTGCTAGTTCAATGTTTGCAAATCATATTGTGTATGCAGAATAATAGAAAAAACCTGATCGAGTATGCCTCAGTGACCACGCGATGATTCCACGCGATTTTTCACTTTCAAGATAATAATACGCTTCAGCAATTTTGCATCAAAACGAATGCAGACAAGTAGTCAGACTCTGTATTTTAAAAGCATTTCAGATATTCGAGACTGCTCCAGTCTGCGTGGTGTATCAAAACAAATTAAATACATTGGGGATGTCTGTTTGCAACCCTTCAATATTTTCATAGCGTGATACGACCCCTCAGAGAACAAGGTTAATCACGAACATGACTGTATAAAAGGAAAATTAAAGAGATCAAATTAGTCAAACAGGTCCATAGACATTTTTTTTCTGACCTTCCACACGACGCATCAGACGCGGTAAATCCAGAGAGCATAATCAGTGACGCATATCACATTTCTCTATCATTTTATTTTAAGGGCAAATCTATGATATCTGGAATATGTCTTTTAAGTGCGTAGAATTACCGGGGCGCAGAGCGTATAAATATACTAACAAGTTCAATCTAGTAATTCACCTACATATTGTTATGTTGACAATTTTGGTCGACTTTAACTGTAATTCTCAATTTTCGTCTAGCACATTAAAAAACTAGAATATTCTGGCATTAATAAAATCATAAATTGTACTGAATATTATGTTATGGTTGACAGACTACACAGAAAGTAGTTCAAGGAAGCTCCGCAATTTTTTTGTCGACATGACTTTTATGAGAATCCAAATCCAATCCGTGAAGTATCGATTACTCCGCGATGATCTATCTTATTTGCCATTTTGCTAGAAACTCAATTAAGAACCTCCTTTTCATAATGACCGTGATTACGCAAAGTACAGATTATTCTTATAAAAATATATTATCCACTATTATCCACAGAATATAAAGAAGTATAAACTGTTTTTTCGTTAATTTCATTTTAATTATTTATATTCGATGTTAAATTGGATTACATTAAAATTATATAGTGCAGCTGATCGATTATTATGTACAAGAGAGACTAATGGGAAATGTAAAAGAACCCAATATCTGCATACCTGACCGGTCCCGTAGGAACGTTTCAAGAATTTCTTCAACAGTTTGGCCTCCATGGCCTCTTCACATGTCACAGGCGCAGGTTATCACAAATTCAGAGATTTTTTATGTCGATCACACCACAGCAAGCAACTTTAATGCGAGAGCGATAATACAGCATTTAATATCTGAATATGAACGATAAATAATGATTACTAAAAAAGTATCATCGTCAGCGTCACAGATATTAGAGGCAACTTGTGAAAAATGGTGTTTTCGCTGACATTTGAGATGCAGCATGTACACAGGAGACGACTCACGTAGCGCGTAGGTAATCGGAGGTGGATGATGCGATGTGCTGCTGCTGCTGATGCTGCTTATAAAACGCACGACGACCGTGTAACACGATATACTGCTAAAAGTAATTAGATTAAAAAAGAATACATTCAGAAGGTTAAGGTCGCAAACAGATAAATGGAAAGATGGGATGTATTTTATGTATTTGATAAGGTAAATCGTTAATTGTTTGTTATTTCTGCGCATGGTTTATTTTTCATCGAAAAACATCTCATACCGTGCAGGGAATGGGAAAATCACGAAAACATAAAAGACATTCAAGTAAATTAACCCCCTGCACCTAGCGCACATTTCGTAAGCAGTAATGATTAAAACAACGATTGAATATTCTCCAGATATGTAAATGAAATCAAGGTCTTGATAATTTGTTCCCATAAAATTTCATTGAGCTACGTTGTTTTTTTTTAATTTAGTTTATTATATTTTTTTTTAATTTGTTAATACTCGTTTGGAACTGCCTACCCTAAAAACAAAGACGAGGGATCTTACCGACCAGGTAAACGAAAACCTCTTCATAATATAAAGTGTCACGTATTACTTGAGATGGATATGCAAGGTCATTATGATCTCAAGTATATTGAAATGTAATTATTAAAACGTCTTTTGAACGTTTCAAAATGACGTCACAAAAATTCGATGTTATTTTCAATTGCATGAATATTTTCAGGTTAGTATTTCACGAGTTTCTGATAGTCCGGAACGATCATTTACACCAAACCAAATCAGTTCAGTACGTAACGAGCAACATCATATAATTAACTGGTTTGATTGATTGTATCTTTCAGTCCAAAGTGGATTTAAGCAAGCGCGGTCGCGTCTTCTTGACGCGACACGCGAGTTTCAACCTCTGGCAAAAGTGCCGAGATCGCGACGACAACTTACCATATTGACTCGATAAAGTTGCAATAGCGCTGAAGTAGGAAAACTCAACCGGCGCGGTAGAGGCGGCAAAAGACATCTGACAGACCGCACTCGCGACTCGCGAGTGCAAAAAGGAGCTAGCAAGATGAGTAGCAGCAGCAGATGCCGAAGTGCACTTGTTGCTCTCTCGTCTATAAACCATGCGCGAGCATCACAATATGATGCGATGACTCTTTTGTTAAACAATCAGCGCGTACGTGTTTCACTTGTTCCATTTTATTTATTTGGACTTGCAGTGTGAACAGCCAGCCGCCGTCGCCGCATTTATTCTGGCTCTCGAATGATTCAATTTGTTCTACCGTCACATTTCCAACTTTGAACTCCAACGCGCACGCTTGTCAAACGACTAATTACAAACGGTTTCAAATTTGATTCTGCTAGAACACGTTTTTCTGTGAAAATACGTTCGAGTTGACAATAACAGGATCGTATCTGCCATTTTGATTAAACTCGATGTTTCTTTCCTTAGGGCCAACTTCACCAACAACAGTCCGTTATTCTCCACCTAAAGGGTAACAGACAGTCAGATACGGCGAATGAGCTTCAAGTTCCAATCAACAAATTTTAGCAACCAATAGCTATGAAATGTTGAAAACAAAATACTGTCAAAGTATGAGATGACAACTTGTCATTGAAACATCACCAGCTTATTGAATATTAAGAAATTACATATAATTCAGTCAAAATTTTAAGAAATGTTTGATTTTTGAATTAAATTCATGTTTTAATTACTATTGTTGATTTTTTATTCATGTTTGTATTATTTTCTTCAAATGATATGTGATACTGGGTGTCTTTTCCTATAAACCTCTTGCAGACAGCCATTAAGCACCTACTTGATTACAGGCTCTACCAAAAGATATTGCTCGTTTCCAAACATTCATGCATTTACTTGCCGTTCATCAGAACCATTATGGCACCTTAGATTGATATTCCCACAAAACCATGCATGTTTTTTGATATCCATAAAGTTGAATATTTTTCGTTGTTCAGAAACTGAACAAACAACCACACTATATTCACAGCGATTAAGAAATTCCCAAATATATGCCTTAAAGCTACCAGCAAACCTAAAACCTGCAAAAAAAACTACAAATTTGCCATATTTTTCTTTTTTCACGAGTACCCGTTCTAGGTTATATTTATATTAGACATTATTTGAATACAGCCGATTATTGCATTTCAAGGAGTGACACATGTGTGGGATCTGTCAACTCTTGGTACCAGTCACAAAACATAATATACTCTGAAGGTTTAATTCCATGCTATTCAATGACAATACGGTGACTTGTGTGGTTGTCAGCGGCCATTTTGTGAGGGTTCGACATGGTTGCCAGATTGTGCATTAATATCCCGTTTCACCCTCCTGGTCTCGGTGAAGTAAGTTTCGCCAACTGTTGAAATATACTCTACTATGCTTTATAAGACTATTCGTGATTTTTTTTCCAAAATCATTGTTGCACAACACTTGAAAAAATGCAAATCAAAATTTAAAATTCTTTCCATGACGCCGCAATATAGCACCGTCGGTACCTTGGGTTATACATCTTGACAGTAGGGATGTTCGATACTCAGAAGTATCAATACATTTCACGAGTAGTACCTTTTTATAACACCATTAAGTTCCTGTTTATTTTGCTGATTGCATTTTAATTGTGACTCCTTACTTCCGTACGATTTTATGAACTTTACTTGATGTTACGTATTTTTTTATAATGTTATGAACTGTTGTGTTTTTAAAAATGATTTTATGTATTACGTGACTACTTACGATGTGTATACTGTATCTTGTCTTTAAATAAAGATTATTATTATTAATCGCAACAAACTGTAAATAAAAAATTGTATACTCAAAAGAAAAAGAGGAATGAAAAATAAATCTCAGCAATTATAATTACATACATAGTAGGACAGGTCATTAAGTACTTAATCAGGTATTTGGCAACGGATTACATCTTAAAACGGAATCAAATATAATAAACACCTTATCGTGTACGTGGTGCAAGTCATTCAATCCAAAACCATTGTCACCCGATTTACAACAAAATTTAAAACAATGTGGAATTGGAGGCACTGTCCTGAGATGGATAATTACTTAATTGAGTGACAGAGGTCAAAGAACTAAGATTGGCCCTTCTATCTCCGAAACCATTTCTGTACGTTTTCGAGTTCCTCAGGGTAGTGTTTTGGGGCCATTATTTTTTATAATATATTTGAATGATATGGAACTTTTTCAGAGAAGTAGCTCCATAAATCTATTTGCCGATGACACACTCGTGTACTCAGCCGGCAAAACCTGAATGAGGCTATCGATATTGTGAACAGTGACCTTGCAAACACTGATAACGGGTGATTTTTTAAGAGGCTTTGATTTTCAAAAAAAACAAAAAATTTGAAAAAACGATTAAATCTTTATTTGAGTCGATAGTACGGTCGATATAATTTAATGTTTAAAGATTATTTCATGTAAATGTTGGCCGCGGCTCCGCTTTAGATGGCCCATGCGCAAGGTCCAATTTTGGCACACTCTCTCCAACATATCGGCCGGTATCTCACGAATAAATGCTTCAATATTGGCTTCCAGTGCGTCAATCGTTGCTGGTTTATCCCTGTAGACATTAGCCTTAACATGGCCCCACAAGAAATAGTCCGACGGCGTTAAATCACACGATCTAGGCGGCCAATTGACGGGCCCCAAACGTAAGATAAACTGTTCACCGAACTCGCCTCTCAATAGGGCCATTGTTTCGTGTGCGGTGTGGCATGTGGCACCGTCTTGTTGAAACCACATGTCAGCCAAGTCCAGCTCTTCCATTTTGGGCAAAAAAAAGTTTGTTATCCTCGCACGGTAGCGCTCGCCATTCACAGTTACGTTCCGGCCATTGTCGTCTTTGAAGAAGTACGGCCCGATGATGCCACCGGCCCATAATCCACACCAAACAGTGCTTTTTTCGGGATGCATTGGTAGCTCTTGCAATGCTTCTGGCTGGTCTTCACTCCGGATGCGGCAATTTTGCTTGTTAACGTACCCATTCAACCAGAAATGAGCTTCGTCGCTGAACACAATTTTTCGATAAAAATGTGGATCTTCCTCCAACTTTGCCAACGCCCATTCACCAAATTGGAAACGTTGTGGGAGGTCGTGTGGCTTCAATTCTTGCACCAGCTGTATCTTATAAGGTTTTACACCCAAATCCCGTCGCAAAATTTTCCACGTAGTGGAGTAACAGAGGCCCAATTGCTGCAAACGGCGGCGAATCGACATTTCACAATCATCACTAACACTGGTGGATACAGCCGCAATATTTTCTTCAGTCCTCACTCTACGTCTGCGTATTGGTGGTTTAATGTCCAATAATGTAAACTGGGTTCGAAATTTAGTCACAAGCTTCCGAATAGCTCCGTCAGTAGGCCGACCAAATTGCCCATAAATTGGAAGCAGTGCTCGATGCACTCTCTTAACAGAGCATGAATTTTGATAGTAAAATTCAATAATTTGCAAGCGTTGTTCGTTCGTAAGTCGATTCATGGTTAAATTATAGACCAAACTGAACAAGTTTGACAACGACACAAGACACGATTCACGCGTCATCTGTCAAAAACAGTGTTGCCAAAAAGATACTAGCAAAAAAATCACCCATTACATATATAAAAACAGTAATGAAAGAGAACATTTTGAACAAAATTTAGTAATTTCTATTAACAATGACAGAATCCCCATAGTTCAGGAGACAAAAAATCTAGGCATTATATTTGATAGCTCGCTTGGTTTCGGCAGTCATATAAAAAACAGAACAAATTTAGCTTACATGCGACTAAAAAATATAAACAAATTAAAAAAACATTTATCAGCCAAACAAAAATATTATGTGTAATACCTTAATTTTATCACTTTTTGACTATGGAGATGTCGTCTATGGTGATTCGCTATCGTCGCGAACCAAAAAGTGCATACAAAAAGTTCAAAATAAAATTTGGGTTTGAAATTCCATATCGAAACCATATCACTCCTTATCTGAATAACTACAAATCGAATCGCAGAAAATATCACATGTATTCTTTTATCTATAGGGTTATAAAAACTGGTCAACCGCCCTATTTAAGAGACAGATTTGTGCCTTTGCCTGGTCCCCAGAGGGGCAGAAATAAGTTCAATTTTATCGTACCTAGGCATAGAACGCGTTCCTTCCGACGATCGTTTGCCTATGTGGCGGTTCACTTATGGAATAATTTACGAACTTCAGTTAAAAGCTCATCGTCAAAAACATTCTCAAAACTGACAAAAGCGTTGTTACAGAATCACCAGCTACTTTAGCAGCGTTTGTGTGAGCAAAAATATCGTTTTTACATTCCTACTCGCTGACAAGTTGTATAGATTTGTTCATCGCGTCCGTTGCCAGCTCCCGGGGGTTCTTTCTTCGTTTTTGCCTTTTTGTGTTTTACTGCCTCTTCATTTGCCTCTTTATTGTTGTTTCTTTTATTTTTTTAAGGATTTTAGGGTGTTCAGGGCTTTCTCGCATGGTCTCTTTGTATTGAAGGGCCCAATGTATCGGTTTTATAATCGTCATTGCTCTATATGTAGAATTTCCTTTGTTTATGATGTTTATTCATGACGAAATAAATATTTTGAATTTGAATTTTGAAATCCGAATTCTGCCACCGGACAACCCCGTACGTTGAACGATCGCCGAGGGAATTTCTTTTAAAAAGAAGACCGCATAGAAAATACACGCGAAATTTTAAACATTTTCCGTACCTCCGATTTCAATAAACAACAAATTGTAAAACGTGTTAGAATGTTCATAACAAAACATATGAGATCAGCAAATATCAATCCGATTAGGGCAACCTAAATAAATGAAAATCTACTTAATAAAACTTGATGAGCATTGGGAGGAGCATTACCCAAATTATCAGTGAAACGTGTTTTTGATGTTTTAGTATTTAACTGCGATTATTGTCTAAACAGATCGCAAAATGCATCATTTTTCGGATAAAATCGGTACAAGCATGATTATAATTCGATGATTATAAAAAAAACAAGAAATTTTTATAATAATAATCGTAAAAATATTAAATCGCTTGAATACGTTGACTAACAAAACTATAATAATCAATTATTATCAAAATTAACTGGCGCACATATTCCATATTGTATAGGTAGATAAATATGTATCTATGTAATTTGCACAATAATAGAAAAAAAACATTTTATAAATTTGTCTTAGCACAGGGTTACAAAAAAATATGGCCAACCAATTAAATGGAATGTGGAATCTGCATGTATGCCGAACAGAAACAGAAATAACACACACACACGTTCCAGAGCACCTATGCCGACGAATACCACCGCACATCATACAATATCGATCCATGTTTTTCAGTAGAACTGTACTACTGCTAATGAAAATTATAATAATTTTAAGAACGATTAGATTGATTTAAAAGACGTTTGATGCTACAATTTTTTATGGACAATACAGTTACAGCGTGTACAAGAGTAACAAATTTTCAATTCAAAATACAACTTACCGTACGGTGTATGAACAGGTCATCGATATCTTTGTACGGTAACTTTTCATATCTACTGTTATTTAACAAAGACTTTTTCATTATATCACGACCACCGTCTATAAAATTTCAATAGAAATAACGTATGAAATCAATATTTACATCATTACATTGCACCAGAGAGATCACAACAGCACTGATATTGACAAGTACACGACAATCGACAGACGCTATCGCACGATGTAGAGATGGGCAAAAACAAAAATTTACACTTTGAATCATACAATTCAGCTGCCCTCAACCATTGCTGACAAAAAGCTCTATACCGAGCAAATTATATGCGGCTCATTTGAAAAATATCATACAAAGGACATTATCTCCACGATCGAGAGCAACTAACGATGTGTACCCGGTATTCTGCATGCTGCAACTCAACATATAACTGGTTACTTTTGATTTCGCAAGAAAGAACAGCATTTCTTCTTTGTTCAACAAAGTGGCAAAGTAGTTATTGCCGAGAGGTTGATAACCATAAAGAATCATTCTTTGATCGTTTTAAATGTTTATATAACTTACAATTCGGTATCAACTTCCGTTACGCATTCTAGCATTATGTTATGTAGAGTTATGCTGCAAATGTAGCTATTCTAAAGAACAACTACATATGTTGCGAGAACTTAAAAATGTTAACGAATTCTTCATTCCCGTCTCAGACATTAAACTTACCAAAGGTACAATTAACTGAATGACCAGTGATCTAAACAAAGTTCCAATTGGCAAAATAATGTTCTGGATGGTCCTGATCATGTCGAGATACTTGAAATGATATATTTCGTGACGTTTGCAATAATTATTCCTGGGCAACAAAACTGATGAAATGGTACAGATAATTTGATAAATTGATTCTCAAACACACTCATGATTGTGACAGTATAACCTATATTCATAATGACACAAACATTTTATATTTTATGCTCTATGAATTTGAAATGATAAGCAGAGATTTGATAACTACACTTTGAAAAAGATACGAGTGGTGTTTTTTCTTAGTAATCAACAGTTATTCTAAAAAGCAAGTCCAGTATATAAATCGATGTCTTTTCCTCGACCTTGGAGTTATTTCATCAGAAAATTCAGTCTTTCATTCTGATTGTAAAATTATTACATGATGGAAGGTAAATCGTGAACCAATAGATTTATGTTACAAGGTGGTTACAAGTTGCCGGAACATACGTAAACGATAACGTAGATTTACGTCGTACGAGGTCAGTGGATTATTATTGACAATGTTTACATATGCACCAGGTCTTTGCGATTGCTAAGACTCTTTATTTAGTAAATATGTCACAGTAAAATAATTATTTACTGTTCAGTGGAAACGCTCTCAGTTACTTGACGTTGTTTCTTTTAACATTTTTTGTATTGCGACAGTAATGAGTGAATAAGGGTTGATGCAGTGGCAATGAAATTCGAAAATACTATCCTCTCACTTATCAAAAATGCTGCTCATTCGTTCATTTTCACTAATCTATGGAGAATATTGGTTTCATGTACCGCGATAGTCCAAAATCGAGAACCATAGCACCCATCTTTATAGTAACAAAGTCACTTATGTATTATGAACAGTGTTGCCGAATCTACTGATTTTTCGGTATTTCTACCGAAATGAGTCATTTACCGAAATACCGAAAACGTCCTCATTTTCCACGATTTTTTTAAATAATTCTGATATTTCGTAATGTCTACCGAAAAAAAAACTGTAATCAAATATAAAGCTAAAAAAATGAATTATTTTTAGTCTATCAAGAGTTATGCCCCCCCATACCAGTCATACATAAGCATACACATGTGGGGAGTCGAGCACACGAGGGGTTCCCCTATATTGATTTTGTGTACAAGTACAGACGGGTAGATCACCGTCATTATCGCATGATCGGACAGCGATAAAAGGAAATCAAGTTCAGAATCTTATAAGAAAGAATGGCAAAAGGAGCTTCAATGATGGCTGCAAAGGGGTTTGGACAGCGACTAGTATGCTCAATGTACAAGTTGTAATAAAGTATTTAAGATTTTTTCAGATACACATGCCCTCAAAAAAGATGTGGTGTGTATGCGCCCGCAATACGAAAATATACTTTTTTCATAGACGTCGCTGCGTGACGTAAAGTCCCTTGATTCATCCGCTGATCTTGTGACGCCACTGATTTTTTCCTCCTACCGATTTTGTCGTTGAATCTATCGAACTTCAATGACACTGTCTACCGATTTCGTGTTTTTCGGTTCGGCAACACTGCTTATGTGCATACAATCGATTTGTTGACTTCAATGCCATTTCGAATTTTGACATCATCAAAAGAAAACATTTCTTGTTTACTCGTAAATTTGTGTAAATACGCAGGAGAAATTTGAAGAGGAACTCAAGAAGAAGGTTTTAAACGAGTCGTAGAATGCATGTCGCAATAAAGAGAGAATCGGAACCGAAGGAAACTGTTGTGAAAAAATTCTACCCCACAGTGGAAGAATGTAAAGTAAACAATGTGGTGAGATGCACGGAGGACGGTTGCAATCAAATTTTTCAATGCGACTCTAATCTACAACTGCACGTTGCGAAGACACACAAGAAATCGTCATTAAATGAGTCTTGCGCTAAACAGTATTATTGCCCTGAACTTGGTTGCATGTACAACAGTGACAGATTCTTCAATAGGATGAAACTATTGAGGCAGCACTATTGGAAGGTGCACTTAGAGAAGGTTTTCAGTTGCAGCACGTGTAACAAGCTGTTTCCCACAGAAAAATCCCTAAAGGGTCATACAGAATATTGTGGTGTTGATTTTAAATGTGGTGATTGTAGTGTGTCATATCCATGCTACGAAACTTTGAAAACACATGGTAGACGTAAGAAGCACAATGTTCTTCCCAAATCAGAATATAAACCTAAAGTGCAGTCATCTTCTAGCGATTCTCATATAATAATGAAACAGTCTAAAAATGTGATGATCTTGCCAAAGAACTGTGTAAGCATTGTTATAATGTTGGACCCAAGAAATCAAGAGAGCCAGACAATTGACATCAAACCAAAGTTGAAAAGTAAAATGACACAAGTCAATAGAGACATAGAGGCTGCCTCATCCCAATCCCAAAGCAGCCAGCAAACACAAACCGGCATGATGAACAAGCATTTTACTGTTGAAACACAGACCATTGGTGATTTTGTAGTTGCAGAGAAAACCTTTGACAGCCCATCTATAGATATGATTCCTTTGAAGAGCTCCAAAACGCAGACTGATCTTGTCGAGTCCAGAAATAGTTCTTGCAACACCTCTTTTGACATGGATGAGTTTGAATTTATTGATAAAACAGAGACAATTTCATCGAGTACTCAAACTCATGAAGAATCCGGTAATATCTATTCTATCTCAACGACAACCCATGATTCCACACATACGGATACTTCCGATTTGTTAGCTGATACAATGCAAATGAATGATTTCCAGTTTGATAACTGTCACATGGAAACTCAGACAGATTTTATGTTTGAGGAAGGAATGTTTGATTGCGATTATATGAGCAACATGTACACTCAGACGTGTGATGATATCCTGAATGAATTTGGATTCAACAATATTGAGACTCAAACTGTATTTGAAGATATGCTGAGGTCTGTTGAAAGTCAAACTATGAAGACTCACAGCAGGAAAAATGCAATTAGCACCTGCAAGGATATGACTCATATGGAAACTCAGACTGATGTAGAATTTCGACAAATGCTCGAGGTCATAAACTCCTGACTATAAGGAACTTTTTTTTGTTTTTTTTCTTATGTTTCTCATTCGATGACATTGTGTACAATATATATCAGATAATTTTGATGTTAACTGCTAAATTATATGGCTGTTTTGAATTGAATGTAATGTTCTCAACATTGATCAATACATGATTGTTAACAGATATTGTTTTGATTCTAGGTATGATGTGAATATATTAAGTGTAATATTATCTATTAAAAAATGTTCAAAACATTTATATAAAACTACTAGATTTTATTTCTAGGTGGTTAAGGATGTGTTTTGTATACGAGTATCCATGACGGTAGAGTGACAGCTGGTTATCTAGTAATATTTAAAAATTCCCCATATCGGCAAAGGACATATAATTCTGAGAGATTCGTCAATGCCAGGTAGACAGAGCCATTTGTTTTTGTACGCCACAGATTCATGTTGTACTTGCTAAAAGCTCTTTTATTTAGAAAAGTCCATTTGCATACAAAAAACAATGCTACAAGCAAATGTTTGCTAGATTTACACCCGATTTATTATAGCCAACGTTGCAGACTAACACGAAAATAAAAACTTGCTGTTCACCTCAGTAGACGTCAAAGCTGATGGATACTCGTGAAATAGGGTATATTTGTTTGTCGTAAATGAATCTCGAAAGAGATTCAGTGAGCAGAAGCCGATTCATTACCAAAAGTTTTCAGTGCTCATCGCTGTACACTACTGTCAAAATTGTCAACGTCAGTTAAAAATGAATGGAGAGTTGTGTTTGTGCCTTGTTTTTTTATCACTAATTTTTAGCTTATAAATAGATCATTTGATTTTAAAAGAACAAAATACTTATGCGTGAACAATAAATATTAGAGTACTATTTTTGTCGAGACATGAAAAGTTTTGAATTCGACAGGGATGCTGAAGAATTATCAGAGAATTCGTCACAAGTGAAAGATTTGCTAATTGATAAAAATCTAAGTAAAAAGTCGCAGCTGACAAAATTGAACAATATTTATTCTTCAGAGAACAGAACTCAGGGATATCAGTACGTTTCAACTGAAGATGTGCGTAGTATAAGCCTGCCAGATTGTGCTGCCGACAAATCTAATGGTACTAGTTGTAACAATCAGAAAAAGCAGAATGAACATGGTAACAATTTGAGCTTGATCGCTACTACCGAGGCTTGGTTTAAAACTTGGCCTGAAAGATGTGATAAAATAAAAACTAACGAAACAAGTCCAACAAAAACATCCCCGAGCAAAACAACTAAACATTGTTGTCCACACCAGCCAGAGAATGGCAGTCCAACTAGAACAAAATTTACATTAAATGAAGCCCTACAAAACATTTCTTTAGCTTATAGTCCAATAACGAAACAGTTACATTTGGTTGAGAAGACAGATAGTGTGAAAGAAGAATTTGAACCAAGACTAAGTAGCCCAGATGACTCATGCAGGTGATAACATTTAAATGAACTACGAGCCCCTTCCCACTTCAAGATTTGTACCTAAATATGCTGTTATAAACTAAACATGATGAAATTGTTTACTTCTAAAACAATTTATTTTCTCAAAAACATTTTAGATACACTCTAGTCGTAAAAAAAAATACATATTTAAAATCACTTAGACTAAACATCTGAAAGATTACCATTGGGTAACATCACCTTTATTTTTTATTACGGCTAAAATTCTTTGGGGCATAGTGTTAACCAAGTTTTGACAAAAATTTGGTGTAAAACAATCCCATATTTCTTGAAGCTTTTGTCTCGGTTCAGTGATTGTATGAGCAAGATGTTGTCATAGAACCTTTTTGATCTCCTGCCACAAAGTTTCAATAGGTGACAGATCTGGACTGCTAGAAACCCATTTCAAAGGTGGTACATTATTTTCTTCCATCCATTTTATAGTCTTTTTTGAGGTATGGCACACTGCACCATCTTGCTGAAAGATAAAATCTTGGCCGTCAGTAACCAAATTTTCTCACTAATAACCTTTCCTCTACCCATTTTGAAAACCTTAACTACCCAAAACTATTTTAAACATAATCTGACAGCTGTGATTAATAAAAACAATTGTCATGGCTTTTATTTTTACAGCCACCTATGCGTTATAGACTTATTTTGCATTGAAAGGAAAATAGGTTGATATGCTGTAATTGCAACATGTGTTATTTTTATGCTGCAAATTTGATTAGGGAGTGATAAAGTTGGTGCTTTCTACTATTTATTATCAAATATTCATTGTTAATATTTTACACCTATAACACCCTGCTACATTTTTATTATTTGAGTTTGATAAGAAAAAAACTAAGATTTCAATAGTTGGGCCAACTGAAGTGGGAAGGGGCTCGTAGATATTATCCATCTAAGAGGTGTATCACATATATTTGTTCAAGTCAAATGGCCAAAAATTCATATACAATTTGTTTCTCTATTTCAGTATAAAAAAAAGTGGTCACAAAAGGACAGAGGCAGGGTCTTTTTCAAGTACTGTTTCAACTTTAAGTGCTATCAGTGAACCATCAACATCAGGCAGTTTGCTGGACAGTGATGATAGATCTGTGTCTAGCTTTGATACTTCAGGGACAAAACCCAGAAAAAAAAGCCTTACAAACTTCTTTTCTAAGTAAGTTATAAAACAATGTTATTCATAGATAAAGTAGTACCATAAATAAAGTGAGCATTATTTATCATTTAAAGAATCTAAAGACATGTCTGCACCTAGAATATACTGAATGTTTGTCATAGCCCAAATAAACAATTCATAATTATATCTTGTGGGGTTGTACTCTTAATTTCTATTTCAGACATGTATTCTCATGGAAAACACCTGATGTAACTACCAGCAATCCTGTATGGAAATTGTTTGGGAAAAGTTCAAATTATGCTTCTTCTCCTATTCATCATGTAGCTAGTTCATCAGCACTTATCCAACTTGAAAGGTAACACGCATATGTATTCTGTTTTATATATATCATTTTTTATTGTTATCATCATTAAATACCATAATTGTCCATAATTGACTTTGATTTTAGTCCATTGTATTATACAGATCACTTTGCAATATTAAAAGTAACTTTAAGGATCATTATTGCAGAATCAAAATGTTTCCTAATATATCAAAATAATAATACAAGGTTGAGCTGTCAATTATCCTAGAGACGAAAATAGTGAAGATGTGACTGATTGTAAGAAAAACTGTTTTCCATTATGCTTCATTGACTGTTTTCAACCTTCCAGGCCGTCCACACTACCAGCAAAAACTCAAGAAGAGGATCAAAGACATAGAGATGAGTACAAGGCAATTTTATTGGCAGCGAAAAGGAAGGAAGCTCAAACAAATGCGGCAAAACATAAACAGCAAAAGCTACAACTGAAACTTGAAGAACAACAAGCTGCCGCCACGAAACATTTCACACAACATGTTTTGCCATATTGGGAAGTTATGTGAGTAAATAACTACAGTTATTAGTATTATTACATTTACGACATGTAAAGGAAGGTGGATTATTTTGATTGTTTAGTTAATTTTTTACTCCTTATGTTATTAATTTTGCTTAATAGAATTTGAAGCAACGTTATATTATATGTAAAGCATGATATTTCTTTCATATCAACTGCAGGCGCACAAACAGGAAGACGGTAGAGTTATGGTGGCAGGGTCTGCCTTCTAGCGTGCGCGGTCGCGTCTGGAAACTAGCGATCGGCAACGAGTTGAACGTCACGGCGCAATTGTACGAGATCTGCCTTTTACGGGCTCAGAATCGGTTGAACAACACCGCAAGTCCTGATGCGACCCCAGACTGCGACTCGAATGGACAAAGTGACGAATCGGGGGACCCGGAAAGCAGCATGGACGCTATCCGCTTGGACATCTCTAGGACGTTCCCGCATTTGGGCATCTTCCAAGAGGGCGGCCCCTACTCGGAAACGCTGCACTCACTCTTGGCCGCTTATGTTTGCTACAGGTATGAGACTGTTGCTGTGTAACAAAACTTCTTTTTTGATTAACGATTATCTTACGTTTACAGGCCGGATGTTGGATATGTGCAAGGCATGTCGTACATAGCAGCCATATTGATATTGAACATGGAACAATACGACGCGTTCATTTGTTTCGCTAATCTGCTGAACCAGCCTCTCCATTTGTCTGCTTTTACTCTCAATCAAAGGCACATGCAGGCTTATTATGATGCTTATAATCAGGTAAGGCTGAAACGTAATATGTGCTATTTATGAACACTATGCGGGGTGATTCACAAGCTGTGACCAAAAATGAATCTTCTGTGTCTTCTGTTTGGTATGTGGATTTACCTAAGTATTGTCCACGTAGTCTTTACTTGAAATTAACGTGCACCAGTGGCGGAGATACAGGAGATTTTTGGCATTATTTTTTCAAATAAAAATAGTACGCCACTGTTTTTTCGAAACGCACAATTTTTCAAATCTTACCTTCATTTTGCTACAAATAAGTACTCTTGTTTTTTTCTAGAGTGCATTCTTTTCGTAAAAATAAAAAAGAAATAAATTAATAAGAACCTTTGGGGTAGGTTGGCGTCTGTTAGGAAATCTACGTTGATACTCCCGAGAAGCCACTGAAGCATTTCCATTACAGAACCCGTACACTAAAATAATATCGGCGTACTCATCATTGCTGAATTCCATTTCACAACACTCAAAAATGGAAAAAAGAAACTCTTGACTTGACGTTTCCAAAAAGAAAACATGAGTAGTAATAACAACCATATAACACATAACTTTGATAAACTATCTTCCAAGAAATGTCAAGTTGGTATCAAGCCCTCCTATTTTATTTTGAAACTAATTGTATCTCGGCCCTTCAAGAATGATCTAGCTTCTTTTATTATTATTATTATTTTTACGAAAACAGTTTATTCTAGGAAAAAACAAGAGGTAAGACTATACTTTAGCGCATATAGCAAATAGTTCATTTCTTACTTTAACATGAAAGATTAGGATGTAACTTGCACGAAAATATCAGGTTACCCTCTGCTTGCTATTTTATAGAACTTCCAAAGTGGCATTTTTGGTGGTAATACTATAGAATGGAATACTGTTTTATACTCTTTTTTTCCCTTTTGCACAAAATGATGCTCTAAATTATACGAATATAACATACACTGTACAGTACTAAGGAAAATAGACGTGAAACTGTAAAAAATCGTTGTTTTTTGCAAAAAATCAGCCGTGTTATTACACATTAGCTCATTAGCTAAAATAACAGTTAAAAATACATACGTAAATGATGGTATTTACTTGGTAAACTGTGTAGAGGTGTTGTGTTGTGATTTTTTAAAGTCTTCTTGAAAATCCTTAACCATTTTTTTTTTCGCGTATATTCAATGAGATCAATGTTTTTGCGTTTATAAGAAATATTTGAACGTACAAACAGTGTTGAATGGCCATTTCATAACGTTCATTTCTTGACAGATAAGATAAATGATGTCCACTGTTGCCAAGTTGTTCCTTTTTTTGGGAGAAGTACGTGACAAAAAATGAGGTTATTTGCAAAATAAAAGTCTTAATTTATTGTAAATGACTTGTTTTATGAGAAGTTGACCCAATATTTACCGAAAACTAGACGAACTTTTGAACAGTATGTGTCTAACAGTGGACAATATACCAGCGGCTCGCGTGAAATAGAGAGTACAAAAGGCACCAGCGGTCATTGCATACAAAAAACCCAACTTCGATTCGGTCCACCTCGCTAGTTCCACCCAACATAAATATATCATCGACCAACATTATAGTTAAATAAAGATGAACGAACATTTCATCAAATCATCAAAAAACTTGCAATGTTCTTTGTTATGTTTTCATTATTTTATATATTAACCGAAGTACTTTTGTGAAGGGCATAAGGCATTCTTCAAAATAGAGTCTTTAGCTACCGCTATCGTAGGGCGCAAGGTGGATTTAGTACAGTAAAACCTGCCGGCCACACCTCCAAACCGCATTTTCATGACAATCCTGTGCCAATTGCACATTTTTGCGCTAGTATATAAGTAAGAATTTGACAAACCAAATTAAGGTATATTACTATCCATGGTTTGGCAACACCGCAACTAGATGGAGAGAATATGACAGTGACAGTGGTGTAGTGATGGGAATAATTATCTGAAATAAAAGAAATAAATGACTACTTAACAATGAACTATTTTCATCATTAAAATAATGCAAAATTGCATTATTGCGATGAACAGTGTCACAGTAACTTACGATGTATGTTATATTTATATAATTTTGAGCAATCTTTTGTCTAAACAAGAAAAAACAGCTTATAAAGCAATATTCTATACTGCAGTATTACCACCAAAAATGCAACTTTGAAGTTCTATAAAATAGCAAGCAGACGGTAACCTGATATTTTCGTGCAAGTTACATCCTAATCTTTCATTTTAAAATAACAAATGCAATATTTACGATATGCGCTAAAGTATAGTTCAGCCAACAAATTGAAGGTAATATTCGAAAAATAACGCGCTTCGAAACAGTGGCGTACTAGTTTTATTTGGAAAAATACTGCCCCTGTATCTCCGCCGCTGGTGCACGTTAATTTTAAGTAAAGACTATTGAATATGGATAATACCAGGGTAAATCCACATACGAAATTTTAGTTCATTCCAGTTGACGGTTTTGAGGATATTAAAAAAAATATTTTTTTTTATTTTTAATCTTCAACCGCGTATCTTTTTAAAGAAGCCCTCGAGGAAAAAATGTTACATAGAAGAAATGGGTGGTGCATTTAAAGATCATAAAACTGTTTTCTGTTACAGGTTTTTAGTTACAACTTGCCCAGGTTGTATTCTCATTTCGAAAGTTCTGGTCTGACGCCTGACTTGTATCTTTTGGATTGGATCTACACGATTTTCGCAAAGGCGATGCCACTGGACGTGGCTTGCAGGGTGTGGGACGTTTTCCTGAGAGATGGATACGAATTCATATTTAGAACAGCTTTGGGTAAGTCACTGTTACAATACAAACTTGACAAATAAAAGTAGAGAATCTGTTCAAGTAATTTTCCATTATTGTAGGAATTCTGCATTTGAACCAAGAATCGTTGATGACGATGGACTTTTTGCACGGCGCTCAATTTCTGACTCGACTTCCTGACGATTTGTCGTCCGATCTGTTGTTCAAAAGCATCCAGTCTGTGAACACGACAATCGGCAAAAGGACCTTCACGCAGATCGTTGATAAATGTTTATTTTCTCTGGTTGCCAATTTACCGCAGCAGGACGACACTTAATGAATGTGGAATGATGATATTTTGCCTGTTAATGGTTTATTTTTATTATAGCAGAATAGTGCGGAATTTTTTATCGGGCTGGACTGGAAAAGAAAAGTTGCTCGTAAAAAATACCAGATCAGTGGAGTGTTTATGTCCTTTATATTTACGTTAACGTTGTACCTTTTGCTCAGAATCTCTGTTAGAAATAAATTTTCAAGATGCAATACTCACGCAAATATTACTTTGAACAAAATATCTTTAACTAATTATTGTGGTTTTGTGGTTAAAATACAGGGTGCGGCAGAGAGGATGAGCGGTTTTAAAAAATCATAAAATAGTTAATTTTTACTCGAAAACAAATTTATTGATGGAATCAGGTTCACAAGGAAATAGCATTTGAGACAGTCAAGTGTGGAAAATCACATCAGGCATGTGCTGGCCGAAATCGTTGATGCAGCGCCTGAGGCGTTATTGGAAGTTCGCGTAGACTCTCTCCAACATCGCTCTCTCAACTTGGGCGACTTCCACGAGAATTTCGCCCTTCAATTCGTCCAGAGTTCGGGGCTTGTTCGCGTATACTCATAAACAAAATGAGGTTCTCATTTTGATCGATCAGTGCTTCCATCTCACGTGCGAAGTTCATTCGTTGTGCATAATCTCCGGGCTGTAACTGTTGCACAATGGCCAATTTGTAGGGGTGAAAGCGGAGATCGATTTGCAAAATTCGCCTTACCGAACGATCACTAAGGCGACGTGCAGCAGCATGTTTCCGGGCAGATCGAGTCTGACTGCGAAGAAAGACCTATCTAACGCGTTCAACATTTTCAGGAGTTCGAACTGTTCGCGGCGCTCCTCTTGGTCTTCTGTTGATCAGTTCACCACGCCTGCGAAGTGATTCAACCCAACGAAGGATGGTGTTTCGAGAGGGAACAGCTCTATTCCGATGAATGTTGAAGTGGCGACGATGCTGACTCATTATTTCAACTGGTAAAATAATGCTAAGATCTCACGAGTCAAACGGCACCCTCCCCACCTCTCTCGTAGACGGTGGCGGAGAGAACTACCCATCCCAAAAACGTCCGTCCTCTCTGCCGCACCCTGTATCATTTGCAAATTCATACTGCCTAGCATTCTCAAAGGTGTTGCAAGCAACACAATACCTGAAAATTGTTCAAATATCCTTCATGTAGATGATTTGTGAAATTAACCAACTCTACAGTGCAATTTAATACTCGAGTATAGGCACAATAAACACAGTTGTCTCAAATTTGATGCCATCTAAAAAATTGGAACAGTTCAATAATTGTGTTATATGTATATGTGGTCATTATTCAAATAAATATGGAATGTATAATCTTATTTGAATCTGTGCATAAGTTAAGAGTTACTGCCAATTTACTCTAAAATCTGATAGATTTCTTTAATATTGCATACACAAGCAAGTATAAACATAAATGCTTTTTTTTGAATGTCAATACTTATCATGTCTGATATGACGACTTCTTAAAACATCAATTAGACAGACTGTGCTTTGTATTCTTATTTTGATTTATATATTGATATTTCAAGTTGTTATCAAGAATAGGTTAATTTACTTTTGACATTTATTTTTTATATATTTTTTAATAATTCACGCTGTATTAGCTCTCATTGAGGAATCTCATTACAATTGGCTGTGTAAAATCTTCAAATACAGTAAAAAAAACAGATTACATCGAAATTACTGCATCTTATGTATATTTGTGAATACAAACTATTTTCCATGACATTAGCAGAAAGAAATGAAAATCATTAAGTAGTTTACTGAAGTATATAAGTTACACAGTGTATTAATATTTGTAATTTTGACTAAGTGAATGTTTTTTATGTCAGGTATTTCCTAATATACAGTTACTGAGGGTCTTGGTCCTCTTTTAATTCATTTATTCTTACAGTTTTGTGATAAATTGATATTTGTAGAACTGCATATATATTTCAAATTTTATTACAAATTATATTTATATATTTTTTGTTTATATTTCCTTAGATATATCCTCAAGAAATATATTTTTATTTACAAAATACGAGCACTATTTTTAACCTTCTGAGCGAATCTGCATTTCCGAATCTATGCACTTGATTTACCCAATAAACAAGTATTCGCAAGGATCATAAAAATTCAAATAATTTTATAAATTTTTCGATAAGAAACTCTTTTTCCAATGAGAAAGTTCACTTTTTGATTTAAAAAAAACAAACTTAATGAAAAGAAAATATGTATTACTATCAACATAATTATTCGTAAATTCGGCGGGTTTTCTTTCTTAAATATCATTCCGTCCAAATGTTTGCCGTCTCTTCGGACACACTCCTCTAATCACGCAGAGTTCCTGAGTGATGTTTATTTCTCTTTAAGCTCCTCCAGTGTTCGTGGATTATTGGAATACACTTTTGACTTCAGATAACTCCACAAAAAATAATCGTATGGCGTGAGGAGGCCAGTGAATGTCTCCAAACTTCGATATAATTTTTCGAGGAAAGAGTACATTCACTGTGTCCATCGATTCTCTGGAAATATGGGCAGTGGCCCCATTCTGATGAAACCATGTGTTTCTGTTAAATCGACGTTCTCATGTTCAAAGGAATACATACTAATAATACGCTAGAGGATATGGCACACCAAACAGTCACATTTGGACAATGTAGCTGTTATTGATATTTCTCTTTTGGGTTCGTTGGTGCCCAATGTCGGCAATTTTACTTGTTCACATAACCATCTAAGTGAAAATGAGCCTCGTCACTGAAAACAACGTTCTTGAGTCTGCGCTTCGTAGGAAAACGATTCAACATCTGTTCAGCACAAGATTTCCGTAATACGTTTATGTAATCACTTTCCTTTAAAGCATGGACTGATTGGATTGTGTAAGGATGAAAACCCATTTTTTTCGACATTATGCCATGCAGTGTTGACCTAGGGATTCCCAAAGCAGGGGAATGCTGCCGTACAGAACACCGAGGATTTGCAATGACCGAATCACTTACTGACGCACATTTTCTCCTATTGATAAGGTAGATGTGGGGCGAGAAATGAGTTGACTAAAAGTAGAGCCTGTATCAAGGAACCTCTTAATCCACTTTTTCAATAGATTCTTACTTGGGACATCTCTTTGTTGGCGAATATTGTATCGTGTACCAAATTTCCGAAGGGCAGCTGCACCACTCTTAAAGTAAGCCTCGATAGCTAAAGCACGTTGCGGTCCGGTCCAACGTTCCATTGTGACTATTTAACCCGCACGCCGAACGCGTCGATCAAGACATCTCTTCACTTGGTCGCGAATAAGGTTGCCGTGTAATTCAAATTTGAAATGTGAACTTGCCCACTGGACTTTGTACCGCAGAATGCACAGTATGCGATATTTTTACTACATATGCAGTAAAATATCTAACAACCTTCGACTATGCCTACTGTGACTATTGTTCTGTATTTATTTATCTCTTTTGTTGTTTATGAAGCTTTTAACATAATTTAAATTTTGATTCGGTTCTCTATTTTTCCATTGTCCCATCACTATGACGCTTAGTTATAAAAGACCTCGATAGGTAGCATTACTGTATTTTCATGATTTTTCCCTCATATATTTGAGCATGGCAAAAAGTTTGTGTTATTTACTTGTTTTAATGTTTGCTTCGTAATGGTGCTCAATATTCACGATGCAGGTAGCTAAATCCTTGATATACTCATTTATTAGACTCTTGAAAATATCTGTGGAAGCTTCTGAAAAGCACTTACCAGTTATGGTTTTGTCCCGTTCTCCTGCAGTCAGTCTCTTCTAATTAGTTTTTCTTAAAAGTGCTAACAGATGTCGCCAGGTAGATCACTTTATAATTTATTCAATTTCAAAATACAATGTTTTACTATGACCGATCTAAATTCGAAGCTCAGTGAGGTGGAACCGAAAGTAAACACTTTAGGAGCACTCACGAAGGAGGATCTCCCCATGGGTATCATGTAAAAAACCTATAAGATGTCATCTTGCAAACTAGGAAGTTTTTAGGGCGCAAACATTCATTCCACGTTTGCTCACTAGGATCGTTGTGAACGTCCATCTAAGGAGGAATCACTCAACTAAATAAACTACACGCATTATTGGTTGCATACGCTTTGTGAGGCCAAATCATTGTATAATATTCACTTCAAAATATTGAACATTTGTGCTAGGAATTCTTGATTAGGAAACTGTATACGGAAAACGAATGTATGCGCCCAGCCTAAGTAAGAGGGAGCGGTTCTCAAAACACAAATCACGAAACGACTTCGTTGAGATAGGGCCATGTGAGGGCTACTGGATTGATCAAGTAAGGTGGAGGGGTTTGGGTGCAGGAGCGTCATGGTTCTCAAAACAAGTCACATTTTTTTCTACGTACCCGATATACCCAGGTGACGAGTATTCTTTCTGATTATAGATACCCAAAGGGTTTGAAAATGTTGTCATAGGAAAGGTCCACCTGTCGTCATGTAGAAAATTTTCTGGCAGAAGAATCGTTCTAAAACTAGTTTTTGCGAATTGGTTAATCAATCACTTAATACTGAATCTTGAAATCCTCTCCCATCACGATACGTTGTGACAAGTCCTGCAATGACATCTGACATTGACACGTTTGATTAATTTTTTATCGGTTGGCGATGCTTTTTCGTTGATTGGATTCTGGAAAATTTTGCTTTTTGGTGTCGAAGATCCGAAGATTTTTTATGTTTTAAAATAAATATTGAACAGAACGCTGACAAGTATTATTGATAATCGGTGAACAGGTGAACGGACTCGTCAGCTCCTGCATGGACTCGGTCTTTCTATTGGGCACGCAGATTTCAGCAGCAGAAGAACTATGAACTGAAATATATTAGACATGGCGGCTACGCGAAAGTTACAAGGTAACTACACCTATTTTGCACCATGAAGGAGTGTTTGCTGTAGTTTCCAGATGTTCCTCTAATGTCACGCTCAAATGTGGCTTATTTTAAGTGATACGCGTTGCCAGTGCACACGCGGTAACACCCCAGACGAATCTTGTTTACATGATTAACCACAACATTCCAAAACACAACATGGGCTTCTATAAGGGGGCTATCGTAACGCATACATCGGAGCAGTCTCCTTACAATGACCATATGAATACTGTTTTTCATATTCTCCGGTAACAGTCGACCCTTCTTGATCACAACCTGCTCTAGGATAACTCCAAATTTTGGAATCCAAAGCAATGTAGTTTTGATGTCCAAATAAGCAATGCGAAATTCCGACCCTGTGCAAATTTTGATTATGAATTTAAGGATACATATAAGAAGCTTTGGACCTGCAGCTAAAGGTGCCTCAGGCTATAGAGAAATCCTCTGCCCTACTTTTGTCAAATTGAAGAGCAGGGTCATGTACTAAGAAATTTTGTCAATTTTTGGGCATCTAGGAGCTCATTTATGAAGCTGAGGCCCATGCATTCAGACCTTGTGGGCCCATAGGGTAAAAATAGAATAGCCTAAGATTTGTGTAGCAGATTCTCATTACAATCAATTGAAAATATGTACTATTCTTTTGAAGAAAATTAGCCACAACGTATGAGTAATTTGTAAATGATGATTTCAGGAGAGATAGACCGATGTTTAAAGAAAGTTACGGAGGGTGTTGAGACATTTGAGGATATTTGGCAGAAAGTCCACAATGCAACAAATAGTAATCAAAAAGAGAAATATGAGGCTGACCTTAAAAAGGAAATTAAGAAGCTTCAGAGGCTACGTGACCAAATCAAGAGTTGGATCGCATCTGCCGAAATTAAAGATAAAAGCATCCTCATGGATAATAGGAAGCTGATCGAGACGGTTAGTAGGTTTTAATATATTCCAAAATCTAAACAAGTTGATATCTATTATTAATGCGTTTTCAGCAAATGGAAAGGTTTAAAGTTGTAGAAAGAGAAACAAAGACAAAAGCTTACTCTAAAGAAGGGCTTGGTGCTGCACAAAAACTTGATCCTGCCCAGAAAGAGAGGGATGAAATCCAACATTGGTTGGTGTGCTCGATAGACCAACTTAACATTCAAGTAAGTTGAAATCAGCAAAGCTTTCTTGCATTCAAAAGTTTTTGCAGGAGTAAAAACCATTAAATGCTCAAAATATCTCTCTCACTCTCTCTGTGTGTCTGTGTATGTGTGGTTTTTTTTAACAAAACTATCAGAAGCAATGTATATAAAATCAGGTTGTATTATGCATATTTTGTAACTTGAATATTACTTATTTTGATAGTAATAACAATATTTTTATTTTATATCTTCAATCTAAAAACAGTTGTTTCCATGTAGATTTTACTAAGCAGTTCCTGTATTATTTTTTAGACTGATGCATTCGAAAGTGAGATTGAACTGTTACTTTCCAATAAAAAGAAGAAACTTGACAAAGACAAACAAGATAGGCTGGACGAGTTGAAATCTAGGCTGGAAAGGCATAGGTTTCATATCAGGAAATTGGAAACATTATTAAGGATGTTGGACAACATGTCTGTGGAGGTGCAGCAGGTGAACATATGTTTTTACAAGTATACAGGGTGTAAACGTTATGGTAGTCATTATTGAATTGGGTAATAGGGAGACCAGAGACTTCAAGATACGGGAAGTGTTCAGCCCACTAATATTCGTACTCGTAATACTATCGCATACCATGGTACATAGAATCCTACGGGAAAATTTGCTTTATAAGTACCATGTACAACGAGTGCAGGCCTTGTTATCAGAAGACTATCCTCGCAGACTAATATTCTGTCAGTGGTTTTTGCACAAAAACATTGAAGCGCTAAGAGAGTTAGTGGTAAGTCCGTTTACAGCGGCGTCTGGTCGTAATGGGCGTTTGGCATTGCGCGTTATCAGATGTTATTTTATTTAAAAGTCGCTTTTCTCTAAAAAAAATGCCTGTTGGACCCCCATTATATTAACTTTTTGCTACCTTTAAACCCCTTCGTGAATCAGTTGATAATGACTTCATACGTTTACAACCCTGTATTGCTGTTTGAAATTTTGATCTTTGAAAAAAATAATCATGATTACATTCTTTTAGTTACACTACCTTTTCATTAAATTCTGCAAAGCGGATCTGCCTTTTCTCACTTTCTTTTTAAGTATTCTGGTTTGTAAATTCTTTAGTAAGAACTTCTTCTTTTTCAGTTTTTTTTATTTTACCGTTTCGAAGTTTAGTATGTTGAAATACCTATGTTAATTTTCTTGATAGCCAAAGGTTTGTATTTTATTCTCAGGTATTAGATATTGAAGATGTAGATTTGAAGAACATTTTAAAAGACACGATCTGACATAGCACATCCCCAGATCAGTAAAGTGTATGACATGATGGAATGAAATAACGCATAATAAGCTGTTCTCAACACAGATGTACTCACATATTCTGCTAGGTGTCATTATGCATACAGTTTAGACCCAATTTTTTTTGCCACTTGGTTTGTGTGTACATAATAATAATGCCTTTATAGCTGCAGTGAGGCGAAGTTTAGCCAGATGGCTACTCTTTTAAACACATAAACAAAATAATAACATACCAAAAAAATACAATTCATAAGAATAACAACATTGATTGCACGAGACAAATGCAGATAGTATTGCGAGAGTTTTAAATTTGAAACAAAAATAGAAGAAGCAACCTGTTTGGATCGATAGCCACTGTTGACTGCATTGTAATGCTTGACAGCATTATAGGTGTGACTTCTTTCAAAGACCGAGGTATTGTGAGGAGGCATGTTAAAATTAGCATTAAATCTAAGAGCTCTGGTAACAAAACTACCTCGGTGAACTAATTTGCTAGCGAGGTAAGCTGGTCTGTTAGATAATAGAACTTTATGGGATGCTATAATTCCTGGGTAGTTTGTTGAGTACATTATGTGCTATTCTACTAAAAAATTCATTAAAATTACTCATAAATTACCTATTTATATTTTTATCTATATGCTTCTTTGATATAGTCTAAACCTAGGAACTTTAGAAACAAACAAGGATTTTTATATGATGATCCTTTTAAAAGCTGTTTGGCTGTGCCAATAATAAATCAGGATCTAAAAAAAAAAGAAAAACAGATAAACAAATTCCCGACACAAATCCAAAAAGCCTTAATACAAAATTTTCAGCTATTACAAATATTTTTTGGCGCTAAAATTGTGTTTATCCGTTACTGTGCGGTACTTAATTTTTTATCGTTTCTGCATGTTATAAGCAGTTGTGACGATATTAGGTTTTTGAGATAATTGCGGCGATATAAATATATCCATCGTGTTCTATTGAAGACTGAAAACATTTATGACGGCAAATAAAAGCACACAACATACATATTATGACAGAGAATCGAGAGTACAATTTGAATTTGGTCGGCAAACAGCGGATTTATTTATAGAAGTCTATTTTAAATTTTGAATTGAAGCGTCGTTTTTCGACGACTGGGTAAGTCATTCGAATAAACGGGGTTCATGTTTTGACACGGCATTCGCGGTTTTGCGAACAAAGAACTGTGATATTTTCTTACACTGTTTTTAAATACATCATACGGTTTTGTAAATAAAATTCGTCGGCAACAGTTACAAATCAGCAGGTATCTATTAAAATTGCTCATTGATAATTTTTAGTTTATAAGGATTATTGTTATAAAGCGATAAAAACGTGAAGGTTATGGGTAGAAAAAAGTGCGCTACTGTCGTCGTATTTGACATTTTACACGTGTAGGGGGACTCGTAGGTCATGACACGTGTAGCTTTTCCAAATTAAACAAACGTATTTACTAATGTTACAATATTTTTGTATTGTCATGGGAAAAATGTAACATGTTTTTGAAAACGCTAAGAAATTTTTTGTGACTGCTGTCTATCCAGAGAGTTATTTTTTGGTTAGGACTGTTTACGTGCCGTATACGTTTGAGCTGAGATTTATTTGACTGATATCAACATATAGCCGAAAAATTATCTATAATGCCATCATTCTTACAAATTTCTTGTACTGTTCGTCTATTCTATATTTAGCAAATAATTCCATTTTTGAAAGACTGCACATTTTACAAAACAAATGCATGAGAATAATACCGAATGAAGATAAATATACTCCAATTAGACAAATGCTTAGCAAATTAAAATGGCTCAATGTAGAAAATTTTATCGAATATCTTGTAATGATATTCATTTATAAAGTAAAAAATAATATATTTCCATCAAGTCTAACTAATTATCATCAAATGCTGACCATCACTTGCATAATACCAGAAATAAAGATGACCGAAAAGTATAACATGTGCTACAAATCTGTATTCCATCAAGGGTTGATTGAATATAATAAATTATACATAGATATAAAAGACCAGAAAGCTTTGACAAAATTTAAAGGAAACTTGAGGAAGCACTCGTTAAATGTACAATTATAGCTTGCCCAGCATTTACATCATACATCATATCGCTTGAATTTACTAATTCTAAGTTGTTTACAATTATTCCGTCTATGTAGCCAATTGTGCTAAATAAATCCTTCTACTAATACTACTACTACTATTACTAACTATTTGTGTTGTCAGATAAAAAGGATAAAAGACAACGTGGAGTACTATATAGAGTCGTCGCAAGAGCCTGATTTCGAGGACAACGAGTTCATTTACGACGACATAATCGGCCTGGACGAAGTGGAGCTGTCTGGAGTCGGGCTGCCATCTTCGGCGACCACGGATAGCAACGATACAGGAGGCACGCCTACTTCCATCATCTCAGGTGGGTGATCAAATAATGTTCTCTCACACTGTTGCTCCTACCTTTGGTGCTACAACAGTATGCTCGGAAAGACAATGATCAAATTTATTAAACGTGCTCCGCTTTCGTCCGTCCTACCACGAGACAGCCAACCATGGACGACGTTCTTTTTGGCTACTTATCAGCATGGTCAAGGACGGGAACGAAAGCATCGCAACTATCCGCTATCCAGCAGGTACAGTCTAACGAGCATCATGTTTAATTTATTCAATGGCAAGTAGCCCACATCTACTATACAGCCAGAATCGTCAGCCATCTAGCGGTCTTCTGGTACCTGGGCTATTAAACGTCGTCTGAGATCTGCTCTCCGCACTGATCGATTTTGGCGGTAGATGACGTTTTGCGCTGTCTTATTTCGAAAGACAATAAGTGCGGTGTGTTTAGGTTCGTCGCCGGTATCGTCTCCTCCACCACCGCCACCGCCGCTGCCCCTGGGCGCCAACGGGACCAGCAGCGGCCATCCTTCGAACGACATCGGCCATCACTTCGATGGAGGGTCAGCAGGAGTCGTCGGCGCTCCGCCCGACTCGTCCACGCCCGCCGCAAACGCGCCTCACGCTAATACGCCGGCGGCACCAGCCGCAGCCGCCTCCACCGCCCCCACGATACTAGAGAAGAAGACTGTCATCAAGGAACATCCGAAGGTTAGTACAGCATACCCATTAACAACGGAAGCGTGTTTGTTCATTACTTAAAATGGATCGAATTGAAGCAAACTTGTGAAACCACCGGTCGTTTAATTTAAAATTTTATAAATACATCACTAGGGACAAGTGGGATTGTCACCAGATGAATTAAAAATTAGCACTATTGTCCCTCTTCCAAAAGTAACAAACAAAAGTAAAAGCGCAAGAACAACGTCCTATAAATACACTCTGCCACCTGTTGAAAAAAACTTTAGATATAGCAGTATATAACCAACTGGTTGATCATATTGAAGCATATAATATTTTTTATAATCAACAATCAGCACTTCGCAGGTAAGGTATCTTAAGTTTTTCCTACATAATTTCAATTTTAATGTTGTGTATTTTTATTGATTGTGTATAATAGGATTATCATATCTCTTTTGTTTGTTTGTTGAAGATTTGTTTAGCATTAATGCTACAATGTCAATTTTGTATAATGATGCGGTTACATATTTTTCTTCAATCCATTTTCTGTAATTTTACATTCTTGTCTATTAAAATTACGTCACTATGTATT
Source organism: Acanthoscelides obtectus (assembly GCA_963669975.1). NCBI lineage: Eukaryota > Metazoa > Arthropoda > Insecta > Coleoptera > Chrysomelidae > Acanthoscelides > Acanthoscelides obtectus. The sequence continues at coordinate 121,774,448 of CAVLJG010000003.1, forward strand.
TTGATTATTCATAAAGTAGTTTTCTTAATTTTACCTTGAATATTTTTAAATTCGAACTCTGTTAAATATCAATATTCAATTTATTAAATTCAAATTATAGCCGAGGACATAACAGAACCACTCACTTACCTAATCAACAAATGCTTTGAATCTGGCATATATCCCTCAATTTTAAAAAAAGGTAGTATAATACCGATACATAAATCAGGAACAAAAACAGATGTTAACAACTATAGACCAATATCAATAATATCCAGTGTAGCAAAGGTTTTTGAAAAATTTTTATCTACTAGAATGATTCGATACCTCACAAAATTCAAAATTTTAAGTGGAAATCAATATGGATTTACAGAAGGGAATGCTACATCGGACGCAATAACTAAAATTGTAAATCAAATACATCAAAATATTGATAACAGAATCCCTTCAATCTGCGTTTTTGTTGATTTAAAGAAAGCTTTCGACACAGTTTATTAAATTATTATTAGAAGCATTGGAGAGAATTGGTTTCAGAGGAAACGCGTACTCACTGATCGAAAATTATTTGTCAAATCGCCCACAATCTGTGCAGATATCAGGATCATTTAGTAAAGAAATGTATATTAAGTGTGGTGTCCCACAAGGAACTGTCTTAGGTCCGCTGTTATTCAATATATATTTAAATGATATTTTCCAAATTAATTGTGTTGGCAAAATAACTAGTTTTGCAGATGATACTGCAATATTATATGAAGGCACTGACTGGTCTGATCTGAAAAATGTAATTGAAAATGATTTTCTCAAAATTATTCAGTGGTTTAACAGTAGAAAATTAAGCATTAACTACTCTAAATCACATTTTTTACCATTTGGATCTTATGCTAGACATCTGCCAAATTACACAAATTTCTCCTTCAACATTAATGATCAAAAAATGCAAATTAATAGAGTGCCCAACATAAAATACCTTGGAGTAGTCTTGGATCCTCACTTACGATGGGACATCCATGTCAATTATATTTTAAAGAAAGTTAGATTTGTATCCTACAAAATTAAATACCTTGGGAATATATTGACAGAAAAATATCTTCGAACATTATACCATGCACTGATTGAGCCTCATCTCACATATGGTATATTAGCATGGGGAGCTGCATGTTCCTCACATATCTATAATTTAGAGGTTTTTCAAAAAAGTATTCTAAAAATGATATTTAAAAAACCGAAACTTTATCCCACTGAAAAATTATACGCAGATGTTCGAATGTATGATATAAGACAGCTTTATTTCTTACACAGTATCACTCACTACCATAAATTTGTAAACACCGACCAAAAAATTAAACATAATCATTATACCAGATACAAAATTCGTGGCACAGTAGTTCCTCAACCGCATAAATCTATAATGCAGCGATCATATCTCTATTTAGCGCCTAAATTTTATGAAATTATACCTAAAGACTTAAAAGATTTACGTTTCGGAAATTGTTTCAAAAGAAATTTAAAAAAGTGGCTACATTCTATATCTAGGACTGAAATTCATAAACTCATAAATACGAACATCAACTAAACACATAATCTACTGTAGCTAATTTTTGTCCTTTTTTATCATTTGCATTCTACAGTTTCAACTTAAATTATTGGTCCATGTACAGGCGATGCCTTCTATTGGGCTTGTTTTGATTTTATAGTTATTTACTTATATTGTTTGTTATCTTTGTACATTGAGTGAATAAATATTATTATTATATTATTATTAAATACTCCCTTTTGAAATACAGATTTACTAGTTACACTACTATTACAATTTTGTTATGATAATGACTATTTAATTTTGTGAAGTTCTCTAAATGTGGTGGTAATAAATGATTTTTTAATTAGAATATGAGAACGAGAATTAAATAATATATGAAATTTTTCACATCCAACCGCTGCAGTTCTTCTAACATAGACTTAATCCTAGCATATTTGTTTATATTTAAAATGATTCTCATAGCTTTATTTTGTAGAATTTTTTATTTTATGTTCTGTTATGTTGCAGCCAGTGAAGCCGACGCCGGTCCGCGCCTCCGTATCATTGGCGGGCGGGTCTGCGGTGAGCCACGGCGCGTCTGCGTCCGCGTCCAATCACAGTTCGGCTTCGATGGCGACGGTGACGTCATCGTCGACGGCGAGCGCAAAGGCGGCCGCCCTGCAGGGGGCGCTCGCGTCTGCCGCTCAACGGGACCGCGCGGCAGCCGCAACGGACAATTCGCCGGTGGCGCCGCCATCGATGCTGCTGCTGCCGCCGCCGGCCGCGCCATCCGTTGGACAAACAGGAGCGGGCACATCGCTGTCTGCGGGGAACTTTGCGGCCGCGGTCGCAGCCACTAACAATCCACACCACAAACATTCTACTTCATGTAAGTTGAGAACATTCACCTTTCATACCATCGACTATTTGAGGGCCGTATCGTCAGTCGTTCCTACAGTTGTATGACCTTTAAAGTCTATGTTCGAATTTGTTCTACATCTGGGTTATCTTGAATCCTACTCGATCCCCGTTGCACTGTACGTGTTATGTACCGTGGATATTTTGGAGTTTGAGATTTTCTTTTTTCATTTTTATAGGTCACGCTGCTCGAATTTTTCTTTTTCTGTGAAACTTTTCCAGAGGCTTTAAAACAGCTCCAATTAACAGATTTGTACTTTCCTCTGGATTAACCGGCCCCTTCATTAGAGCAACTTTTTCTCAATTTTTCTTATTAGACTCCACTTAGTTCCCAACCGTTTCTGCGTATTTTGTTACTTGCCTGTCTTAACGTGACGATCTGTACCGCTTTTGTCTACTTCCAGGATCATCTTTCTTTTCCTAGGGAACGTTCTGGGCATAACGTTCTTGGAACCTCCGCGTAGTCCTTCGCTTCTGACGTATTGTAATTTTGGAGCTGCCCTCGTATGCCAGTATTTTCTTCATTGGCGTTCGACGCGTTTTCGTTTGTTTGTATTACTTTTTTCAGAAAAACCTATTATCTCAGTTAAAAAAACTGTTTTATATGTCTGTCGTTTTTTCCTCGCGCCGTTTCTTACACCACTGCTAGCATCATTCATGGTACTTTTATCATTTAAATAATACGATTAAGATTGATATTTCGCTCGATGTAGGAGGGCGATTAAATCGCCCTGTATTATGTCTTCTACGTTATAGACTCTGCAATGTTGATGGTTTATCTACGATTTCTTTTATAGCAAGCGGAGACTCAAATCCGTCATCTGTGATAACTATTGTAAGTCAAGTTCAGTCACAAAATACGCTGTCGAATGCCGTCAACACATCAGTCCATACGAATCCGATTTTATCCGTAGTAAGTATTCGCATATCTTATAATGATTATAAAAGTCTGAATGTTTTACAAGTTTTATCGAAGATTTAGAAAAATTGCGAGCTAACATTTGTTTGGAGCTGTTCATATGTTTACACGTTGTAGCCAATCGGTTTAAATAACAATTGATATTACTGTCAATTTTTTTAAGACATTAGTAATATTTCAGATTATTATTGTATTACATTAATATACATATCAGATAAAAATATAGACACTGCTTTAAAAACGCTAAATTCTGACTTGGCAAAAATAATAATAATAAATGTAAATAAACTAAAATTGAATACTTCCAAAACAAAATGTATGCTAATAAATGAAAATATTATCAGTTAGGATAAATGGTGGAATAATTGAAAATGTTGAATCAATTAAATATTTGGGTATATACATTGATAGTAAACTAAAGTGATCACTATGAATACATTATTTCAAAAATTGCCAAAAACACAAATTACTTTTATAGGGCTCCTCATAGTTTTTGTACATATACCAAAAAAAAAAATAGTTTATAATACAATTATTCCACCACATTTACTATATTGTTCAACTATCTTGTTCACTGCCAATGAAGCTGTATTCTCAAAATTACGAGTCCTGCAACATAAAGCTATGAGAATAATATTGTTTTTTTGGCAATTTTATATGTATTGTGTCATCTGCAAATATCTGAAGTTTACAATAATCTAAAATATTACAAATGTCATTAATGTATAAAATAAATGGCAGTGGACCTAGTTTACTACCTTGTGGTATACCAACAAAATTATTTTTTGATCTTGATAATGTAGATCCAATTCAGATTTTTAAAAGAAAATTAAAGGAATGATGAATGGACAGTAAACATTCTTAGAGATACAAATTTTATTTTTTTCCGAGTATCTGCATGTTATGTATTTGTTTAGTTTTTCAGAAGAATGTAATTGTAGCAATCATGCTGAATAAATCTTAAACAAATAACTAATTATTTTGAGAAAATGTTTGAAATGTATGACATTGTAAAATGAATAGGTAATCAAGGTGCGTTTATAATTTTTTTAGGGTAGTCAAAATGCTCCGAATGTGGGGGCGACATCTCAGAAGGCATATGGTGATATCCTTGTACAAAGTAATTGTTTAAGTCCCGAAGTGAATGTCGCGAAAGAGCAGCAGTCGCACCAGACTATCGACCCTATGCAACCAACAACAAATGGGCTACCTATTGACAAGGTACCAACCTATTTTGTTTATATCTGCGTTACAGTGCTCGAAATCATTGATATACAGAGTGGCCGATATGTAACTGACTGGTTTGTATCTTGAATATTTGTGAAATGAAATAAAATACGTCCATTTTTTTCATCTTAATCTTTAAGTGAAACTTAGAAATTATTCCGGGGATTCAGCATTGTTTGTACGTTCAAATATTTCTTATAAACGCAAAAACATTGATCTCATTGAATATACGCGAAAAAAAAATGGTTAAGGATTTTCAAGAAGACTTTGAAAAATCACAACACAATTACGTATGTATTTTTAACTGTTATTTTAGCTAATGAGCTAATGGTTAACACGGCTGATTTTGAACCTTTTTTGCAAAAAACAACGATTTTTTACAGTTTCACATCTATTTTCCTTAGTACTGTACAGTGTATGTTATATTCTTATACAAAAAAAATGAGTATACAACAGTATTCCATTCTATAGTATTACCACCAAAATGCAACTTTGAAGTTCTATAAAATAGCAAGCAGAGGGTTCCTTAAAGAAAAAATGATATTTTCGTGCAAGTTACATCCTAATCTTTCATTTTGAAATAAGAAATGTAATATTTGCGATATGCTCTGAAGTATAGTTCAGCCTGGACATTTAAGCAGTATCATGTGATCATAGAACATAACAACCTTTGATGTATGTACGTATGCACAGATCTCCGATGGAATGACGTCTCTTAAATCGATGGCGCAACAAGTGATCGACCAGGCCGGTCTGCAGATCAGCGACAGCGATGAACAACAACAACAGCAGCAGCAGCAGCAAGTGTCAATATTGGAAGCGAGCAAACAACAGCAACAGCAGCAGCAACAGAACCAAGGCAGATCCGAGGCGCACATCCCTCCGTTGTTAGGCGTAGCCCCGTTGGGGGCGGTGCCGCTGCAGAAGGAGCATCAGCAGCAGTTCAAGTTGATGGAAGCCGCCTTCTATCACATGCCGCATCCTTCCGACTCGGAAAGGATCAGGACGTATTTGCCGCGCACGCCGTGCACCACCCCATCCTATTACATTCAAACGCCGCTGCCTCATTCGGACACGCTCGAATTCTTCCAACGACTGGCGACCGAGACGCTCTTCTTCGTTTTCTACTACATGGAGGGCACCAAGGCGCAGTACCTCGCCGCTAAGGCGCTCAAGAAACAGAGTTGGCGGTTCCACACCAAGTACATGATGTGGTTCCAAAGGCACGAGGAACCAAAAATCATCAACGAGGAGTTTGAACAGGTATTTATAACCCTGCTTAAATTACATTCTCCTAACTAAATACAGTAGCGATTCGATAATACGGATCAATTAAAACCGGACTAACGAAAAATCCGGATTAGTGGGAATCATAAGGAAAACAAGTTCTTGATATTACGAACACGTTTATTTCATAAAAACTGAAACATAAATTATCGACATAGGTAAAATAAGCAAATAAGAAAATAAAAAAGTAACAAAAAATTTAGTTATTAAAAAAATCAGTTATTTTTGTTTGCCTTTTATGTTCAGAATGCAACTTAATAACAATGTAACTTCACAAATTTGAATATTTTGCACAATTTCTTTGAAAATGATGAAAGATGTGTCTGATTTGGAAGGGTAATGTCGCAGCCAATTTGCAGTCACTCTTTCTGACAGAGTCCGGATCGAAAGATGACGATACTCTAAGTATCGAACATCCCTAATGTCAAGATGTATAACCCAAGGTACCGACGGAGCTATTTTGCGGCGTCATGGAGATAATTTTAAATTTTCATTTGCATTTTTTCAAGTGTTGTGCAATGCTTTTGGGAAAAATGTCACGAATAGTCTTATAAAGCATAGTAGAGTATATTTCAACAGTTGGCGGAATTTACTCGACTGGGACCCGGAGGGTGAAACGGGATATTAACGCACAATCTGGCAACCATGTCGCACCCTCACAAAATGGCCGCTGACAACCACACAAGTCACCGTGTTGTCATTGAATAGCATGGAATTAAACCTTCAGAGTATATGTTTTGTGACTGGTACCAAGAGTTGACAGATCCCACACATGTGTCACTCCTTGAAATGCAATAATCAGCTGTATTCAAATAATGTCTAATATAAATATAACCTAGAATTTGTGCTCAAGAAAAAAGAAAAATATGGCAAATTTGTAGTTTTTTTTGCAGGTTTTAATACCATCATTCTTCCAAATTTCTTGTACTGTTCGACTATTCTATATTTAGCAAATAATTCCATTTTTGAAAGACTGCAAATTTTACAAAATAAGTGCATGAGAATGATACTAAATAAAGATAAATATACTCCAATTAGGCAAATGCTTAGCAAATTAAAATGGCTCAATGTAAAAAATTTTATCAAATATCTTGTAATGATATTCATTTATAAAGTAAAAAATAATATATTTCCATCAAGTCTAACTAATTTAACATCATCAAATGTCGACCATCATTTACATAATACTAGAAATAAAGATGACTTCCATTTAATGACCAAAAAGTATAACATATGCTACAAATCTGTATTCCATCAAGGGTTGATTGAATATAATAAATTATACTCGGAGATAAAAGACCAGAAAACTTTGACAAAAGTTAAAGTAAAATTGAGAAATCACTTGTTAAATCTACAATTATAGGTTGCCCAGCATTTACATCATACACCATATGGCTTGAATTTACTAGTTCCAAGTTGTTTACAATTGTTCTGTTTATGTAGCCAAATGTGCTAAATAAATCTTTCTACTACTACTACTACTTTTAGGTTTGCTGGTAGCTTTAAGGCATATATTTGGGAATTTCTTAATCGCTGTGAATATAGTGTGGATGTTTGTTCAGTTCCTGAACAACGAAAAATATTCAACTTTGTGGATGTACGGATATCAAAAAACCTGAATGGTTTTGTGGGAATATCAATCTAAGGTGCCATAATGGTTCTGAAGAACGGCAAGTAAATGAATGAATGTTTGGAAATGAGCAATATCTTTTGGTAGAGCCCGTCATCAAGTAGGTGCTTAATGGCTATCTGCAAGAGGTTTATAAGAAAAAACACCCAGTATCACATATCATTTGAAGAAAATAATATAAACATGAATAAAAAATCAACAATAGTAATCAAAACATGAATTTAATTCAAAAATCAAACATTTCTTAAAATTTTGACTGAATTATATGTAATTTCTTAATATTCAATAAGCTGGTGATGTTTCAATGACAAGCTGTCATCTCATACTTTGACAGTATTTTGTTTTCAACATTTCATAGCTATTGGTTGCTATAATTTGTTGATTGGAACTTGAAGCTCATTCGTTGTATTCGACGGTCTGTTACCCTATAGGTGGAAAATAACGGACTGTTGTTGGTGAAATTTTTCCTAAATGCATTAAATATAAAAGCATTTTTTTCAAAATTGTATAACTCTTACGCATCTGGCTTGCCTCTGTTTTTCTTAATATCTGATTTGGTGGATGTTCCCACTCCATACATTGCAGCTAACTTTTTACCACTATCACCTCGTTTTAGTTTATCTAAAATTTCAGCCTCCTTTTGGATCGACAAAGTTATGTGCTTTCGTGCAGGAAGCATGGCGTTTGTTGCTGAATGACCGACCCGTGGAAACGTTCTGCTTTATTTGCGTCCCGGTCGCGTCGTTCATGGTGTGATATTTAACAACATCGAATTTGTTAAGAACTTGACTGATCCGGACTAGCGAAACATGACAATCCGAATTACAGAATCTGCGAGGCAGGTCTGAATTGTTGGAACATTCGGATTATAGCAATTCGGATTATCGAGTCGCTACTGTATCCTTCATTATGGTAATCGCTAAGAACGTTCCGACATTGCAAATATCCTCTTAAAAATATGCTGCTAATAAAAAATCATTCGAAATTACTAAAGATCTCAATGTATCTTGTCTAATATTCATTTCTGTTTCAGGGCACTTACATCTATTTTGATTATGAGAAATGGGGACAAAGGAAAAAAGAAGGATTCACGTTCGAGTATAAATACTTAGAGGATAGAGATCTTAATTAAAAATATTTATATCAGACCTAGTTTTATTTTACCTAACTATACTCAGTGACAAAAAAAGGTAAACACCGACGTATGTAATTCAAGAATTTTTCACATATCGATTTACATATCTTGCATGAACAACAGGTGATAAAATAGTCAGAATTTTTTTAATAAGGTTTTGTGGTGACTGTGTATTGTTTGGTGATAAAGAAGCATTCAGTTCCGTACATTTACGGTGCCAGTTAAATGTTAAATTTCGCTTATTGAGAAGAAGGCTTATTGTGATCGCTCAAAATGCCTCGAGTGGGTAGAATTCGCCGGATGTCTCGGCTAAGTGACTTTGAGAGCGGTCGAATTATCGGGTTCCGTGAAGCCGGCCTATCGATAAGAGAAGTTAATAGGAGGACCAACAGATCCCAGAAGACCGGGGACAGCGAGCGAGGAGTTTTGGACGTCGCAGAGGGATCACAGAGCGACAAGACCGCCGGTTAAGACTCTGGCTCTGACAGATAGATTCACTAGGACTCGAGCCATCGCTAATCAGTGGTTTGAAGAGCATGAAAGGATGGTTGGTATGCGTACGGTGTATCGCCGAATACGACAGTTTGGCCTTTTTTCTTATCGCCCACATTGGGTGCTACCTCAATTGAGAGAAAGAATAGTTGCAGCTTGTGATAGAATAAAAAACACTCCAGGGATATTTCAACGAGTACGCAATTCCATGAGGAGGGCGGAAGCAGGCATACTAAGTGAAGGGGGCTATTTTCAACAATGTTTGTAATCATTTCGTTCGTTTTAATGTTATGTTTATGTTGTCAGTTGTTGTTGTTCATTACCCCTAATGTGTTTAGTTTTTCCAATTAAATAAATAATAATTTTTCAAGTTAGACAATAGAACGGTTTTTATTTTTTAATCAAAAATTTCGCATCGAAGGAAAACAATTCAAGAGAGATCATTTGTTTTAAATTGAACGGGAAATTCGAAAATAACTTTTATATGGCAAACAAACATTGGCGTACCATGTTTTTCTTGGAAAATATTGAAGTCAATACCCGTACGAACGCCACTTTTAACGCTAAAAATTATTTTTGCATTGAAAAATATGCAACTTTATTAACTACGTACTAAATATCAGTGAAATATCTGAAGCAGTACTGAGAATATTAATTGATTTCCATTTTCTTCCTACAACTTCAACACCCCGAGTTTTTGTAAGGAAACCTTTTAGGACGATAGTTTATAAAGCAAACCAACATTAATTTTTCATGTTGATTCACACCCTTAAATATTCGCATATCATTAAGGATCACCCTGTATAAAGGAAGTTCTAATTAAGAGGTTACATGTAACAACATATATCAGCAATTAGCAATGCAACTGTTCTGGAACAAATATGTATAACTTTTTTAATCTGCAACGAAAACTGAGCTATATTTCGAAGATAAATTAATATTTTGGGGTACCATAATGCAAAAACCTTTTTTTACACATTTTATTGAGGAATCATTATTTGTAAAAGATACACTTATGACTATAAACATATAACATCCTCTAATAAAATAATCACAGTCAACATAATACTTGGCAATATAGTAACTTACGATGATTCATAAAATTACCAATCAATAAGTTTAATTGTGCTAATTCTGTATAACATTTTAGGCTAAAATAATGAATGATAAAAAACGAATTGCACTCCAATATAATTAATAATATGCGGGATAATGATAGGAGGGAGGTGATGTCGATGCCGTAATATGCGTCCTGGGCTGTGGCGCGAGGGGTGTGGGGTGGTAAGGAGGCTGCGGTATGGCAGCGGGAGCGGAAAAGCCCCCAAACGGGGAAGGAGACGTCGAGACGCCGTTATTGCTGGCGGACGGTGCAGTCGGTTGCACCTGCAGAAGACCGCCACCGCTGGTGTTGCAAGCGGTGGCCAGTGTGGGGCCCCCGTTGCGAGCCGCTTCGGTGATCATCAGACGGTTCTGCTGCTCCAACAGACGGACTGATTGCTCGGACAGCAATCTGCCACCGTTGCTGTTGCCGCTGCCGTTATTGCTAAAAACACAAATTTACATCTTGATACTTTTCCTTACTAAGCGAGCGATCCGCCGTATAATGACTTTTAATTGCAATTCTTCAAATGATATCATTCACAGATGTTTATTGATAGTGAAAACGTGTAGTAATTTTATTTAAATTAATGGCCAGCTTTAACCATTGTTTAGTAGCAATTAATCAGCTATTATCGCACTTTAATGGATACTCGTGAAAAGTACATTTTTCTTTTGTTACTAAACTAGATCCTGTAATCTTCTGCGTAGGGTCTATAGCTATGGAATGATATTCACGTTTTTGAGAACAACTTCTGTGTATTATACATTTGCTCGCAATTCAGATTTTTTCCAACTTCAAATTGCTTATTTACCATGGTTGCCAGTTATCTAGACGGCCTCCCTTTAATGATATATCGCCAGGTATATATAGAGAAGAATAGAAAGCTGGCAAAAATATAAAACCTTACCCAGTATCATCAGCTGCTGAGGCAGTAGTGAGCAGATGATTGGCAGATGACTCGTTGAGTAACCTGGATGTTGTGTGATCGGTGAGTAGCCGCGCGGAGGCGATGGCGGTCGCGTCGGACAAAGACAGGTGGTGTCTACAAAAATAATATTAATTAACAGCTTTTTGTCACGCCAATCTCTCTCTCTTTCTCTCTTTTCGAGTCTCTTAACTTATCAGCATGACAATCATCATTTATATCATAAAGAGACAGATAATCAAATATTAGTGATTATAATAGTAATAATATAAATATCACATTACAGCATTTTTACCTAAAATCTTCGGGAAATTTTGGATGGTACATGAAAGTCAATTTTAGCTAATAAATATGAAGAATCTACTTTATTGCGTATGATTGCAAAATTCTGAGTTATATACAAACATGCGGTCAATTAGTGTACTGCCAGATGTCGAGAAGCTCTTGGAAGGAATCATACATGAACAAGTCATTGAATATATTGAAGAAAATGAGATATTGACAAAATTTCAAGCAGGATTCAGAAAAAAGTATTCTACTGAAACATCAATTCAAATGGTAGTAGAAGAATGGAGGCGAAATATGGATGAAAAAAAGTTTACAGTAACATTGTTCTTAGATTTCAAGAGAGCATTTGAGACTATTGACAGGGAGAAATTGTTAACGAAATTGCATTGCTACGGATTTCAAGGTTCAGTATTCAATTTATTACAAAATTATTTAATCAATAGAAGTCAAAGAACTAAAATTGGCAATACATTATCAAACATTAAAAACATTTCGGTAGGTGTGCCACAGGGTAGCAAATTAGGTCCATTACTATTTATTTTACATATTAATGATATTCCTGATATTTTACAACACTGCAAAATTCAACTATTTGATGATATATATATATATATATATATATATATATTTAATTGATTCAACATTTTCAATTATTTCTCCATTTATCCTGTGATAGTATTTTCATTTAGGTATTTCCCTATTAGCATACATTTTGTTTTAGAAGTATTTAATTTTAGTTTATTTACATTTAATCAATTTACGATTTTTGCCAAGTTAGAATTTAGTATTTTTAAACCAGTGTCTATATTTTCATCTGATATGTGTATTAATGTATCATCTGCAAAATATCTGAAGTTTACAATAATCTAAAATATTACAAATATCATTAATGTATAAAATAAATAGTGGTGGACCTAGTTTACTACCTTGTGGTATACCAACAGAAATATCTTTTGATCTTGATAATGTAGATCCAATTTTGTTTTTTTGACTTCTATCAATTAAATCGTTTTGTAGAATTTTAAATACAGATCCTTTAAATCCGTAGGGATGCAATTTTGTAAGTAGTCAATAGTCTCAAACACCATTTTGAAGTCAAAAAACACTGTTACTGCATGTTTCCGATTGTCCATACATCTCCTCCAGTCCTCTAAAACCATTTGTGTTGTCGTTTCAGTTGAGCGTTTCTTCCTGAATCCAGCTTGAAATTTGGTTAAAATGTTATTTCCCTCAATAAATTAGATGATCTGTTCGTAAATAATTTCTTCAAAAACTTTTTCAACATCTGGCAGAACATTTATTGGCCGCATATTGGTGTACAACTCAGAATTCTTAACTTTAGAAACAGGAGTTATGGTAGAACACTTCAGTTCCGTTGGAAATTCGCCATATTTTAAACAGTAACTTATCAGGATTAATATTCTTGCTCCAATAATATCTAAACATTCATTAAGTACACTTTTAGAAAAAAATTCACTCATATCTCAAAATTTCACTGTTATAGTAGAATTGAGTGGCTGATTACTTTCATTCTTATCACTTTTTTTCTTCGAAAAATCATTTTGCAGCAAATTGGGTTTTCAAGAAAAGCAAAGACTTTTTGAAGAGAGAAAGTGATAAGAAAAAAGTAATCACTCGCTAATTCTTCCATAACAGTGGAATATTCACATACAATTTTAGAGCCAAACCATTTTTGGTTAACAAGCTATGATTGTAGAAAAACGCATAAAAATGGATTTTTTGACAAAATTGTTTTGTCACCTCCATAGACATCATGAAAGAACCAGACGAAAAGTATTAACAAGACTTCTCCAGTGAGGCTGTTGAGAAAAAGGTACATGCGACGTTAAGAAACCCCCGCTGCATACTCTCAATCAAAAATACGTTTTTTTCCTTTGAACGAATGGATGATTGTTACCTGGCCGCAGCGAGGTCAGTTCCGAGCAGCCGGTGCGAAGCTGCAACCGCGGCGATTTGGTGTAACGCTGCAGCAGGATGTGCGCGCAGACTCAAATCGACCGTACACGGACGCGCAGGTGGAGCGGCAGGATTGCCAGGGGGCGTACTCAAGTCTAGCGAGACGACACGCAGCAAATCAGCCGCTGCGGCGGCAGCAGCTGCAGCGGCGTGCGAATAAGACGGGGGCGGAGGAGGTGGAGGGGGGACAGCAGGAGCAGATTGCAGCGGAGGGGGCGGGGAGGTACTGCCGTAGTTCAGCCGGAGATCCACGCGGTCCATCTGGAAAAAACAATATACTATACATAGTAAAGAAATGTATATTAAGTGTGGTGTCCCACAAGGAACTGTCTTAGGTCCGCTGTTATTCAATATATATTTAAATGATATTTTCCAAATTAATTGTGTTGGCAAAATAACTAGTTTTGCAGATGATACTGCAATATTATATGAAGGCACTGACTGGTCTGATCTGAAAAATGTAATTGAACATGATTTTATCAAAATTATTCGGTGGTTTAACAGTAGAAAATTAAGCATTAACTACTCTAAAACACATTTTTTACCATTTGGATCTTATGCTAGACATCTGCCAAATTACACAAATTTCTCCTTCAATATTAATGATCAAAAAATGCAAATTAATAGAGTGCTCAACATAAAATACCTTGGAGTGGTCTTGGATCCTCACTTACGATGGGACATCCATGTCAATTATATTTTAAAGAAAGTTAGATTTGTATCCTACAAAATTAAATACCTTGGGAATATATTGACAGAAAAATATCTTCGAACATTATACCATGCACTGATTGAGCCTCATCTCACATATGGTATATTAGCATGGGGAGCTGCATGTTCCTCACATATCTATAATTTAGAGGTTTTTCAAAAAAGTATTCTAAAAATGATATTTAAAAAACCGAAACTTTATCCCACTGAAAAATTATACGCAGATGTTCGAATGTATGATATAAGACAGCTTTATTTCTTACACAGTATCACTCACTACCATAAATTTGTAAACACCGACCAAAAAATTAAACATAATCATTATACCAGGTACAAAATTCGTGGCACAGTAGTTCCTCATCCGCATAAATCTATAATGCAGCGATCATATCTCTATTTAGCGCCTAAATTTTATGAAATTATACCTAAAGACTTAAAAGATTTACGTTTCGGAAATTGTTTCAAAAGAAATTTAAAAAAGTGGCTACATTCTATATCTAGGACTGAAATTCATAAACTCATAAATACGAACATCAACTAAATACATAATCTACTGTAGCTAATTTTTGTCCTTTTTTGTCATTTGCATTTTACAGTTTCAACTTAAATTTATTGGTCCATGTACAGGCGATGCCTTCTATTGGGCCTGTTTTGATTTTATATTTATTTACTCATATTGTTTGTTATCTTTGTACATTGAGTGAATAAAAAAAATATTATTATTATTATTATATATTATTATATTATACCCCGATTTCTATCTTTCAAATAGAACACCCTGTATTTTCATCCATTGCTTAGTGTATAGTGGAACTTTCAAGAAAAATTACTCATCAAATAGGCCTCAATCACTAAAAATATTAAATTCATATAGTAAATAAACGTTTGTTAAGTGTAACCACAAGGTACAAATTTGGGTCCAGTGTTATGCAATACTTATTTGAACCATATATTGAAAATTAATAGTACTGGTAAAATATTCAGAGATATATTGTTTAAAATGACTTTTGAAATATATCCAGTGATTTAAAACTGAAAATTAACAATTAACTTTGTTAAGACTCATTTTTTAACATTATCTACCTAGTTGTAACCACCTTTTCTTTAAGGTAAATGATATAAATTTATAGAATCAATTTAGGAATTTATCTAGGTCTTCTCTTGAGATGGGAGAGAAACAACAGTTTATGCGGTAATCTCAAATAATACCAGTGGCGAAGCGTCCATGTAACCATTGTTACCACTGGTAACAGTTAAAAATCTGTGAAATAATTTCATTTATTTGTTTGCCAACAACGATACGTAATAGTAATCAGTAAATAGCAAATTAGCCCCACGAAAATGATGCGCCCTCTATAGTGTCTAGGTATAGTTTCTCCTTTTATGTTTTGTATAGAGTAAATAAATAATATTTTCTCTATTAATACAGCAACAACAAAATTTGAGGATGTTTAATCGATAATTATCTCTCTTCGACTGAAACGATACTTGTTTATTCTTATGAAAGAAAAAACACGAGTGATCCGATTTTTTTAATTCAGAATTGTGCGTTCTATTAAAAAAAAACAGAACAATTACCTCAGGATACAAATGATGATATCTTTGTATGTTGGCATAACTGTGAAATCCGCTTCTGGCCGACATGTCCAAGCCTTGAAGTTCTGACGTGTTCAACATCAACGGTTCAAATGCAGCAGCCGGCACCCTTTCCGACCTACAAAAGTCCGATTCCAGCTCGTACTGCTTATTTCGGTTCTCCATCACATCGCAAATATCGTAGCTTGTCTTGCTCCTAAACTCCATCTGCCGCAGATAAAATATCGTTATTCAGAATTGTGCGTAGAACGCTTTTTCTATTGTAAAGTATACGAGCACCTTCCCACTTCAGTTGGCCCAACTATTCAAATCTTAGTTTTTTTCTTATCAAACACAAATAATAAAAATGTAGCAGGCTGTTATAGGTTTAAAATATTAACGATGAATATTTTGATAATATATATATATATACTATAACTATCTAAAACTGTAATGACTGATCGATGTTCACGTGAACATCACTTAACTACCAGTATTCGGCTGTTCATAGGCGGGGTATGAATGTTTAACATGGGTGAACTAGATTTGTCACATGCTTAATAAAGAGTGGTTTGAAACATTTTTTAATTCTGGGAAATCAAACTCAGAAATTGCAACTTTGTTAGACTTATCTCGGTACAGTGTGAGAAATATTGTTAGAAGATATAACGTAACTGGTTCAGTTAATATTAAGCCACGATATGTGAAAAAACGTAATATCACAAATGCCGACCGAAGAGCATTATGAAGAATAATCGTGAAAAACAGGCGTGCCAATTATTTACAATTAAGTGCTCTGTGGAGTGACGCTGTTGGAAGGAGAATTTCGAGGTCCACAACTCATACAGAGGCCCACAAATTGGGATTTAGCACTTGCAAGGTAAGTTTTCTTATAAAAAAAACTGAAGTAAAAACCCTAAAGTTGCACAACTTGTTTATAGGTCAAAGAAAAGCCACTATTAACTCCACTGCAAAAGAAAAATCGGCTTAGATGGGCTAAAGAACATAGACAATGGACACCTCAACAATGGTGTGCAATACAATGGAGTGATGAGGCCGGATTCGAAGTTTGTGTTGGTGACAGTCGCAGTAGAGTTATTCGCAAAAAAATGTTGCATTCCATGTTGACTGTCTGAAGAGAAAAGTGAAATTCCCAGCATCCATTATGGTCCGGGGCAGTATGTCATCAAAAGGAGTAGGAAAACTTCATTTTATTGATGGACATGTGGATACAAATAAATATTTGGCAATTTTAGAAGAATCGCTTTTACCAGTGATGGAAGAATGTTTGGCATCCGGCCAAGATTTTGTGTTTCAGCAAGATGGTGCAGCGTGCCATACCTCAAAAAAGGCAATAAAATGGATGGAAGAAAATAATGTACCACTTTTGAAATGGGTTTCTAGCAGTCCAGATCTGTCACCTATTGAAACTTTGTGGCACGAGATGAAAAAGGTTCTACGACAACATCCTGCTCGTACAAACACCGAACTGAGATAAAAGGTTCAAGAAATATGGGATTGTTTTACACCAAATTTTTGCCAAAACTTGCTTAACACTACGCCCCAAAGAATTTCAGCCGTAATAAAAAATAAAGGTGATGTTACCTAATGGTAATCTTTCAATTGTTGTTTTGTTAACTTCGCGCATTTATTCGTACATTGTTTATTTGTTCAGATGTTCTATTGGTTATAGGTCTAAGTATGTATTTTTTACGACTAGAGTGTATCTAAAATGTTTTTGAGAAAATAAATTGTTTTAGAAGAAAATAGTTTCGTCATGTTTAGCTTATAAAGGAATATTTTGGTACAAATCTTGAAGTGGGCCAACTGAAGTGGGAAGGGGCTCGTACTTGTTACAATTTATGACTCACCTCATTGCTTTCATACAAATGATTCCGTTCCATAGCCTCGTAGCTTTTCAGTCTCATCTCCAAATCGATGTCAAACTTGGTGCGTATATCTGCGGTCAGGTCTTCCGAATATTTACAATGTTCTTGATTGTCCGACTTTTTTTCACTGTCACTAGTTACGATCGGTTGATCCACCTGAAATTTTTCAAAATGAAAAGAGGATTTATTTAAAAATTCAGATGTTGCAACCCTCAGTATGCAGTATGATAGGATTACAATTTTGCACAATAATATGTTCATTCTCGACCTAAAACTGTATTGTTTCGAACAACTGAGATACCGAATTTATTCGATTGATTACTACAACCTCCTCTATATATTTATGAAAATTCTAACTGAAATTCATTAGCCAAATGATTGTAGAGTTAGAAAAAGTGTAAGGGTGTTAATGTAGATTAAAGGTAGTAATGACGAATTGCTTTTATAGTCTAATCATATTAGCAAATTTGTTCAAGATGGTATTTAAAATATGGACGCATAAAATGGGTACACCAATTTTTATGTTTTTTGGAAATCAATCGAAAAGTGTTAACAGGAATGGAAAAACCACACGTAAAAAGATCCGACTAATAGCAAAAATGTTATGGCCGAAAAACGAGGCAAAATGAAGGTTTTGGCGCTTGGCAGTATTACACATTTTACAAAATTATTTAGTAAATAGGAGTCATAAAACTAAAGTTGGAAATATTATGTCGTGTTCAAAATATATCAGTAGGGGTGCCACAGGGGAGTAAATTAGGGCCGTCACTATTTATTATTTATATAAATGATATCTCTGACATTTTAGAACACTGCAAAATTCGAATATTTGCGGACGATACACTTATATATATATATAGAGAGAGAGAAAATGATCATGCGGAGAAAGGTATATAACAAAAAGAAGAAAAATAATAGGCAAAATCTGCAAAAAAGAGGACAGTGGATTCGAGCAGAAAATAGGATAGATAACCCGAGCGATACGTATTTCTGCTGGTTGGCTTCATCAGGCCCGATATGAATGCACATATGAAACTACAAAAGTAGATACACATGCCCACACATCCGGATACGGGTGTAACCTGAGGAAACGAAGATGGAGAGGGAAAAAAACGACACAACAATAGCCCACCTACACATATAATTCTTCCCGATTTTTCAAATTCTACAAAATAAATGTATGAGAATCATTTTAAATAAAAACAAATATACCAGGATTAAGTCTATGTTAGAAGAACTGCAGCGGTTGGATGTGAAAAATTTCATATATTATTTAGTACTCATTGTCATATTCATATTAAAAAATCATTTATTACCACCACATTTAGAGAACCTCACAAAATGAAATAGTCATTATCATAATTACGAAACTAGAGGCAGTATAGATTTTCATCTGCAAAATTGTAATAGTAGCATACTAGTAAATCTATATTTCAAAACTGACCTCAATTTGATCTTGTTCTAAGTCATCCGTCTTGTGTTCGAATGTCAGCTTTTTCATATAGTCCTGAGATGCTTTGTAGGTCTTGTAGATGGACAAATCGAGCTGCATCTCGCTTTTTGACGGATGAAGGCTTAGATTTTGAACAGCCATCCCGTTACTGTCGTCGGACGAGAAGTGATCCGCATATCTACACAAACAAAAATTGTGTATATTGATTACAGTAAGAATAATTCAGGCAGCAAAACGTGTGAATATTAAAGTAACCCTAAAATAATTTTAAAGTAAAAATCATCGAGACTGAAAGCTGATATTATCAATACCAACACGCGAAGGACCTTTGTAACCATTTGTAACCACCCGTATAAAAGTCGCGTCTGTGTGATGCCAGGGTAACTATTTTGAAAATTTAGACATAGTAAACGAATAAAAGATGTTTACCAATACCAAGATTACCGAAGCGAGACCGCGCTTATGATATAGTCATCTCGTTTTTGAGACTCTATATCAATTTGTAACAAGGGACTTGATGCACATATTTCTCAAATTAGAGATTGTTAGGTATAATGTGTAACGTTTGTATTGCAAATACTTAAGAAAAAAATCACAGTAAAGCAGACAGGCCCCGTATTTTTGACGTATTCGTATAGCGTTGGCGTTTTCTGTTTCATTTGTTGATGCTGCTTTTCTTATTTATGGATAAACGTATATTTCTGTAATATCATCATTTTTATCGGAATAACATCGTCGTACCTAGAGGTAGCCGGCTCTGGGGAGATACTTTTCTGCTGTGAGTGTTGGTGATGCGGCTGATGGTAGGTCATGTTCTGAGGAGACAGGCTGTTTATGTAATTCCTCACGAAATTCGAGCGATTCATGTCTGGCGAGTGAGGAGGCTGAGGACCTGGGGGAGGGCTGAAGTCGTGCTGGTGGAACTCGCCATAATGCATACCTGAAAGTACAAACAAGTGTGACGGATGTGATATGCTGATATTTTGAATTTATAACGGATTTATAACTCGAATTTAAAAAATATATTTCTGATTGTCTCATCACCTACCGATCGTATCTGCCGTTGTGTGCCTGTGCAACTTGTCGCTGAGCTCGTCTGTGACGGAAATGTGTTCGTTCCCGTGCGGACGCGGAGGCGACATACCGAGCCCACCGCCATCTCCGACCGCAACTCCATATGGCACGTCAGCCAGATGGTGAGCTAGGCCGTACAGGTTGCCGACCAAAGTGTCCGTATTGCAATGAGTCTCCAATGGTATCGGCGGCGGTTGTGTTTGCGTGTCAGGCTGCGAATGTGCCGCGCCACCGCCTCCGTCAGAATGCTCCTGCTGGCAGACAGAATCCAAGGCCGCCTCCACCAGCAAGCTGGCATTCGATGCAGCCACTTCGTGACGCCCGAACTCGCCGCCTCCGCTGGTGCCGTTACCGCCTATAGACGAGAACTTGTTGCTTCGCTCGTACATGTCATTCTCCTGTTAATTATATCGAATAAAATCACCATGATTTTGAAAACGCTCAAAAATAATTTAAATAGGATAGAATTTCCAACGTAGCCGCTATTTTTCATTACAAGATCGGTGCTTGTTTGTTAGCCTGTGTGGGATAAATCTTGGAACTGAATTTTGAACCAGTTAACCTCAACCAATTGAGCTGAAATTTTGTTACACAAGTCTGATTCGCGTAACGATACAAAATGAAATGAACCGCCGCCATTTTGTATCCAATATCGCGGATGATACAAAATGGCGATTTATCATTCCCGCAGATAGAAATATCATGTTGAAAGCAACGCGATAAGCAAAGTGACGTCATTCTAATTCCAATATGACGACTTATATTTTTCATACTCGCTCCTATGACATGGGGGTAGGGGAGTCTAGATGATGATTACGTCATCGGTAGTTATTTACTGTTTTACACGAATGGCAACCCTCACATTGTCATTGCTTGAAAACGAAACGCATTTTCGGGGATTCCCGCAAATAATGCATACGTTTAGTGAACAGCGCGCGGTAATTCCCCTACTCGCTTTAGAAATCAAACCAAACTAGTTATTTAACATCATGAATACTAAAAAGTAAAAAATAAATAACGTAAAAAAGCTTTTAGTTAGCTGTTAGTAATACTGCGAACTAAAAATTTAAAAATATTCCAATTTTAGAAATATATTTAAACCATAATGAAGCTCCTTCATCTCAAATGTTCTAATAAAAGCGTGTTACGTTTTGACAGCAGCATGGAACATATCTTTTCAATTGTAAAAAATTATTCAAGATTATTATACAGTGGACCCCCGATAATCCGGCACCCCCTGTAATCCGACATGTCTTTGAATATGTATTACATACATACGTATTTGACAATCTTCGCTAATGTAGATCACTCAGGTTTGAACAGGTTACAACTTGTACACGCCACCGCTATCGTGTTCGACGCGTAAGCATTGTTTTACTTAGTTTGAATTTGACTACTGGTGATAGCGGTACGGCCTAGCGTGCGTTCATTGTTTACTATTTATTCATTGTATATTAAGTATAGTACCTAGTAATGTCATCACAAACTCAGAAGCGAAAGCACAAAACATACATACGTTTAATGACTATTACAGGAGAGAAACTTTCTAACGATGCCACCTGCATAGAGCCCTTTAAATTAAGATTTTTGCAAAAGGTGAACGATTTCAATCTTGACCCGTCACAGGTGTACAATGCAGACGAATCAGGGCTTTTTTGGCGTGTGATGCCTAACAAAACTTTCGTTTCTTGTAACGAAAAATCCGTACCTGGACGAAAAGTAAGTAAAGAGCGTGTAACCATACTACCATGTGTTAACGCGCTTAAGATGATGGTCATTGGGAAATCTAATAAACCACAGGCATTCAAAAACATTGATTTACCTGTACACTATTACGGACAAAAAAGTGCATGGATGACAAAAGACCTTTTCAAAAAGTGGTTTGATGAATGCTTCGTACCTGAAGTTAGAAAATGGTTAAAAGATCATAATTTTCCTCAAAAAGCGTTGTAGCTTCTTTATAACGCTCCCGGTGATCGGTCTGAAGAAGGACTAACAACTGAGGATAAATGCATCACTGCGATGTTTCTTCCGACAAATTGCACTGCACTGATTCAATCAATGGACCAGAATATCATTCAGTTTGTCAAGCAAGACTATAAGAAAAACCTACTTCTGAGAGCCGTATCAAAAGACCAACCAATAGAAAAAACTTTAAATGAATTTAATATGAAAGACTTGGTTTTTGCTCTTTGTCAGTCGTGGAATGCGTTACCGTCAGCAACTATTAAATCGTCTTGGAAAAAGTTATGGCCAGATATAGTCACCACTCCTAGCAACGTTCCACAAATCACATTTGGAAATCTGGTGCCGTGGAATGGATAAAGAGGAAAATGTTTTTCATGAAATGTCTGACGAAGAGATTATAAAAGAGGTTTCTAATTATACAACAAACAATCGGGAAAATAACGACGACGTGATTGCAACTGCTCCACAAGTCACAGCACAAGACGCAATTAACGCCTTTGAGCTAGGTTTACAATGGGCTGAAGAGAATGGTACATCCTACAACGAACTTTTACTTTTGAGAAGACAACCTTAAGCAAAACAAAATTGATGAATATTTCCAAGCTTCATAATTTGATAAATTCATTAATGATTTTGATTAATAATATTTGATTATTTTAGTACATATGTATGTGCATTTATGCTTAATTTTATAATAAAACGTAAGCTCTCTATTGTTATTTAATTTACTAAATTCGACATACATAAACTATATATGATTTGTACTTCAAAGTACATACATATACATAACATATATAATCTTACCATTGGATATGTAATTTGTCGGATTACCAGGTACTCTTTTGTAAAAAATTCCGGACTTAAGGGGGTCTTAGGCAGTGCTCTATAATCCGACAAATTCGATAGTCCGACACTGCCCCGCATAATGTTCGTCGGATTACCGGAGGTCCACTGTAGTTCGTTTTATTATCAAATTGATTTAAAACTAGTAGATTTTTTTTAAAGTTCTGCGATGAGTCAAGAGAAAATGTCGTTGTCACAAAAAGTGATCGTACCTGCATAGCCACGTTCGTCATAGGGTCCTTGCCAAGTCTGTCGATAGCATTTGTTGGATAAATATCGCCTAATGGATGAGTCTGGCCATGATCGGCTATCCACTTTTTGGACCCTTTGCTGAGTACTTTCATCCCTGCAACCTTTTCTGGCGGAACGGGAGGAGGTGATGGAGATAAGGAGTAGCAACAGGAGAAGGAGAATGTGCGGGAGGAAGATCGGACTCTTCGACCTCCTCCTCTACGTCAATCCTGCCTGATCCGCCGCGCGGCGAGGCGTCTGCAGACATCGGGTCGTCTATTTCCGAACCTGATTACGAAAATGACAAAAAGTATAAATAGTTATTGCTAACACATTAAAATTTTGAAATAAAATTCGCATTATTAAACTTAATATTTACCGTGATATACAACTATATCATTATTAAGTAGAACGGCCATTTTAGTGACAAAACCATTATTAATTAGTAAAAAGGTGTCTGATGAAATTGCGTATTCGACATGAAAGTATGCCAGTGCCACATTTTTGCCCATCTTAGCTGATAATACAGCAACAAATCCGAATTTGTAGCACTACCTATCGAATTTTGTGAAAAACTCACTATCATCGCTATCTTCGCTGATATTTCTTCTGTGCTCTGAAGTCTGTAATCCGTTTTCCTCGCTATGCTGTTGTTTTTCTTCACTCTCATTCGCCTGATCATCTGGTCCGTGGTTACCATCTGCAGCACCGCTGTATGCTTGAAACGTATAGTCGATGCTTCTTTCTATCTTTGGCATCGTCTCATCAGTGTAATTGTGCACTTTCTTGTAATGAAATTGTAGACATTGTTTTGTAGTGAATGCCGATTTGCACCCTGATGTCGAACACCTTGCAAAAAGACACAAAAACGTGCGAATTGATGAAAATTCTCAGCAGAATCATCAAGTCATATCTAAAACTGTACGACTTACTTGAACGGTTTTATGCCAGCTATGCGTAAGCATATGTATCTTCAAGTTGGACTTATTCTGGAACTTTTTTCCGCATCTTCCGCACGACCACTGACCTTCCGTCTGCTTTTGGTGCACTTCCTTGGCATGTCTTTGCAACGCTGCTCTAGATCCTAATATCTTCATACAGTTTTTGCATTGAAATTCTTTCAGTACCTCTGATATGTCTGAAAAATCAAATAACCCAAACTTCCAAAAAATCCAATTGTCATTTTGTGTGGGACTCATCTTTTGTTGGACATATTCATTCGTTTGGAAATACTTAAAAAAATGTTTAGTTTGATTTTATTCAAAAATGGTACAATTTATCGATATTCAATAAGAGTACCTTTTTATGTAGAAAACCCTAAATTTTCAAATTCTAAAATTGAATTTCAAAAATAGAATCACACAACAATTTTGGGGCTATAATAACCTGATTCCGTCCCTGTTACATACGCTTCCAAACAAAACTGTCTAAAATTGTTAATATTTTTAAATCTACTATAAAAAACTAGGCTAGGATACCAAATTTTATGTTTTTATCTCAACACGTTTCGGAAATATTAAGGAAAAACCATCTTCAGGGGAGCCCCTTTAAAATACCGTAACGCCCTGAGGGGGCGTTTGTCGACCTATGTTATATAAACTTTTCTTCCTATTTTAAGCTCTAGAAACCGCTGGTATATGGAAATAGATAAATACCTTTGACAATTGTTCATTCGTTTTTACTAATACGTTAGTATTTTAAATAGATGTAGTATAATTTGGAAATGATTCATACAGTAAACAATTTAAAAAAATCAAAAGAACTTCGGGTCGTTTTATAATGCTACCTATAATTTGTTGCTCTAGGCATATTTTGCGCAATTTCAGATGTTTCATAATTGAAATGCTTATACACCTATGTATTTGAGATATATTAAAGACATACCACTGTGCATCCTTTTAATATGAATTTTCAGTTTCTGTGGCTGGCAAAACTTTTTGCCGCAAAAGTCACACAACGGCCTAGAACGATGGGGATTGGCCGAGCAACCATATGTACGATGCATCTCCAGATAATTAAGCCTCAGAAAAAACTAAAAATACAATAAGACATTCTGGTAATTATTTAGCCGCGGCAAGGCAATATTGGATAGTTACCTTTTTACAGAATTGGCACTGATACGCCCCTTGTCCGTTGTGCAATTCTGCGGCGTGTTTCATGATATTCTCCTTGCCCAATACCGCCTCTCCGCAAACTTTGCAGTGATATTTCTTTATCGTTAGACTATACCTTATGTCGTGGAAAACTGAACAGTGTGTTCTGTAGTAATGAGGATGGCTGAAGTACATGTTGCAACCGCCGCAAGCTGAAAATACGAAAATGCAATAATAAAACTAAAATGCTTCATCATGATACATACTTGTCTTTTCCATTTTCTTCTTAACCTGTTGATTCTGGTTTTGGATGTCTTGCCAATACAATAGCTCGTCACCAGCCTGTATGAGTTTTATAGAAACAAAATACAACTGTTCATCTTTAACGATTACAGTTAGATTCTTAGTTGCACGACTTGGCGCTGGTCTAATGAACTTCAACCAGTTCGAAACGTCATTGTCTTCGGTGTTGTAATAAATATTCCCTTTTTCTGTATTCACTTCCCATAGATATTTCATGTTGAGATCTTCCGCAATAGTCCATTTCTTTGACAATCCTTCCTACTAAAGGGCCCATCTGGGTGAAGCATTCTATTTCTGACTTTGCAAACACCCCCAGACCATGTTCTGAGTTCGTTTCAGCCAATCGGAGACAGTTCGGCAGCGAAATAACTGCATAACTATACTTTAATTTTTCGCTTTCCGACCTATCACTTTTTTTGCTTTCTTTTTTACATTGGACCAGAAATTCTCAAATAGAGGCTTGTAATTTTGTTTCCATACATCGAACGCTACGTTATCAAAAATGTTGTACTGTGGCAAATTTATCGGACAGTGATCTTGAATGTGATGTGTGTTGCAATAATGACATAATCTTATTTTTATCACATCTAGACTAATGGGTTTTTCTTGTACGTTTTCTTCTGGTTTTTCAGTTTTGATTTCGTTCTCTGATCCATTTAACTTTACACTATTTTTGACCATTAAATGACCATTTTCACAGCTTTCATTATCTGGTGCTACTTCTTGATCATTGCTGACAGATGCCAAATTAGAGCTTCTATCATCATTTAATTTCTCAGATTGCCTTTCATTGGTTTTCACACTATTTTTTGCATCATCATTTTCATCATTCTTATCCAACTGAAATATCCAGTCGTCATGGACTGTTTTGTTTTTATATTTTTTCTTTCCTTCCTCATTTACGTTTTTTTGTGACACATTCACCTCTACATTTCCCCTTAAAATCAAAAGAAGTTTACTCAAAGATTAATATAAAAATGAACAAGTTTCATTTGGCCAACCTCCAAAACCAATCGTAGCCGATGCCGTTTCGTCTTTAATGAGGCTCGTCAGCACAATATAAACTCCAGATGTACCCAGTGACAAAAACGTTCTTATAAACAGAAAGTATAATGGAAGTAAATATTATACATGTTATTATTGAAGATATTGCCAATAATAGACAAATGCCCTATGAGGTATTGTAGTCTAATCATATTGCGACCCGTCTGCTTCTCCACAGATTTGAATCCGCGCATGTCGTCTAACGGTCATGGCCTAGGACCTTTTGAAACACCACCACCGAATCATGTCTCCATGTTTTAAATACCCCCTTGAACAAATTACACCAATAAAACCAGACTACAATTATTTCCTTGGAATGTTCTAATATGATTAGACTATTGAGAGAGATGATGTTATGGAAATAGAACTTGTTGGGATATTATTAATTAAAATAACATTGTCGATCACATGGATGTTGGTAGGTATACAGGTGATTCAGCCAAATCAAATAAATTTGAAAATCTATATATTATAATCACCTACCCAATTTCTTGAATGGTCCTGTATTTAAATTTGAAAAACAAACAAGTCACGTGTTCCGTGTTTATTATTGATCTGTCAAATATGCACCGCCTACCTTCAAAATGGCCGGTCGTAAATTCAATATATGTGAAAATAGAAGAAATTTGCTATAAAACTACTATAGCTATAATTTGTGACAATTAGTGAATAAAAACGTACTTGTTTAAGAATTGCTGTGTGATGTCCAGCAACTTCGTAGTGAATTCGAAGTTCGTTTCACAATTGAGTGCAGTTTTCAGGGCATTCCATCGCTTCACATTTGCGGCTCCAATCACTTTTATTAGCGAAATATCGGCTTCCGGTGAGTCTTTTTCGTTTACACATTCAAAATCACTCTTGTAAAGGGATCTGTTTCCGTTTTGGAATTTCCTAAACATTATAAAAGCTAACTTAAAGTGGATGGTCTGTTTAAGAGTCCATCCTCTTTAATATCGATCTGTGACGTCATGAGGTCATGGACGCAGAGGGGCCGATCGTACGTTCCCAAGTTTTTTTTTTGATTTGTTACAAAGAAAATACATATGTATCATTACTGGAATGCTTCAATTTTCTACTTGTCTGCAAATATGTTGACCAAATGGTACATCTCACCGAAGGAAATACGAAAAACTGTATCACGTTTTGAATAAAGGCGGCATAAATTATGACAGATATGTCATGTGTGAAAAGAGTTTATGAAAAATGGAGCACACCAACAAACCATTATTCGAAATGGTTTGCCTGCAATACATGGTAGGAAGGTGGCAGGAAATATAATTATATCCATTTTCGCTATCCTGCATTGAATTATAAATAAATAATTCGTCAATTTTCTTAAATGAACCGATTCATATTTTCGCATGTTGGCCCATCACTGCACTGCTTAACGTTTTCCGCCAACTGTCATCTGTGATCTGTCGAGCTGTCATTTTGACTTTTATGATCCTCCATTTTGTCTCCTCCATTTTCGGCATCCGTTTCGGAGGACGGTGCTTTGATAATAAATTGATTGTTTATCGAAACTTTTTTTGCATGTAATTTAAATATACTGAAATAATGTATATACATTTATAGGAAAGTATTGTTAGAACAGCCTGTGGTGATCCTGTGTCGATAATAAAGAAAATGAGGCGTCGGGCCAGAAGGAGGTAAGAAACTTCACATTGTCTTTTCTGGGCATTACCTTTTAGGGATCTGTTTATATTCGGTTCTTTTACCTATACTAAGAATATTCTAGAATTGATAATTATTATATTACTGCATCCAGAGTCTTGGGCGCTGTAATTCTATTTTTATACATTTCATTAAAAACCGTGTATATATGTACCGATTGCTTCTGATAAATCCGCTCATGTTTAACGTGACCATCAATCCCAGTTTGAGGGGAACCTTTTTTTCTCAGTCCCTGTGTTCGTGACAAAAAGTTGGGCCAGCCAGTTAGGAGCTCAGCATGCACAATCTTCAGCTTTAATCCTGGAACTAACGGACAAACATAAACCAGTCTCCTTTTGACTAATAAAATGGTCACACTATTCATAATCATTAGGATTTCCTGTAGAATCTAATTTGATTCAGATATTAATTTGGTTAATTTGTAGTGGAACTGCAATCTTGATACATTATTTGTAGCACTCGGCCATCTTCATTAAGATCACGTAGCAGGCCAAGGAGGAGAAGCAGAAGTCGTGACAGAGGTTATGGAGGTGGTGGTGGTGGTGGGGGTGGAAAGAGGAGAGGGGAAGCAGGAGCCAACCTGAGGAAGCCCAGATGGGATCTCAGCAGATTGGAGCCCTTCAAGAAGGACTTTTATGTGCCACACCCTAATGTCACTGCCAGGTATTCATTTATTATTGAAATATC
Source organism: Acanthoscelides obtectus (assembly GCA_963669975.1). Lineage (NCBI taxonomy): Eukaryota > Metazoa > Arthropoda > Insecta > Coleoptera > Chrysomelidae > Acanthoscelides > Acanthoscelides obtectus. The sequence continues at coordinate 121,803,388 of CAVLJG010000003.1, forward strand.
AGTAATTTTATTACACTTGTTTATCAATAAACAATGTAAACATTTGCACCATAGTAGAAATTGTTGAAAAATTACATCAAGATCTTTTGGATTTTGGTTGAGAAATGATAGCTAGTCTGTAGAAATGATGATTTGTATGCATCAGTGAACCTGTTGAAATAAGTTTATTTTTGATTACAGCATTATGAAACATGTTTAATCAGCATTTTGTTTATTAATTTTGTCACACAGATCACACCATGAGATTGATGATTGGCGTCACAGCAAGGAGATCACGTTGAAGGGCAAAACCATACCAGAGCCTGTAATGACCTTTGAGGAAGCTGGTTTCCCAGAATATGTTTTGAATGAGGTGAAAAAGATGGGGTTCAAACACCCTACTCCTATTCAAGCTCAAGGTATGTCCTATATTTATCAACTTCATTATCATGTTGACAAATGTACACATTTTTCATGCAGATCCGCATTAATTTGTTATTCTATAGGTTGGCCGATAGCTTTATCTGGTAGAGACATGGTGGGAATTGCATCAACCGGTTCTGGAAAAACACTGAGTTACATCCTGCCTGCAATCGTGCACATCAACAACCAGCCGCGTCTCTGCAGAGGAGATGGTCCTATTGCACTCGTCCTGGCACCTACCAGGGAATTGGCTCAACAAATACAACAGGTATGTTTTTTATTGGTTAAACAGGTTGAGACAGAAAATTAAAATCATGATGTCTGTATTAATGACCATATAGGAAACCTGAAATTGAATAGATTGTAGTTGATGATGAGATAATATCAAACAAAAGTCAAATGAGTGACACTTTTACAGATTAGTTTTCTACTATATGCAATAGAAAACTTGCTGACACTTGTACCCATTCAGTGTCAAATCCATCAAATTCTATATATTACACAAAATGAACTAATATTGAAGAATAAGCCGGATTGTGGTATATATGAAATCCCTGCGAAAGTTCTAAAGTCAATTGTTCCTTTCATAGTGGTATCTTTTGCTTATTTTGCCTGTACACAAAATTATAGAAAAATCCTGCTGTCAAACAAAAGGTATACACTCCTCCATCCCCATAACCCCTTAATTCCAACCCCTACAAAAATATCTTCTGAAAATAATCAGGATGGATTTTTAAAAACTACAAAGCTTTTTTGCCCTTGACATAGAATAGAAGTAATCTTGTGTGAAAATTTCATTAATGAAAATGAGTATAAATCTGATTTTTGAAAATTTTTGCCGTTACAATACTTTGTAGGAACAAAAATGTACTGTTCAATATGTGTTAGGTGGCGCAAGACTTTGGGCATTCTTCAAGGATCAAGAACACCTGTGTATTCGGTGGGGCTCCAAGGGGCCCTCAAGCCAATGATCTTGTGGATGGAGTTGAAATCGTTATAGCGACGCCTGGCCGATTGATTGATTTCTTGGAGAGCAACAGGACAAACCTCAAAAGGTATTGTTATTTTCTATTTCATTTTTGTTGTTTTGTTCAGAATTAATTTTTGTTTTGTCAGATGTACGTATTTGGTGTTGGACGAGGCTGACCGCATGTTGGACATGGGTTTCGAGCCGCAGATCCGCAAGATCATCGAGCAGATCCGTCCCGATCGTCAGACGTTGATGTGGTCGGCGACGTGGCCGAAAGAAGTGCAGCAACTCGCCCAGGAGTTCCTCAAGGACTACATCCAGATCAACGTCGGTTCTTTGCAGCTCTCCGCCAATCACAACATCCTTCAGATCATCGACGTGTGCAACGAGTACGAAAAAGAGACGAAACTGAGCACGCTGCTCAAGGAGATCATGTCCGAGAAGGAGAACAAGACCATCATTTTCATAGAAACCAAGAAGAAGGTTGACGAAATCACCAGGAAAATGAAGAGAGATGGGTAAGTTTTTTAAAAAGAATATCATTTGTTTCAGATTTATTTAGCATTCATGCACAATGTCCATAATATGTATCCATATTACACAGTATATCACAAAATATATTATGGATTCTGGTTTTCCATGAGATATTTTTTCAATTTCCCTTTGAACATTTTCAAACTGACACATCTTGATATCATTTCTTAATTTATTAAAATCGTACAATCCCTTTTGAAATACTGACTTGCTCGTTATATTGCTACTGCAGTTTTGTAAATGAAAGTCTATACTTTTTCTATACTACAACTATTTAAAACTGTAATGACTCATACGCGTGATCAACACGTGATCAGAGCTCGATCCCGGCTTCCTTCCAGTACAGCCGTATAGCGTACGACACATGTCGTTTCTGTGGCTTTGCGGTGATCAACAGCACAGATAGAGATGGAAATAATGGCTGATTGTTCTCCGCCGGTAGAACCAATGAAATCAAAGACGCGCCTCGACCGGCAGACTCATAGGCGTCGGCAACGCATTGGAACGTGTTTCGTTGAGCGATCGCATATTGTATGTTTTTATAAGAATTGTTGTGTGATTGTTATTGTTGTGGTTTCTGTGGTTACTGTTTTGGTTATACTTAACCATGGAGAGTACAAATGGCACGAGTGGAAGTACTGAAAGCCAGGGAACAAGTAGACGGCTTCGTAAAGCACTGGAGAGGGACGCGAAAGAAATCGTGCTCAACGTGTTCAATTATCCGAACAGAACTATGTCGCAGGGAGATGCACTCGCGCGATGTGAAAGTATGACAGGCGTTCCAGAGTGGACCATTCGCAGGGTGGTGCATGAAAAGAAGAAAACTGGAGCTACTACTGATCCTAAGTTTAATTTGAAAGGACGAAAGGCCGTTAAATTGGATGACGATAGCAAAATGGCGTTAAGGCGAACCGTACATTCATTCTTCTTTAGGAATGAGATACCAACCCTCAAGGCTGTACATGCAACGATCAAGGAAAATGAAATTATACCCCAAATGAGCCTCGAGGTAATGAGGAAATCCCTGCACGAAATTAATTTTCAGTATTGATAGAGATACCTGAAATAGTCGCCTGGCGTCGAAAATACCTACGCGAAATGATTGAATATAGGCGACAAACCAGAAAAATCTATTATTTGGACGAGACATGGGTAAATGCAGGTCACACAGTTAAAAAAACCTGGATAGACAAAAACGTAGTGAGTAACCGACAAGCAAGCATTGAAGGTTTGTCAACAGGTCTTCGTGGACCGTCAGGGAAAGGTCAAAGATTGATCATAACTCATATTGGTAGCGATAGTGGCATTTTAGGAGAGTGACTTGATTTTCGTCTCTAAGAAAGGAGGTGATTACCATGACGAAATGAATGCCAGCTGCTTCAAGAGCTGGTTTTAAGGGGTGCTTCAGCGAGTTGAGCCCAACTCTGTGATCGTCATGGATAATGCTTCCTACCATAGTCGTCGAGCCGAACGGGTACCGACTATGGGATCTCGAAAAAGTGACATGCAGCAATGGTTGCGCGAAAAAGGAATCCGGTTTGACGATTCATGTGTGAAAGCTGAATTGTATGAAAAAATTAAACAGCACAAACCTGCGAACATTAGTTACGTGACTGATGAGATGGCCCGTCAATGTGGTGTCACAGTGCTGCGGTTCCCGCCCTACCACTGTGAACTGAACCCAATAGAGCTCATCTGGGCTCAAGTGAAGGGTTATATTGCGCGCCATAACACAACCTTCAAATTACCAGACGTTAAGGTTTTACTTGAGACTTCCATACAGCTAGTAACGCCCGAAGCTTGGCAGAATGCTATCCGTCATGTTGTCAAGGAAGAAACAAAAATGTGGCAGCTTGACCACCACATCGACACCATCATAGAGCCAGTTATAGTCAATTTCAACGAGGAAAGCGATAGCGACAGTTTATTACTGTCAGATGTAAGTGGAAGCGACGATGAATAAAGGTAATTCCCAAATTTTTGACTTACAATATGTTTCAACCAATCTTTATTAAGCATGTGACAAATCTAGTTCACCCATGTTAAACATTCATACCCCGCCTATGAACAACCGACTACTGGTAGTTAAGTGATGTTCACGTGAACATCGATGAGTCATTACAGTTTTAGATAGTTATAGTATAGTAGAATAATTGTAGCACTCATTGTTCAATAAACTTTTCTAAGTGATTTATGACTGGTTCATTTTTTGTTATAGGTGGCCTGCAGTGTGCATCCATGGAGACAAATCCCAACAAGAAAGAGACTGGGTATTACAAGGTAAATTCTTCCAACTTCTGACAAACATCTGATCTTATGTATTTCAAGTAATCTTCCAGGTATATGCAACTGTCATACATTTTAATGGTTCCAAAACACATTCCTGTACTTTGACGAACAAGAAGTGTCCTAGCGGCAGCAACTGGCAAAAAGCTAGGCTAGTTGTTTAGGGCTAAGAAGTACATTTCTCCACATGGCCGTTACGACCGCTCCGTTGTTCCTATTGTGAAACAATATAGTTGTTTCCAAGGATGATGCGATATTTTAGGGAATTAAGCCGTTTCATAAAAGTCGTAAAATCCCGTATGTGTCTGGTATCAAAAAAGCTTATATAAAATTGAATCCAAACTTGCACAAATATACAGGGTGATGTATTTGAAATGTTTGAGAAAAACTACGATTTGCGTTTTTGACCACCCTGTACGAGCGAAAATTAAAATGCGAAACAGTAACAAACAAGATAAAAGCTGAGGTATGTATTTTTTTTTTTTTGATACAAAATTCAGCACTCCAAATTTCAAAGTGGCGGACTGAGGGGTTGCCGAAGTGGGGGGTTTTTTCAGACAAAACACCTTACATCTCAGTAGCTAATTACCAAAACCCCATAGTATGTTATATCAATCTTCTCCTTTTGGATTGGTTTATCCAAATATGCAATAAAATTTGATGCATTCCGTTTGAAAAATGCAACTTTGATATGTAGGTCGAAATACCAATACTTATGAAATGTGCCCTCAAATGTCATGTATAACATCTCATAAATAGACCGCATCTATGGGCATGTGTATCTACTTTTGTAGTTACATAATTATGTGAGTAGTTACATAATTATGTGAATTCATTTCGGGCCTGATAAAGCCAACTGGCAGAAATACGTATCGCTCGGGTTACCTATCCTATTCTCTGCTCGAATACACTTTCCTTCTTTTTGATGATTTTGCCCATTATTTTCCTATTTTTTGTTATATATATATATATATAGATATATCCTTTAATTTCTTTGGGAGAAGGCAAAGTATTGCAAAAGTACACTCTTATAACTTAAAATCTCAAGCTTTCGAAGAATTTTTTCTTCATCGTCTCTAGCTGGAAACAATTATTAAAATAGCAACTAATAGTAATTAGGAGAAAAATATTTACTTACTAAGTCGGCGAGATTGATGCTGAAATTGTTTTTTAAACAACAGTGAAGGGAACACATAGTCGACGAATAAAAAAAACTGGACCGATGAGGTTCGATTAGGACGAATTATTTTATTGTTGAATGGCAAATCATTTTGAAAGGTTTTATTTAAAATTAGGCGTTGATTGATTTTGGAAGAAATTTGGAGATTTTGAAAGTATCAACTACTGAAAATTCCCCCGAGATTTCATCTTTTCTCCACTGATAAACCTCCACATTATCCAACCCGTGCCGGCCGACTGACATTCTACAGCAGCGTCTGAGGTGTGACCTTGAAAATTATTGGTAGGTCACCCATTATGTAGTACTGTGAAGTGTGTTGCCTAATAGTAAGGCGTTTTTGTAATGTATGGTGCAAGAGGTTCCGCTATTGTTGACCGATGAAGTGCGAAGAAATTTCCAAAACCCAATAGAAGTTGCTTTGGAAGGAGTGACTTTTCCTACTTCTACTAACCTTGGTCGGTTAGAAAACCGGATTAACAAAACACCCTGAAGGCCGGCGTGTTGACAGATTTTGATGTATGAGATGTCGCTAGTTTTCTCTTGATAGCACGATCGAATCTTTATACTTTTCAGTTGCCTCAGTCGGGTTGCTTGTATTTTTTAAAAATGTACCTGTTTATTTTGCTTTCAGACTTCAGAACCGGCAAAGCACCAATATTGGTAGCCACTGATGTCGCAGCCAGAGGTTTAGGTGAGTCACAGATAACTGAATACGTTTATGTTTCCTTCCTGACCAGGCTATTAGGTTTTAAGATATCAGTCTGTATATATTATAATCAATTTATGTTTGTTTGTACAAATTAGCGTCAACTGTTAATTTGATTTGTCAACTACTCTTTGAAACGTATCATTCGCTGCGGGGCAGTTAAATTTCCAATTGTGAATAACACGAGTATATACCGCTGGGTTTTTCGTAGAATTTCAATGTATAATCGAGTCACAATCTGTCTGTTTGAAATAAAAGAACATCCGAACCGGTTAATTAAAGTTAATTTTTGAGAGATAGTTGGATCTGCATTGATTGAAATTGCCAATGTTCGTATATGAAACGGTTTTGATCGTGGTGGGTTATCGTGTGTTAGCGCAGCGTTATAACGATGATAATGACTTTGTGCGAACTCTTCTTTTCCAGAGGCACAAAAAGAGACACGGAATGACACGCGTCACTTGACCGGCTGCGAGCTTGGCGCTGGTAGCGCCGAGTAGTGATGTTGTCATTCGTGTTAACGGCATGTGCCTCGAATCAGTGAGAGCGAGAGACAGACACAGACACACGGACGAACAGATCGAGAGTGGGCCTCGTTAGAGCGGTGTTAGCCCCCGTATTCGAATGTGTGCGTCTGTCGTCAGCCGCCGCCGGAGCGCCCGCCCGCCCTTTTGGCTGGCTGCCCCGCCCGGCGACCACGATGCCGCCGCCGTCGATGACGGCCTTCTTCCTACCATTTTCAGCCACATTCCGCTGTGGCCACCACCACCGACAGCCTCTCGCTGTTCCCCCTTTATTCCTGATGATGACTCACTTATTATTGGTATGCATTTTGAGTGATAACCAGACGCATTTTGTCTGTCAGGTCCCATATTACGTACTACCGCTCGCAACCTCGTACACAAAAATAATCTTCTCAAAGAAACTCACTTGAATATCTAGATATCGTATTAACGTTTATTAGACCATGAAACATTTCTTGATACTGTCTGATGAAACACATTACTAATTGATTATAACACTATCCGCATAATAAAGAAATAAATATAGGGGCCGTTCAACTATTACGTATGCAGATTTATTACAATTATTAGATTGGATTTATTCTTAGTCGCCGCTTGCAATTCTTCTTCGATTCTCTTAGATACAATAATATCTAGTTCCTTGTCGGATTTTGCTTGTAATTTGTAATTTCGCCACACTCCGTTGACTAACTTTTGTACATTTTGTACTTTCGTACTTGTATGAGATTTTTTAAAACTTTCAAACAATTTTTGGTATAACTTTGATTTGACTATGTGAAACGACATCTTATTTAAACATTAAACTTTGGCTAATGGAATCAATGGTAACACAAATGTTAACTTGCTTTACTATGCTTACAATACGTCTACTCGCTATAGTATCCAAACGAAACAATACACTGATAGAGGAAATTTAGACAAGTGAACACCGCGCGGTATTCCCCTACTCGGTTCTAAAGCGAGTCGGGGAATTACCGCGCGCTGTTCACTAAACGTATGCATTATTTGCGGGAATTCCCGAAAATGCGTTTCGACAATATGAGAGTTGCCATTCGTGTAAAAAAGTAAATAACTACCGATGACGTAATCATCATCTAGACTCCCCTACCCCCATGTCATCCAAAATAAGCAAAGCAAAGACCCCCCCCCGCCCCCTCATAGTGCTCACGTAATACTTGAACGGCCCCTAACTGAGACTTCCTGTTTTCAGCCCCCAAATGAAACCATATATGTTGAATTGACTGTTTACTGAACTTCCGCCTGGGGCAGGTATTCTCGCTCCCAAAAGGCGAACTGACGGTGATTCTCCTGTTTCGAATCGGCTCGCGTTAAATCAACTCGATAACCGCCCCCCGAACCTGAACCTTATATCTGGATCAACCCTCGTACTATTTCTCGCATTTTGGAGCCATCAACAATGCAGACGCAGCCTTTGTAGTTGAAGATTGAATAGTCAACCGGTGTGTTGCGGTTACAGTGCGTTTTCGGATAGACGAGCGAGCGTAATGTGTCTGGTACACCCAGAACAACGAATAAAGTCATGCTCACATGTCGCCTTGGAGAGGTTGGACGTCTTTCGGAAGCGAGAACACCTTCAATTCAACATATGTTGTTTCATTTGGCGGCTAGAAAATGATGGAGATTTATCATCGTGAAAACCATAGGATACAAGATTTAGATGTTACATTTGTATCCATTCACTCACCGTTCAATGGCAGTGTATATTTTCAATTTGTAATGTACCGTCAGCAGTATTAAGTGTGATCCGTCAGTATTTACCGTGTAGCCTGGACGTCAGTAATTATTGACGGTTACATAGAAATCCGCGCTGACACTGACGGAATAATCTGTAAATTCTGATAGTACGGATCATAGTAAATGCTGATCCTGTGATATTCGCCTTGAACTTAAATTGTCCTTTGGGAAAATTATTTTTTTAAGTGTGCGATCTCTCGGAATTAGCAATCTTACAGCTCATTTAGGGAGACTAAAGGGGTGGTGTCTTTCTGATTCTGGAAGTTAGATTTTTGACATGTTATCAGTGTTTGTACTGAATCTACAAAAATGCCACATCATTTTACTATCTCTAGTATTTTACGGCTGAGAATATAAACCAAATTTTATGTCATGCACTTGTTTATTGATAAGTATTCCTAAATGCCATTACTGTATCATGTTTTTGTGGTGTGAACTCTCAATTGGTAAAGCATTAGTAAATTAGGAGGAAACGTTCAATAAAAGTGTTTTTTTTTATGAAATTTTATATAAAGCGGTAAATATAAGCAAAAACATATAGTGATTACATTTTTTAATGAAGACATTTGCTGTATCGCAGGATTTTCCTAATAATGTGTTAGGTTATCTCACTGCTAGATACAATGGATTGTCGCTGGGACATACTTCTGAGGAGGTGATTGACGTTGACTTCATAAAACTCCAGGTCCATTGGATATGTGGAAGGTATGATGGAGAGAACAGTCACCTGTCACCTCCTCTACAAACGTTAGTTGCTCTTTAACAACTAGATACCTCAAGAAAACATAAATCATATTATCAGAAGTATGCCCGGGCTACTGAAAAGTATTATCAGGCATTAACACATTATTAAAGAAATCCGGTAATACAGCAAACATTTTCACTTGATATTTAACCACGATTTTTTCTTGCTTATACATAACGTATATAAATTTTCCTGAGAAGTAAATCATTTTCATTGGGTGTTCCATTTTGTTTATCACTGAGTATAGTTTTTGATAACTGAATAAAAAATTGAATACATCGTACGTAATGTGGTGTAGTTGTGGAATAGTAGGTCATTTGAATATTTTTATAATCTATTTTTTTTTAACCTTGTTAAATCTCTGGGTTTTCACATGAAATATTATGAGGGCTACACTGCTTTAAAATGAATTGTTATAATTTGATGGTGATATTTGAACGGTGCTATCAAACTTCAGGTCGCAAATAAAAGGTTGATAGCATATCCACTATCATCATAGATATGAAGATTATCATTCTTGGGGTATTCTTTAAATATTTTTATTTCTGGTTCTTTTGATATCACAATAAAGTATCCTATCTTCGTAATATCTTGGAAATGTTTTGAACAAGATAGAAAATGATACAAGTTCGCAAATATTCAGCTTATCAAAGTGTAGTAACTGAATTTATAGTGATCATTCATCATTTTAAATACGGAATTTATAAAATTAGAACAATTCCAAATCTAAAGAGCACCTCATTCAGTTAGTACATTTTTTATGCATAGACATTATTACCGTCTGGTGAGTATTAAATAGATGTAAGCTTACTGGATACAAGATATAATTAAACTATTTTTTTATTTATTTAAGCGGATTTAATTTACAAATTCTAATATCGGATTTTAAACGTCTTTATAGTCGGCTATTTTAAGAATTTTACAAATTTATATTGCTGTTCGATCCACCATCTAGATAGATTCAAAAGAGACAATTCAAACATACAGAGGTACGATGGTACTTTTATATGTTATGAAACATTAAATGCATTCATATTTTTACGCATTTTTAATTCAGACAGGTCACGTAATTGTAATGTACGTATACATTTCTGTAGTCTGATAACGAATTACAAGAAACGACTTAACACTTTTACAACCGCATATGGTATTAATTGTTGTGCTGTGTTAACTAATAATAATAAAATAATATATATCATTTATTAATAACTTTACACAATCGTACATTTGAGGTCCTGTGCACTATTTGAAAGAGTTCATATAGTTCCAGTTTTCTTCATAAATCGAGAGAAGTGTGTGGTTGACATGTATGTCATGCCCTCTGTTGGTATTCTATAATATTACATTGGGGCTGTTAATCTGAGTGAATAGTATATGATTTTATGTTAGTATTGTGTCATAATCGATATATTTTCCATAACGCTGACGCACTGACTTTTATTTTTCCCCGTTTATTTTTTCGTGCAGACGTGGAAGACGTGAAGTTCGTGATAAACTTCGACTATCCGAGCAACAGCGAGGATTACGTGCACCGCATCGGCCGAACGGGCCGTTCTCAACGCACCGGCACAGCGTATACCTTCTTCACGCCCAGTAACGCACCAAAAGCGAACGATCTGATCGCCGTGCTCAAGGAGGCCAAACAGGTCATTAATCCCAAGCTAATGGATATGGCCGACTGCGTCAGGGGGTATGGATCAGGATCGTCCAGGGGTGGTGAGTATTCGTTGCTACTACTGAAAATAAGTCATATCACATGGTATATATCCTATATATACAATTGTCAGTTTTATTTATTTATTTTATCCATAAACTACTATATTTTGGCACAAATTCTCAAAAGCTTATGTTCTATACAACAAAACATTTTATTTTACCTCTAACAGAAAAAAAAAACATTAAAAAATGAATCAGGTATATTGTGTTGTAAAAGTGTTTCTCGTAATTTTGTGAATTCAATGACTGTAATTTCTTTCATTTTATTTTCATTGAACATATTTCCCACTTCGAAATATATCCGTGAGTGATCACTTATCTTTGGGGTATGTTTAACTTTAGCAATTAGATTTTGTTCATTAGTTATGAGCAAATCGATTTTTGTATTCGAAAAGTTCGTAACCCTTGTATAGTCATTTATTTTCTGCCATAATCCATGTAAGTTTAGTACTTGTTTAAATTTTGTAACATAGAAATTTTTACTGTCAAAATTTATATTGAAGTCTCCTAAATGTACATTTGTGCAATTCCTGTAATAATGTTTTTCACATATACTTTCAAAAAATTCAATAAACCTATTGACGCTGTCCCAAAAATCGGTGATCCATGATGTTTCCCAAATAATGCACGGATCCAGGTAAGTAAGATTGAAGCATGTATCGGATAAACATCAGGTTATAAATGTCATGATATATATCACTTGATATTGTTATTGGCGGATCTAAAGTTGTAGTAATTAATTCATATTAAGATGATTGCGGTGATATTGATTTCAGGTGGTCGTAGATGGCGTCGCGGTCGTCGCAGCCGTTCAAGATCAAGGTCAAAGTCTCCGAAACGTGCTCGTCGCGATCGGTCGAGAGAGAGACGACGGTCCAGAGGCAGGTCGAGGTCTAAAGAGATATCGCGCAGTAGGGACAGATCTAGGAGTCGGAACAGGTCCAGGACGAGGAACAACAGGTCCAGGTCTAAGGATAGGAGGTCCAGATCGAAGGACAGTAGCAGCAGCAGTATGAGTAGGAGCCGTAGCAGGTCGATGAGCAGATCAAGTAGTAGCAGAAGCAGGTCCAGGGATAGGAAGGATGGCGTAACTGCAGGTGATGGCATCGGAAGGGGCAAGAACTCGCCCAGCAGGTCAGTATTATATCCATCTAAGGAGGAATGACTCGACTAAACTACACGCATTGTTGGTTGCATATATTTTGTGAAGCCGAGTAATCGGTAGTTTTTATCTCTGAGAAGAAAGTTGGTTGGATACCAAGATCTTAGCTGGATGATATGTGTATTCGTCTGCATGTGTATAAAATCAGGGATATTTATTGTGTAAAAAAATCATTAGTGAATACGCTGTCAATGAAGTACATATAATATGTATTAGCTGTACCCGACGGGTTATTTGTGTTGTGATTTCTGAAAAGAGGTTATGTTCAAAGTTATAAATTACGATGAACTTTGAGGAGAATTACGGTAAATTATTATCATTTCTTATCTCTCATTTTTGAAATTCAGCAGATTTGCATATGTAATTTCCAGAATGGATAAGAAAAAGTGGATGCGCAACTAATCTCTAGCTTTGAATCTCAAGTAAGTGTATTTGACACAAGAATCCATGGAATTATCATCAACACATACAACTTACAGCTTAGACCTCCAGGCCATCTTTAAACCTACATAATGTCACAAAAAAGCAATAGTGTCTAAAAATCGTCATAATGTCACTTTTCAAGATACCTAGTACCCGTGCCGGAATAATGTACAGTTCAAAATTCAACAGTTGGCTGGCTGAAGATTGAAAAATTTGGTCCGAGTCGTATTTTTTCAGATGAACCAATAATAAGGATTTATCTGTATCTAGAAGTCATTATTATAGTATTAACTGTGTAAATTTGTTACAGATCTCGCTCCCGGTCTTCTGATCGGTCTATAGACAGACACAACAGTGTTGCCAATGGCTCACCTCCTCGTCAGCAACAGCAGCAGCAACCGCAACGGCCTTCTTCACCAACTCGCCAATACAATGATAGTGAAGACCGTCAGCAGCAGCGCCAGCCAGAACAGCCTGCGACTCCTCAAAAGGAAGACGTCAACAATCACTCGGCACATCAACAACCAGCCGCGCCCCCTCATCACGAACAACAACAGCAGCAGCATCAACCGCCTCCGAATGTCATGCAACAACTTCCGCCACCAATGCAGCAACAGCAAATCGCCTCCGCTCTGCCTCCTCCTCCTACTCATATGATTCCTGTCAACCAGCAACCAGTGTCACAAGCACAGCCCATGCCACAGCAGGTAAGTAACATTTCTAATTATATTATTAACACTATATTGACAAAAAAGAAAGACAGGCGAATAGGCTGCGTAGCTAACAACGTTGTTGCGTGACTTACTAGACTACGTCTTGTTACGGATTCAAAATGATTAATTAGGATGTAGCCAGACATTTTATCTTACCTGTTACCATTACTTTTGTCACCTTGATTTAGATGTCTGAATCATGTAGATATGAAAGCTATGCCAACATTTTCTAATATATAGTAAATACATACGAAAATATTTTTTTTCAGCATGACTTACAGTATCAACATGAGGAAATGCAGCAGCAGCATGTAGCGGCGGTTTCTTTAGGTCAAGGCCAAGTTGCGCCGCCACAAAATTATCAGCCACCCCCATCGTTGAGGCAGCAATTCCCAGGACCACCTCCTCAACATCATTTTCCACCGCAACAACAGGTATAGGTTCCTTACAATTATTTTACAGCCATATCGTTGGAGGTCAATTTCTCTCACAAATTATATAATCTTTGTTTGGAAGCATTCGATAAGCGCACAATCATTTCCGTGAATTAACTTTGATCATTTCTTGGCTAATTTAGCTAGATAAATATACTGTAGTGTCTGAAGAATACAATCATTCTTAATGACGAAGCTAACTTCAAACTATAACAATTAAATGTGTAGCACCATCATCTTCAGCAGCAGCAAGTACCTCCACAACAGATGCATCCGATGGAACAGCCTCTCCCTCCCCCTCCTCAACAGCAGCCGCTGCCGCCGCCACCACAACCGCAAATGCTTCCTCAGCAGCAACAACAGCCACCAAGGCCAATGATGAACAACCATTTCGCTGGTCAGGGTCCCCCACCGCCAATCCCTCATCATCAACGAATGCCCAGGCCCCAGGGACCACCTGGGAGCTACAACCATCAGGGAGGTTTTAATCATCAAGGAGGCGCGCCTGGAGGAGGCAACTTCAGGCCCAGGCATAGAGGACCACCACCACAGGTAGGGCAACTTCTATACTCAGTGTTGATGCTTCTGGTGTGATGAAAGATGTTTTACGCAAATGGATCGGACAAGTATTATATTGGTCCACTCTACATAGGACGTTACTTAATGATAGGCCATAATTACAAAAAAAAAAAACAGGAAAATTAACAGTAAACTGTCACATAAAGTGTGGAGCATAATAACAATATATCATATATGAATCTTTCGTTTGCTTTTATTCCACTGCCGAAGTAAGCTCCACTGATATGAATGTGAAGTGTGTATGAATATGAAATGTTCTCCATGATCATCGTGAATCTGATGCAGTCTTTTGATGTCCTTCAACAGCAATTTGGCGGAGAAGGCGTGATGGGTCCGGGGGCGGCGCACGTGCCAGGACAGCAGCAGATGTTCCAACGGCCCCCGCCGGTCAATCACCATCAGCACTTCAACAGGCCGCCAATGGGAGGTGGAGTATTACCTGGTGGTGGTGGTGGTGGTGGTGGGTTCAATCAACCGCCGCCACAACGCATGTATTTCCAGTACAGGCCGCAACGGTGAATCGTCGCATTTCGATAACAAATTATGAAAGAGCCGGATGCACAGCACGTTCTTTTTTACAGCAAACGCTCATCGAGTTTTATACTGATAATTATACACTGACTATTGGAAAAAACATAGTCAAGCAGATTGGCTTGCCCAGAAGTGATCCCAAAATTAAAAAGTCTGAGGAAATTTTGATATACATTACAGTCAAACAATGGCTGCATTAAAAAACCAATGGAATAAAAAGCGCTCCCAAAAAGTAACGAAATATACGAGATACAAAATTTGAGGATGTTTTTACATCAATTCTGCGGTTTTCATGCTGATAAATCTCCATGTTGATCTTCCGACTGCCAAATGAAACCGCATATGTTGGATTTAATTTTTGCTAACGTTTCGACCACCTCTGTGATGATACACATCATGAATTTACCTTAAATGTAATGGTGTGATGGCCATATAGAAATCACAGAGCCATTCCATCAAATGGTCACGTTTTTTTTTTCAAATGGACAACTAAATTTGTGACCGTATAGTTAAATTATAAACGTTTAACGATCTGGTCAGTCACAATTGATGATATTGTAACGTAAAATATCTATTGAATATTTAATCAAAACCCAGAATATGTTTTAGGCTCATTTATTGTTGTCCATCAGGTAAGACAAACCTTTTTATTACAACTAACATACATATTAACTTTAGGAAATTAAAATAATTATATTTAAACTGTATCAACATACCAAAAATTGCACAACAAATTATTACCTCGGAGTGACAGCTTTTCCCTTATTTATAATAATGAAATTTGCAGATACATCATGTGCATATTGTGGATTATCATCATTGGTCAGGAACACCAAAATGCGTTTATAGTGTATGTTTCAGGTACATATGGACCATGGAGATTTATCTGTTGACTTATTTATTACAAATGTCACCTGTATATTTGTTTACGATGAAATTCCTTAGATGACAAACGCTGATGTGAAAGGAACGCACAACAAATCAAAATTGATTCTAAAAAGAGCTTTTGAACAGTTCTTCATATATCCTCAAAAGGTATTCTTTTCGTGGATGTTATATCCATTCAAAAAGCAAAAGTTACACTTGTGTAATAAAATATATTTATGATATTTTAGTCTTTACCGAGACATTAATTTTCTTCTGGTTATCGTTTCAACTTGGTTTGATATAGATGTTCGCCAAGTTTAATCATAACTATTTTCTAACTTTGCAAATAAAATGCATTTCTTTATACATTCTATAAGCTGAAGCCTCAGTGGGTTCTATTTAGACAGTGTTGTAAAATAGAAAATAAAATTTTGGCTTCCAACAATTTCATTCATAATTCTCAAACACCAAATATATGTTTGCCTGTTAAAGTTGGAAGTAAAGAACGTTATTCGTATTTTTGACGATCATTAAAGAAAAAGAAATTAATAACTAGATTATCAAAAACATGATAGTACACAGGATAATAACAAAAAAAGTTTTTCATAATTTTGTACAAATCAAATTGGTGTAGTCATATGACTGGCCATTGTGTTACAAGTTTATGAATTTTGCAATGCTGTGTAGAACCGTGTATATATTTTCAAAACATTCATTATGTTGGACTTTTTAGTGTTATAAGTTTACAAAATAACTTTGTATCATAAAATTATGTTATATGAGTATGTAGTCTCAAGAATAAATCATCTTTCAAAATACTGTTTTTTTTTTCAACTAGCACAACGACACCAAAATTCGGCCACTGTATTCCGACATTGAGAATAAACCTGAAGAGGTTTGCGAGCAAGTAAATTAATCGTGATTACAAACCAAAAGCGGTATTTGTTTTTTGGCGGTATACCGAGTGACAAAAAAAGTAAATATCCAAAACCCGATTTTTCAGCGAAACAATGCCCGACCGCATGTTGCTAGAGCATTGTTAGCCTTCATGGATGAACATCGCATCAACAGTTTACCTTGGCCACCACGATCGCCTGACCTCTCTCCAATTGAACATGTCTGGGACTATTGAATTTGCAACAGACTTTAGCAGCTCTTCTCACGAAGTGGCGGTAGTCTGGAATGAAATACCCCACCAGGATATCAACCACGGCGTGTCAATGAGTGTATAAGAAATCGTGGATCCTCAACACATATATGCCAAAAATTATTAAAATCGGATAAACATACGTACGTGTTTATCTTTTTTGTGCCTTAGTTATAATTTTGAAAATTTTGTTACTTCAAACCAATTCTATGCAGTGATTGAGTTAACTCAAACCAAATCAGTCTAATATATTAATTTTCCCATCTCAAACCTTTATGACGTTTGTCTGTCAACGTGACGTCTGTCAAGCCAACATAAACATAACCTTAATAAAAAGCATATTTATTCTCCAAAACTTTGGAAATGGCTAAATTGGGATCCTTTAAAATAATTGGTTCAAAAATTGTTGGCCCGTTCTTTTATGAGGGAACCCTAACTGGTGAAAGATATGTGGAATTTATGTCAGAAATTCTGACTAATTTCTTAGACGAATTGGATCTTATAAGTAGACATCATCTGCATTTTCAGCAAGATGGCGCACCTGCCCACAACTCCAGAGGTACTTATCATTTTCTAAGTACTACTTTTAATGATCAGTGGATAGGAACAAATGGCCCAATACAGTGGCCTCCCAGATCACCAGATCTAAACCCACTTGATTACTTCTTGTGGGGTTACTTAAAGAACCAAATTTACAAGCGAAGGTACGATAACCTTGACGCGTTAAAGACTGCAGTTAGGGAAAAGATAACCCAGATAGATGGTAGGACCATACTTAAGACAGTTCAAGCAGTTGAAAAACGTGCCCAAAAATGTATTGAAGAACAAGGTGGTGTTTTCGAGCATCTTCTTTAAAAAAAATTGTTATTGTATTTTGTAAAATTATAAGTTGATGTTGAAAATAAAGTTTGTCGATACAATTTAATTGTTTCAGATTGGAGGCCATAACTTCAACAATTTGTAACGTAGGAGAAAAGTTATTGTAAGCTTTTTTGTTTAAAATTTGATGCTTTAACAGAAAAAAATATAATATACAGGGGTTTCCATTTAAAAAAATGTTATTTTACTGAAAAAAATCAAAATAACGACTCTCAATTGTTTTTTTTTATTTCTCATTTTTACCAGCGTTAAAAATGCTACTAGTTTGCTAATTCAAACAACTTTGTATTTTCACTAATAACAAAGTTACTAATGGTGGACACTTAATTTGGATAACCCTGTATATGATAGGTCGCAGGCTCTTGAACTTTCAACACCCTCCACAGATTTTAGCAGCTCTTACTCACGAAATTGCAGTAGCCTGGAATGAGATACCCTAACAGGATTTCGACCATCTTATCGGCGTGTCAATGAGTGTATAAGAGATCGTGGATCCTCAACACATATATGCCAAAAATTATAACAATCGGATAAACATACGTACGGGTTCTTTTGTCACTCTGTATATATGATCTTGAAAATTTTGTTACTTCAAACCAATTCTATGCATTGATTGGGTTAAGTCAAATCAAATGTGTCTAATATATTAATGTTCCCATCTCAAACCTTTATGACGTTTGTCTGTCAAGCTAACATAAACATAACCTTTTTAAAAAGCATTATTCTCCAAAACTTAATTTAATCATTTTACTAGTCTGGGATACGAACATATAAGCCACAAATTATTATATATAAATCGGATAAACATACGTAGGTGTTTACATTTTTTTGTCACTCATACATATTAAAAAAGACAACATGACTGCAACTAAAAAGAATGAAGATTTAATTATGCGTTCAAGAGGAATCTAAGGGCACCTCAAATGTGAAATAGAGATTACAAAGTTTGCCGGTTAGGATAGTAGAAGTAGCCTAGCTTTTTAGCCCTAGATAATTGGATAATGAATAAAAACAGTACAAACAATTAATATGTATAATGCTGTAATATTATTTACATTGTAAAAATGTATTATCTAATACACAAGTTGTATTCTTTCCTCTTACTGACAATGTACCAATCTTTTTACAGTTCTTTCTTTTCATATAGAGATACGAATTTCAGAATTTTATGAATTATTGTTCATTTGTTAATACAGACTTAGTTGCTCTATGGAATATCTCAAATTGCAACTGTAATCCTTCTGCTGGTATTTTCCTTTAATTAAAGTTCTAAGTATTGGTTCTAACTGTTCACATTCCTCCAGATAAGCTAGACTTTGATCTACTAATTTTCTCAGCTTATAAAACACTTCCAAGATTTCCTCATCCTTGGACAATACTATTTTTTGATAATTTGCATCAATAAGGATGCAGCTCCATTCCATCAGCTTTTTTTCTGTTTCCACAGCATTCAAATTGGGCAGTAGAAACTCGTCAGATTCCCAAGCATAACAAATATATTCTAGCAGCGGTTTGAGATCTTTTAAAGTAAGCATTGCCTTCAAGTGTGGCAACAAAATTGTTTCACTGTATGATATGCTCATTATTTTGTCTATCAACTTTTTCCTCTGTAGCGGCTGTAAACCAGGAGGAAAATTCTCAATAGAGCACTTCTTAAATAAGAAAACTTGTGGGTTTGCAGTGAGTAGATATTGCAGAATTCTAGCCAAACATTTCTCTGGTATATCAGAGAAAAATTGGAGGCACGCATTGAGCATGTCCACATCGTTGTTTTTTAGAATATCTGGAAGCAACTCTTCCAAAACAAGTGATTCAGGATATCCTTGTTCTATATATATGTCAACTTTTGTTTGGAGCAACGCTGGAATGTTTTTCTCTTCCACTTTGATTTTTGCATCCCAAGATGAAACCTCGACTTCAGTGACAATATTAATGTCAGCATCTAGACGATCGTTCAATGCTTTGTGACTTCCGATCAAAGCTGCGAGTTGCTCAGTTTCTAAATAGAAAGGAATAACTGCCAAGTTTTGACCAACAGGCAATATGAGGTTATTGTCAACAAGCCATATTCTAGAATTTTCATTGAACAATTTGAAAGGTTGTTTAGTTTGAGTAACTTTGAATTGAGTGTTGTACAATACTAATACAGCTCCTTCTTCATTTGAGTTGGCTCCAAATAGAGCAACATAATTCTCGTCCAAAGGCGTTAAGGAGACTTTATGCTTCATTGAAACTGAATCAACGACAGTGAACAGATCTCCTATAGTGTTTTGTGCTTCATTATCATCTAGGGCAGTTGAAAATATGCTCTGGTCTGACCCTAAAAATAATACAGTATGTACATACTATGTTTTGTGATTATATCAGCAGAAATGTATACGCTCCTTGAGTTACATACAGGGGTCCTGATGCTTTCATTTTCAGAAACAACTACATCTGACATATCAAAGGTAATGTGTGGTAAAACAATCGGAAAAAGTACTCACTATTTACTGTTAGTCACCACGTTTGGGTTTTTAAATCTGATCGTGAATAAGCTAGGTTAACCTAGACACTGTTCAGCACCTGATGTGGATATCAATACAGTCATACCACAAATCATAATACTTTGTATTATAGCATACAGGGTCAAACTTGGCCCACATCGAGTATTTTAGAACTGTTATTTTTAGGGTATGTGTTACTAGAAAAACTTGCATATTGTTACCTCAGATATACAGGATGACTTGTAATGTCACGTATTCCTGTTAAGGGGTGATAGATTAGGTGAAAATTTACAAAATTTTTAGAATTACGCTTTTGAAATGTATGATTTTCTTATTTTTTAACTAACTTATTCGATAAAAAAATGCAACTTTCTGTAAAAAATAACCTAGTAATGAAATGTGCGAATTATGTAAATAATATCTCTATCTAACAAGCTTTCACTTGAGGTATAAAAGTTACAACTAACTCAAGTACAAAGACATAAAATTAAAAAAAGATGAGTAAAGTTGTACGAACGATAATTACGTAGGATAAATAAAAGCTTTTATTTTATTTAATTACATTTTCTTTAGTATTTTACAGATTCTGCTCAAATTGTAATCCCCTATTACGAATACACGCACGCATTCTCTTACGTAATTCACTTTTGGTAACTCTAGTTGTTAAGCGGCTTTTTATTTGGTCAGCTGCACTGATTATCCTTGTAATTAATTCATCGCGCGTTGCTACGGGCGAAACATTGTACACCAGGCTTTTCATATGTCCCCACACATCCATCGGTGTGAGTTCTGGGCTTCTTGCTGACCAGGCAATGGGCCCGCCTCTGCCCATCCATTGCTTTGGAAATTTAGAGTCTAAATACGACCGTACTAATCTACTGTAGATGGTACAATCACTATGTTGCCTGTGAACACGTCCGGTTTGGCGGATGCGCCGATACACAGAGTCAAACACAGTAACATGAGGTGTTCGGCGATTCGGGAAACGTTGCCGATATTCACGGCGGGCAGCTGCAGAATCGCCGTTACAAAGTCCATAACAGAACATTATGTCTGCGTATTCTTCATTTGTAAAAGTTGATGAATAATAACAGCTCTCTCTCTCTCTCTCACTCCTCCACTAAGTCAGCTCTTCTCGCTCGCTTCCTCATTGAGCCGATGCCATAAAACAATCATGGCATGCAAGTCCTTTGAGGACAGTAACGACTTGTTCAAACAGGTAATACAAATTCCTTAAAAATCCAGTCTCTGTGAGTGTCATTGTTGTTTCTCTGCATGTACTTCAGATAATTGAATCCTTTATACCTCAAATGAAAGCTTGTTAGATAGAGACATTATTTACATAATTTGCACATTTCATTACTAGGAGTTTTTTTACAGAAAATTGCATTTTTTATCGAATAACTTAGTAAAAAAATAAGAAAATGATACATTTAAAAAGTGTAATTTTAAAACGTTTGTAGCTTTTCGACATTTTATTACCTATTATGAACTATTGGAATGTCTGCTATGCGACGATAACAAAAAACTCAAAATCAAGCATGCAGTTTTTTTGTATTTCAATTTTAACCGTTTGAAATCGGAATAAAAAATAAAAACCTTAAAATTCAAATAACTCAAAAATGGTTAACTTTTGGATAAGACATGATAGGACAAAATCTATCACCCCTTAACAGGAATATGTGACATTACAAGTCACCGTGTATGTTCTGTAAAGTCCCAGCTTTAAGGCACCCTGTATAGTTTCTAAATTTATACTTACAACATGACAAAAAATTCATTCTATCTTGCCATACATGAAATGCCCATCCTTTAAGTGCCAAGTCTTCTCTGTTCAAATCTATTTTGTTGAAAATTGCTTTTCCATCATTAAGTACTGTCCAATGTAAGTGATATTCTTCATTTTCAACAACTATCAGAGCGACATACAATGAGTCTTTCAATTTCTTATACAAAACATCCACAATTTCACCATCAAATATATCTGAAGGATGAAGAGTTTTCCTTTCATCCAAAGCTTCTTGTAACCTATATACAGATCCATTTTGGAAAACAATATATGTGCTATCTGAATTGTTGAAGATTGTGTGTATCGGTTTGTTAAACTGGAATAAATTAAAGTTAAAAACTATAACATTTACAAATAAATCGCGTATTGAGTCACGAGTTCTCAGGATATGACTGTATTGAGAATAATACCTTGTATTTCTTCACTTTGTCCAAGTTTTCTTCAGCATCCCAAACCTTGATGTAAGACTGATTGAATACAGCTACATATTTTGAAAGCGTTTTTACGTATAATACAGGAGAACTGAATTTTTCTCTGGTACGCCAACATACTATTTGCTTTTGGTCCGATAACTGTAAATGAAAAATATTTGAAAAATTGGGACATTATAATACACCGCATCCACGCATACCTTATATTTGCTGGCGATATTTTTATCCAATGTCGCAATAACGAAACCTTTTTCTGCATCTTCTGTTATACCTAGGATACTTTTTGTGTCAATTATTGGGCATAGTGCATAGTAGGATCCCAATTTAGCCATTTTCAAAGTTTTGGAGAATAAATATGCTTTTTATAAAGGTTATGTTTATGTTGGCTTGACAGATGTCACGTTGACAGACAAACGTCATAAAGGTTTGAGATGGGAAAATTAATATATTAGACTGATTTGGTTTGAGTTAACTCAATCACTGCATAGAATTGGTTTGAAGTAACAAAATTTTCAAAATCATATATACAGGGTGACTTTGAAATTGAGTCATTAATTTTCAGATAATGATTGTTAAGAAAACGTGGAATTATTGGACCATCCTCCATATAGTCCCGATCTAAGTCCTAACGATTTCTTTACTTTCCCGAAAATTAATAACAGACTGCGTGGTCAAAGGTTCTAGTCACCAGAAGAAGCAGTTGACGCATTCAAAAATGCCGTTTTGGATCTGCCAGCAAACGAGTGGAATAAGTGCTTCGAACGCATGCAGATGTGTATTAATCTTCGTGGAGAATACTTCGAAAAACAATAAAGTCATTTAAAACTACCTACCGTGTTGTTTTATCTCCATATGCAAAACTTAAAAGACATCCCTCGTATGCAGTTATTTTAACGTGAACATAAAAAAACGGGAAGTAGATTTTAAAAAACATTTTGATTCAGTAATTATTATATTGTGGAAATATAGTACAAATCAAATTGAACCTCATACCATAACTATACTATGATTGTGAGTGGCGGAAAGACACTGTTTACGAGCGCAATTAATAGAAATCCTCATCATTATCTTTAGCATCATTCTGTTGGTTCTTCACTTGTTCCTGACTCGAATACATGTGAGCTATCTGTTGCGATGTGGTGGCGTCTTCAACGTTCTTGTCATCTCTGATTCGTATAAAACGCGGGAACCTCAAAGATATACCCTTTTCTGGATCCACCTGTAAAAAAGCACACATTTTGCTTAGTATCATCTTCCTTACACGATACATTCCTACTTTTATTTTATGCTACTCACAATTCCGATCGCCGCTCGGTGCACGGGTGATAGTGACAAATCGGCACACTTTATTTCCCAAACTTGCATCGCGTCGAACCAATGATCAGGGTTCAGCGAGCCGTCAAATCTGTAGTATGGTTTTGGTTGTGGTATCACGTGCTGTTTCAAAAACTCGGAGTGTTTTTGCAGCGCTTCTTCACTGAACCCTGTTCCAATCT
Organism: Acanthoscelides obtectus; assembly: GCA_963669975.1. NCBI lineage: Eukaryota > Metazoa > Arthropoda > Insecta > Coleoptera > Chrysomelidae > Acanthoscelides > Acanthoscelides obtectus. The sequence goes on from CAVLJG010000003.1 coordinate 121,827,143, forward strand.
GCAACAACAACAAAAAAATCGCGTCAAGTTGGTTAACTCCGCAACGCTGTTACCAGTTCATAAACTTAGTTCCTCCCAGGAAAAAAAAATAGTTTCACAATACTTCTTCGCCAAGTGGCGTAAACATCCTGAATATTTACCTTACATATACTTTGGAACTCCTCGTTATCCTTGTCATAACAGGCGAGCAAGAATCCCCCGTAGGTTCCTGTGCGTTTTCCCTTTCCCAAATAACCACCAATGACGACAACGTCCAAAGTGTCTCCAACACCGTCCAAGTAATCTTTCTTTAATTTCAGCCACTTTCTGGATCGCTTCGCTATTTCGTACGTTGCGTCTTTTTCTAACGTCTTCACCATTAGCCCTTCACAGTTCCCTTAAAGTATAAAATAAAGTGTGCATTACAAAAAAACGTATAACAAAATTACATCTTGATGAAAATAGTCTTTCATACAAAAGTTATAAAATTTTAAATCTTCATTATACCTTTGACACTTTCTTCTAAGAAATCTTGCACTTCCTCCATAGCTTGAGTGTCAATACTTTTGGCGAAACACCATTCACCTTCCACTTCTTTAAAATGTTCTCTGAGTAGAATTCTGCGCTCTATGAAGGGTTTTGTAACCAAAGATTCGCCATTAAGGTAGAGCAAGTCAAACATATAAACGCATACTTGCACCTTGATATCTTCTTCAACAGCATCCTATAAAAAACAAAATGAAAACGTGTCGTGAAACTTTTATCACATTATTCCAATACCTTTCTTTTTCTGGTACTGAGAATCTGGAATGGTAATATTTGCTTCTTTTCTTTATCCCAAGCTACAACTTCTGAATCCATTATGCAAGACTGAACCTTGTCTGTTTTACAATGGTCAATCCTGTGGATAATATCGGGATATTTTGACGTGTTGTTTTCTTGATTCCTACTAAATATCGAAATCGAACTTCCATCGATGTGAATCTGTAAATAACGATTCCTTAGGCACTGTTCTTTCAGAGGCAACTACAGAGCAACTGGCGACCTGTCTTTGAGATTGTGAAAAAAGTCGATGAGTTTGCACAGTACAATCAACAGTTAGTCAATTTTGGCCTTACGGACAAGGTTAAAAATCGCATTGAAATGAAATAATTTCAAAATACTCTTTCGGATCTTATAGAACAAGGCCATATTGTTATATGTAAATAACGATTCTTTAGGCACTGTCCTTTCAGAGGCAACTACTGAGCAACGGCTACCTGTCTTTGAGATTGTGAAAAAAGGCGATGAGTTTGCACAGTACAATCAAAAGTTAGTCAATTTTGGCCTTACGGACAAGGTTAAAAATCGCATTGAAATGAAATAATTTCAAAATACTCTTTTGGATCTTATAGAACAACGCCATATTGTTATATGTAAATAACGATTCTTTAGGCACTGTTCTTTCAGAGTCAATTACTGAACAACTGGCTACCTGTCTTTGAGATTGTGAAAAAAGTCAATGAGTTTGCACAGTACAATTAAAAGTTAGTCAATTTTGGCCTTACGGACAAGGTTAAAAATCGCATTGAAATGAAATAATTTCAAAATACTCTTTTGGATCTTATAGAACAAGGCCTAATTCCTCAAAAATCGTGTTGTTTCACCGAGTTTTTAGTCTTTGAATATACCCATTTTAAGGTTTTTCAGACATTAAATCGTGTATAGCTCGAAAATAGTGTACTTAAGAAAAAAGTTAACAGAAGCCTTTTTTATTCAGAATAACCCAAAAAATCTGAAAAAAATTCGTCCTGACAAAAAACATAGTGATCTATAAAAAAATGAATATGAAAAGGGTTGTCCTGCGGTACATTAAATGCTTAAAAACTTGGTTAAACAATTATAATTTTTGAGGTCTCCAAATATGTAAATAAATTAAAGTTAAAACCTTTCTCAACAAGACCTCGAAAAGTATTTCAAGATTAGTTTATTTTAAAGCAATTTTTTATCTTGTTTGGCTAAAACTGACGAATGTTTGATTTTTGCCAAGTATGTGCTAGTTAAGAATATGCGGAATATAAATATAACATTTCTATTTTTAAAAACCTGCACGTTACCTGCGCTCTTTCTCCGTCATATTTCCACTCGCAGGTAAATTTGAGATTGTCAAATCTCTCGAGTACTTCTTGAACGCCTTTGGTAGGATGCGCCAACATCGGCTTCAAAGGAATGCCCGGCCTGATATGGCAATGCTTCGGCAGTTGATTTATTCCCAAATCGATTATCACCGGGATGATTTCGTCATAACAGGGACATTCACAGTAAGCAGTTTTCACGAGAAGACTGTTTGTTTCATATTCAGCTTTAAAAGCATCCGATGACATTGTCTTTGACTTATCCAACACTTTAGGTGGATAATCTTTGCTTGGCGGTGTTTTGGTGCTTGCCAAAGCCAACGCGAGTAAAACTGACTGTTCTGCAAGGCCAATCCTTAGTTTACCCGCCAAAGAACGAATAAGAAAACGAGCCTCTTCATCTTGACACGCTACAAACATGGACTGGATCTTTTCTATCTTCTTTGTTTGTGACTACAAGCAATCATAGGAAATCTGTCATTTGCAAGAATCCTATAATTATAGTGTTAGTATAATAGTATTGTCTGGAGTCCGTATTACGATTATTACGTGGAAAACATGGCGTCAAGTGGGTTGACACTCCGAGAAAAAAGTCAGTCAAAAAGGTCTATACAATTAGTGCTTAGACCTTATTTACCTGCCTTACTGGTAATGCGATGCTTTCAGAACCAATTAGTCATATTTCTATTGTACCAATTTAGGTTTTCTTATAAAAATTTGGCTGGTACGATTTGTAAGTATTGAAAAGCATACAAACTACGCAATGGCTTATTTCTTATTGAAATTAGTGAATGGTAGTATTAACGCTCGATTTCGTATACCAAGGAGACAGGTAAGGTCAAGACAATACTTTTACACTGATCATCGTAGAACTAATTATAGCTCTTTTCATTTTCAGAGAGGATTCTTAAAAATTACGACACCTATATTGAAGTCGACACAGCTCAATAAAGTCACAATAAGATATTCATAAATACTTGACACTGTATTTACTGTTTTGTACTTTTATTAATATTAATTTTACATTTACACTTAGTGTTATGTATATTACTTTTTGTACTATTTGGGATCTTTTCCTGTATGTACCAAATAAATAAATAGAATATAACACCTAAAATGGTATGCTCGGTTGGTATTGCAAAAAAAATGCTAATATTATTCACCAGGTATATAAAGATCATATAATACATACTGCACTGCCAGACATTTTAGCGATTTCCTTTAATTTTTCAAAAACTCCACGGACAGTCAGCCTGGCAGGTTTGAAAAGCATCTTTTGATTGGATTTGGATTTCTCAGCCACCAGCCCAAAATCTCCTATTTCTTGTACATCTGCCTTAACTTGAGCCAAAGTTCTGCCGGTCGATTGTGCTATCGCTTTCATCACAATTGTGTCCGCTATACCAAGCTCCACACCTTTAAAATATTCACAGCACTTAAGCGAATAGCCGATTTTGCTGAGTATTAAATAGGCCGAGTAATTACTCGGTATCAACGCAAGACGCACAACTTGCGAAAATAAAAAAATTGTAGATGCAATTTGCCAAACCTTCCTGATACGTTCGTCAAGAAATTGATGCAAAAACACAAATAAATACCCAAGGTTACAGCACGTTTTTGTCAGTATCAGATGCTTGATTTGCATGAGCGATTAGTGAATGTAGTGTATTTATGGTATTTGCATAGCTTATTTTTTATATATGCAAGGTGTTACTTCATTGTTTTTTCATAAAAAAATATGGTAAGTCTATAGAGCAACTTCTATAACTATCAAATATTTGAAAAAAGATTGAATATCATATATAATACACTAACCTGGAACTTTTGACTCACAAAAAATTATTCAAGCTATACAACCGTCTTTTTGTGGTGTGTTAACTTTTTGCAAAAGTAAATCAAGCATGACAGAGAAGAAGCACTAAAGAAAGCGCTTTATAAATTTGTGGTAATAAATTATCCTATAAGGAATTAATAATAGTATTTTTTGTTATACTCCTTAATCTTTATAATAAACAACAATAAAATAGCTAGAAAAACAACATTTAACAAAAAAAAAACATAATACATATTAGCAAAACTAATATTTTCCACGTTTTGTGATTCACAGTATCCACACTATCCAATACAAAAGATCGGATACTATCGGATACTTGAAAATATCCAAGTTGCACATCACTACTCGGTACCCAGTACTCGGTATTCAAATCTGACTGAGTACTTGGTACTCAACATTTTGAAAAAAGTAGTACTTGCTGCATCCCTAGTAAAACTACTTTTTACCTTCATAAGCTGGTGCAATTTTATTCAGGCACAAATATACACTGGGTAACAGATCTTCGGGTGTCAGTACAATAACTGACCGGAAATAATTGCTCAATATTTCAATCATTTTTAACCTGGCCGATACATTTTCAATTTCATCAAAGGTTCTAGCTAAAGCACTGTATGGAACACTGCAAGATCAACAATGCTTTATTATTTATTGTTACAGTATGCAAGCTATTTTTTATACCTTTCTTTATGTTTCCAAGTTGCATGCTTGATGGGATCATAATTTGTAACATTGGGATTATATTTAGGTAGGTCATCCTTCTTTGTACCAGACGGTTGTCCTACAATAAATTATTACATTCATTTCATCTAAAATATCTATGAAATGAGGGTGTCACCTTGTTAAAATACATCATTCAGTTTGATTACTTGATGAATACGAAATCAATACAGAAACAAGAATTTGTTGGTAATAATATCTTTAATACATACCAAATATTGAAGCCAGTTTCTTATCATCCTTTTTTTCATTTTGTGACCCTTTGGTTTCATCAATATCTTCCTTATTTTCATCTTTGATCTGCTTGTTTTCTGTAGTTTCCATTTCAACTTTGGATTCTTCAACGCTTTCTTGCTTATCAGAACGTTCCTCATCAACTAATTTCTGCTTTTTAGCATTTCCAGTTTTTAATGGGGATATTTCTTCAATGGACCTGTACATTAGCGCCGAAAACATATTTTCATAAATTTCTCTGACAAATAGAAGAGTTGTCTACAACTCACAAGTTGCCTTCATCATAACTATATAATTTTTATCAGTTTAGCTTAAAATAGCATAACACATGGAACAAAGTGTTACCTCTCATCACTAGACTCATCACTGCTTAATATTCTAGCTCTTTTACTGTTTCTTCTCTTCACATTCACATCATCTTCATCTTTTACAGGACTTGTAGATCTGAATATTGATATACATACATTATCCATAAAACTGTTTAATGAAAAGCATATAACTTACACTTTCTTTATAGACTCGCTATCATTTTTTTCATTGGATGATACAGGTTTTACTGTATCTGGGCTGCTTGAAGATTCTGTTACAACTGTGGCATTTTTTATCAACCTAAAAGAATTTATACTGATAAAACTGGACTGATCCTTGTTACAAAACTCATAATTTTTGTGAGTTAAGTTGTCTAATCCCAGACTGTGCATTATGAAAAATAACAAAGAAACCACAAAAACATTCATTTATTTTGATGCTTACTTGTCTTCTGTGACTTCATTATTTTTCTTTGGAGGAGATTGTTTCTTTTGTGCTCGGGGACTTTTCTTGACTTTTTGCTCACCGGCAGGACTTTCCTTCACCCTAGAAAGTTCACATTGTCTTAGTGCATTGAAACATATCTAAGAAATAACTTACTTTTTCTTTCTCGACTTTTCAGTTTCATCCCTTGCTGACACTTCTTTCTTCGGAATCTTGGAACTAATACATACATGATTAATAAAACATTTGGGCTTGGGCTTTAGAATCTGTTTACCAACATTAATATAGCTTGAGATTCTGCAGAAGGTACGAAAAATAGAAAACATAGTTATTAGAACAAAACATACCCTGATGATGTAGAATTGGTATTTTCTTTTGGAGACACTCTAGCAAAAAACGATCTAAAATTGAGAAACTTCAATAGATCTGTATAAAAGCTATAATTATTGATATCTTACGTGATGCTTGATTGCTGCATTTTGTAAAATACACCCTTGATTTATAACTTTTGCTGTTTTACTAGTTGTTTTTAAATAACAATGAGTAAGGTTATGGTTATGATCCGTCGATTTCCCGCCGCGTCAAACATGAGACACTCGATAGGATATTTAACATTTGACAATAATCCTTCCCTGGATTTATTTCTTCACGAAATTAGAACATGTCAAATTCCATGGTACCAACTTTGTTTTCCTTTCAATATATTGAACAACTTTTCAATTCAAGTATAATATAAATTATAGAACTCTGATATTTTGGATTTATTTAGGTCTGAGTAAAGATAACATGGCAAGACAACTGTTGAAATGTATTCTACTAGACCCTAGAAGACTATACGTACCGTGCCGAAATAAAAAATAAAAATAAAAAATTGCCGCTTTGACGTTCTAAATTACTCCGTCGGTACCTCGGGATAGACATCTGTCTTGACAGATAATCTTGTCATTCTTGTCACCTGGATTGCGGCGTTGCCAGCTCATCGGACGATTTTGCTACCGCTGCTATTTTGATAAATGATATAAAAAAAGAAGTTTTGAACAAAATATTGAGGAATACAATGGAGATATATAAAATTTGAGGCGTAGCAATTTTAATGTCTCTAAACATTTTTTAAATGCCCAGTTTTATAGTATAAAATACTTTTCGAATACTTCTTCCAAAAATTGGAAAAAACAATGTTTTATTATATAATTATATTTATTAACTATGATCTAAAATTACATGATCATTAATAGGAGAGGAACGATTTTTATTTTACTCTACTATTTATTAGTATCCCTCTTATACACAGAGATATTAGGCATTCATTTTGAGGCAGCTAAGAATGGACAGTTTGATAACTTGAATCCAACTTATAACTCGTCGATCATGTGGAATTACAGGCAGGCGCATTTTGGACGCATCACATCCCTACTCTTGTAGTTCATTTGGTGCCTACGTATCATCCAACAACCAAGGTAAGACATTGTAGTTTTGTAAACACGGGGCAGATATTCCAGGTTTGAAAACGCCAGAGAATCAACGCTTGATTTTTTGCACCATATTTAGTAAACATAGTGCCAAGGGTTTAGTGTCAAAGCACGATACTGTCAATTATAGACTATCATCAGTTCCTTGAACTAAAAATAGCATTTTGTTCGAGGCTTTGCCAATAGTTTTGAGACTTTGCAGAAATGAATGTAAGTACATAAGAATATATTAACGTTAGATTAGTGCACGTTTCTTTTTATAATAATGTATTACAGGCTGGCCAAGATAAGGATCAGACTAGGTTAAATTCACTAATTACACAATCTTGCATCAAGCATTTGTTTGCAACGCCTACTTAAATAAAATAAAAAAATAGAAAAAGAACACGTTTGTTTATAATTTTAAAAAAACAATGTAACGTGATACATCGTAGAAAAAGATGCTATTAGATACAGGGTCGTACTTTTTTAAATGTTGTGCACTTCGGACACATTTAAAAACACCATCATGTAGTGCCATTAGTTTTTTGACATTTCTTAAAATAAAGTCAGGCAAAAATAAAAACGATCTGGCCAAATTTTAGTTTTTCCCAAATACCTCAGTATATGACTAATCTCTCAGTGTATGCAATGTGCGCAATTTATTTAAAAAACATAGGATGTCAACCCTAACACACAAGTAGATGGGTATGCAAAGCTCACCTGGTTGCACATGCATCCTGTTTCCCTCAGAAGAGTTGGAAGTAGACTAATTTCCACTTTGGAGACACTTGACAGCCACGTCCCAACACTTATCTTTACTCGGGCCTTTACTTAATAAGGGTGGCTAGTGTTCATATTAAGAACTTATAGAGATACCAGTAAGAATAAATTGATGATTAAAATCAAATTTTATGATGTAGTGTGGCATTAATGTACAATCTGGCAACATGGCGTATCTAAATAAAAATGGCCGGTGACAATGACATAAGTCAGTCGTGTTGCCTTGAATAATACGGAGTTCAACTTCTTCAGTATTTATGTTTTGTGGTTGCAATTATTGGAAAAGCCATTCAAAAGTCAAAAAAAAAGACAAAAACTTAAACAAAACTGTTGCATGGTAGAAGAATTGTATTTTTGGAATCATTTCTCTGTTACAGTTACTTATAAAAGACTTTGGGCCTTTTGTGTTTCAAAGCATGAATTATTTCTTAGGGATATTTTTTTTCTAATACTGGCACCAGCTCTAGATCTGTCAATCAAGACACCATCGTATCGTTTGGCGTTTTAGGAATGTGTCAAAAAAGGAACTCGATTATAATTATGTGATTAAGTAACTTATATCGCGTTTTCGTCTGGTTCTGGGCATTTTTCCACAATATTAGTATACGTTTTGCGTCTACAAATACATCGCTTGGATAGAAATACACATGTAAGTACTTCATCTAGCAAATGTAATTAGAAGCATACTGCTGTCAGAATGGAAAAAATTAACGTAATTTATCTTTTTTATTTAAGGTTTACTAAAGAAGATGACAATTCTGGAGAATGAAGTGATTTCTATGCGCAACAAATTATCACTATCCAAAAGGAAGTATAAGAACAGCGAGCAGATCAAGCGAAAATATCTGTACGAGGAAGAGGACTTACCTGCTAAGAGGCAAGTCTTTGGGGAAATGATAAACGGGTATCGCTCTGATCAGAGGAACAATGGAGATGTCCTTCAAGACTCTCCTGTCGCCACTTTGTCAAATATGGGCAATACTTGTTTCCTAAACAGTGTGATCTATACTTTACGTTTTGCCCCGACATTTCTTCATAACCTTCACCACCTTATTGGGGATTTAGCCTTGGTTAATTCTAAATTCAACCAGCACAAAGCTAAAACATCTTCCTTAGGCAGGAATATAGGAGCACTAACTGGACCAAGCTCACGTAGTACCAGCAGTAAGGATCTGTTATCAATCGGCAGCTTATGTGACATCATACCAAAATCAAAAGTTCAAATTGTGACTGAAAAACTGCACGAGCTATTTGTCACAATGCATAATCTTGAACTAAAAGATTCTACTGATCCATATCAGCCTGTTGCATTCTTACAAGCTGTAAGGGAAGCTAATTCTATCTTTGAAGGAAACAATCAGCAAGATGCTCATGAGCTATTAGTGTATTTACTAGATAACATCAGAGAAACGTGCGACATCCTTACGCAGCAGGTTCATCAATATCCAGACCTGATGAACGAAGCTGAATCAATGTCACCTGTAAACAATAGTAAAATTTGGAATGTTAGAAGGTCATGGAAAAAAACATTAAAAAAGGACAAAAATGCCAAGGATGCAATTTCAGAAGAACAAGGAAACGGATCGAATGCAACAGATTTTGAGGATTCTTCAACTGTCGATAGTAATAATGTAGGCAATAGAAGAAGAATTGGATACAACTTTGTTGCGGAAGATTTTGAAGGCATCACACTTCGCCGCACTAAATGCTTAGAATGTGAAAGTATTACAGAAAGGAAAGAGCCATTTTATGATATTCCAGTTCCTATCATATCTTTGAAGGACAATATAGACGTTTTAAATGAATGTGACATATTTAGGAAAGCGTGCGTTACAACTGAAAAACTGTGTGATGCTAACAAATATCTATGCGAAAACTGCGAACGCTATAATGAGGCCAGCAGAGAAGTACTCTTTGAAAAGCTACCTAACATCATGGTATTACAACTGAAGCGGTTCACTACCTCCTCTATGGGGGTTCAAAAAGTCAACACCTACGTACCAACTCCATTAGAAATAGAATGCTTCTGTCAGAGTTGCTGCATAGAAGATAATATAGAATCATCAGTTCGTCATAAATACCAGCTGTGCTGTGTAATTATGCATCTCGGCGGGACCATGGCTTCTGGTCATTATATTGCTTATGTAAAAGCTTCAGACCACCTGGAAGACTATGCAGATTGTACTAGGGATATACCAAAAGGGAGCTTGTCAGCCAGCAGTAGCGAGAAATCTCTTAATATCCTGAAATTTCTGAAACCCAAGGCACTGAGTAATGCTCTTATTGATAAAAATGGGCTATCCTCAAAATGCGTCATGAACGGTGTCAGAATGTGCAAAAGTATAGATTGCTGCAGTGTCAGGTTGAACACCAATGTCATTGAAAATTCCATAAACTGCTACTCCAGAAAAATCGGTCAAGATTACTATTCGACAAATGCGGCAAATGAAGATATGTGGCTGGAATGCGATGATGAAAGTGTAAGGCCTCTCACAACACAAGAATTTAAGGAAGAGCTCGGATTCAAGGCAAACTCCACATCTACACCGTATTTACTTTTTTATGCAAAGATGCCAGACGTTGCTTTAGACTAATGATAACTGCTTTGGGTAGAAATATTACACATATGCATTATTTACTTTTTTCATGAGTACAAATTCAGATAGTAAATTATTGTGATACCACAATACTTTCGTTGAAATTCATAGGACAAAAGTATTTAAATGTATATCTTTACATTAGCGATGCATTTTTGTATCTGGTTATATACCATGTAATATTTATAGTTTCATTCATTTGAATCTCCATATTTCTGCCTAAACTGGGGTTATGTTGTACATACATATTATCTTTTGTCAGTTACTTGTATTTCAGAAATAAACAGCTTTAATACCAAATAGTTTTATTTATTTAATAATAGTTATATATATAAAAAAAATAGGAAAATAATGGACAAAATCAGCAAAAAGTGGATTCGAGCAGAAAATAGGATAGGTAACCCGAGCGATACGTATTTCTGCTGGTTGGCTTCATCACGCTCGAAATGAATGCACATATGCAACTACAAAAGTAGAGACACATGCCCATACATCCGGATACGGGTGTAACCTGAGGAAACAAAGTTGGAGAGGAAAAAAAGACACACGAAGTCCACAACATACTAACGTGGGTGAATCGACGGTTACCGATGTACTTCTTGCATTTTCTAGCAAAAACTCGATTCCTCCTCGAAGATAGTAGGTCTACGATTCTTGGCTGAAACTTCCAGATAGGCCGCAAGCGCTCACGCACGGTCGTATAACTGGTTGCCTAAGCGTCGACATCGCGGGAACGCTCCACCGCGACAAAATGTCGCACTTATAGGAGCGCGTTCGACAGTATTATTAACTGATACCAGAATTATTTGTGTGCTCAAAGATACTGTTTTGAGTATTTTTTTCAATTTCGGGAGAAAAAGGACATAACTAGTTTTCTAAATTTCATCGAAATATTGCGATTATTAGAAATAAAGGCTGATTTGTAGTGTTTTTTTCATGGAAATGCACTAATATCCATATCAAATAGGGAGCAGTTTTTGGAGCATCTAAACTATTTGATAATCAAATAATTGCTAAAAGAAGACCCGCTCTTAAATTTAGGTTTCGATTAAAAAAACTACTTTCGATCGGACAGTACTTATTAGGCATGAGGGCGTCACCTCTCGCACTTCCATTTTGGAATGTCAATTTCTCCGAAATCCCATGCCCAATTTTGAAATTGTATAAAACACATTGATATCAAAAAGGTTTATTTATAAAGTTGTAACAGTATGCGTAATAATTAAAACTAAATAATAGTACGATTTATGCTTTTGAAATAAATCACTGTGCAATGAAGTTACTTTAAATCATAATAATATCGCTGACCATACAAAAAACAAAACAGAATTATGTAATCCCAAATGTAAATTATCAACTGCGTTACTTATAATAGAGATTGATATAAAAGTATAAAAGATACAGTACTGATTTCGTGCGAGATTATAGGAAGTCGTACATCACACAATTAGTGAAAGGGAAATAGGTACGACTCGCGCTTCAATTAGAATGAAAATCCTCCATTAGGCACATCGGTAGGAGATGAGAATTGCAGTTGACCATCTGCAGTCTGAGGGGCTGGCATGTTTTCGTCGATAGCAGGCTAAAAACAAAACAGTTCGATCACAGACGGTTTCACACTTGACAACGTTGGATGTCCCAAAAAATTAAGTAAGATTTCAATTGAAAATAACAAATCAGGGTTATGTGTGCAATAACACATCAGACAAATGGTCTCTTCAGCTACATTGGACATTTCCTAAGGGGTTATTAAGTAAAAAAAAACACTAGAACTAAAATTATAGCCTTCTGAATTTCGAGGAAACACAACTATATTACAACTATTTAAAACTAATGACTCATACGCGTGATCAACACGTGATCAGAGCTCGATCCCGGCTTCCTTCCAGTACAGACGTATAGCGTACGACATATGTCGTCTCTGTGGCTTTGCGGTGGTCAACAGCACAGACAGAGATGGAAATAATGGCTGATTGTTCTCCGCCGGTAGAACCAATGAAATCAAAGACGCGCCTCGACCGGCAGACTCATAGGCGTCGGCAACGCATTGGAACGTGTTTCGTTGAGCGATCGCATATTGTGTGTTTTTATAAGAATTGTTGTGTGATTGTTATTGTTGTGGTTTCTGTGGTTACTGTTTTGGTTATACTTAACCATGGAGAGTACAAATGGCACGAGTGGAAGTACTGAAAGCCAGGGAACAAGTAGACGGCTTCGTAAAGCACTGAAGAGGGACGCGAAAGAAATCGTGCTCAACGTGTTCAATTATCTGAACAGAACTATCTCGCAGGGAGATGCACTCGCGCGTTGTGAAAGTATGACAGGCGTTCCAGAGTGGACCATTCGCAGGGTGGTGCATGAAAAGAAGAAAACTGGAGCTACTACTGATCCAAAGTTTAATTTGAAGGGACGAAAGGCCGTTGAATTGGATGACGATAGCAAAATGGCGTTAAGGCGAACCGTACATTCATTCTTCTTTAGGAATGAGATACCAACCCTCAAGGCTGTACATGCAGCGATCAAGAAAAATGAAATTATACCCCAAATGAGCGGCGAGGTAATGAGGAAATCCCTGCACGAAATTAATTTTCGTTACGAAACGCGTAATCGGGAGTCAGTATTGATAGAGAGACCTGAAATAGTCGCCTGGCGTCGAAAATACCTACGCGAAATGATTGAATATAGGCGATAAAGCAGAACAATCTATTATCTGGACGAGAGATGGGTAAATGCAGGTCACACAGTTAAAAAAACCTGGATAGACAAAAACGTAGTGAGTAACCGACAAGCAAGCATTGAAGATTTGTCAACAGGTCTTCGTGGACCGTCAGGGAAAGGTCAAAGATTGATCGTAACTCATATTGGTAGCGATAGTGGCTTTTTAGAATAGTGTGGCTTGATTTTCGTCTCTAAGAAAGGAGGTGATTACCATGACGAAATGAATGCCAGCTGCTTCGAGAGCTGGTTTCAAGGGGTGCTTCAGCGAGTTGAGCCCAACTCTGTGATCGTCATGGATAATGCTTCCTACCATAGTCGTCGAGCCGAACGTGTACCGACTATGGGATCTCGAAAAAGTGACATGCAGCAATGGTTGCGCGAAAAAGGAATCCCGTTTTACGATTCATGTGTGAAAGCGGAATTGTATGAAAAAATTAAACAGCACAAACCTGCGAAGATTAGTTACGTGACTGATGAGATGGCCCGTCAATGTGGTGTCACTGTGTTGCGGTTATTACCGCACTACCACTGTGAACTGAACCCAATAGAGCTCATCTGGGCTCAAGTGAAGGGTTATATTGCGCGCCATAACACAACCTTCTTCAAATTACCAGACGTTAAAGTTTTACTTGAGACTTCCATACAGCTAGTAACGCCCGAAGCTTGGCAGAATGCTATCCGTCATGTTGTGAAGGAAGAAACAAAAATGTGGCTGCTTGACCACCACATCGACACCATCATAGAGCCAGTTATAGTCAATTTCAACACGAGGAAAGCGATAGCGACAGTTTATTACTGTCAGATGTAAGTGGAAGCGACGATGAATAAAGGTAATTCCCAAATTTTTGACTTACAATATGTTTCAAACCACTCTTTATTAAACATGTGACAAATCTAGTTCACCCATGTTAAACATTCATACCCCGCCTACGAACAGCCGACTACTGGTAGTTAAGTGATGTTCACGTGAACATGAGTCATTACAGTTTTAGATAGTTATAGTATAGAAGAATAATTTTATTACTGCCTCTCTCTTTAAGTAATTTACAACACTTACCTCTGAGAAGTAGTTTTCGATTATACTAAGCGCTTTTTCGTAAATTTTCTCATTGTCGTGATTTTGTAGAGCTTCAATCCCATCCAAACCTCCGCATTCTTCTATTAGGATTGCTATTTTTTCTACCTCACCCATTCTATTTGCAGCCTGAAAATGAAGGTGGTATAAACATAGTTCAACAAGTTTCGATATCTCAGCATAATATCCAAGAGTCAATAACCAAATTTTGGATAGGTTTTGAACTGAGCTGGTTTGTCAATGAGTAGCAATCTTAACCTAAAGGTTATAAGTATGTATCATAGTCAAAGTTAGCTCATAGCTGAAAATAATGGTTAACCTACTTATGTATTAGTCAGAATTATCAGACACATTGACAGAATTTGCTTCCTCCACTTTTCAAAAAAGCTTAGGTCTAATGCGCTTACATGATACCTGCTGTCAAGGTCAGTCTATGACCCAATATATAATTTTCACGCTGTCGAATTCTATAAGTAGACCGGTAAGGGAACGCAAAATTTTCCCAAAACATCACGAAAATTCTATCATGGATGAAAATTTAGATTCGAGTCGTTGAAATAGCAATTCCGGATTCTGCGGTAGGTAAGAACTGAACATTTTTTTAAAGACCTTGATTTTTTTTCTGTTGCGGACCTTTAAATGTTGTAACTTGAGGAAACCGATGCGAGTTATACTTACATTCAAGATATTGGCTAAGCCATCCAAAATGACTGCAACAGTCTTCTGGTCTTTCGAATTGAGGAGGTTACACATCGGCTTCAGTGCACCCATCTCAACCAGTTTGGCCAACTGCCCAATGGTTCCTCCACTAGTATAGTTTGTTACTGCCCAAGCTGCTTCCTTTTGACTTTTGAAATCACCTGTTTGAAGTACGTGCAGCAGTGGTGGCATTATGTCTGCGTCTATAACTTTTTGGATCTGCTCACTGTTACCTTCAAGCGATGAAACAGATATTATAAACACGCAGATTTATGTTTTTTGATAAAGCGCAGACACGTACCATATACATTAACTAAGCTCATTTACATCTTTACTCTCAGTTACTACAGGTTACTGAAAACATTAATTTATTATCTGTAAGTGCTGTATAGTCAGTCGATCCTACTTTGTAGGGCGCCTTAATAGCTTCCTTGATCTTCGTTCAGATCTTTCATATACAGGGTGGCCCAACAAAAATTCTATAAACTGTGATAATAAGGGATTATATCGTAACAATAATAACTGTTATAGTTCCCATAGTAACAAGACGTTTATATGTTAACATTTTGAAATCGCATTTTAAAGGAGGCCAGGAAAAATAAAAACGATTTTGGCGGAATGTTTTGTTTTCGTCTATCTCCTGAACTCTGGAATAGTATCAATTGAGAACCGTACCAAATACCGTGTTCGTAGCCTAAATGCGCAACTTTACTCCCAAAAAAATCGGTGGGATATGAAAACGTAACATTTGTTGTAAAAATGGCGAATTGAAAAAGCAAATCAAATAAAACATACCAGCAGTGATGTTGGAAATGGCCCAAGCAGCTTCTTTCACGATGTTCAGCCTAGGATGCTGTAGCAGTTTTGACATGGCAGACAGGGCGCCAGCACTTATCACGATATCTGTTTGCTGATCGTTTCCGGTTACAATGTTACCCACCGCCCTGAGCGCCGGCGTTAACACTGTATTTTCAGGGCTGTACAGTAGCTCCACCAACCTATTGAATGTATATCATTATGTTAAAAGTATTATGAAAAAATAACTAATGTCAACGGGGGTATTTTTATTTTTGCTTAGATTTCAAATACTTCCATGTAATATTTCCTATTGTATGAGAAAATTAATATACTAAGTGACATATAAATCCGAACACCCAGTTTAAATGGTTTTATTTTAATAAAATTTTGTATAAGTACTTAAAGAAGCATAATAAGTAAATGATAAAAATTTCAAAATGATTGCACTGCTTTAAAGCTCTTTGACCTTTAATAATGTGTGGATGCACCCAGATGTGCTATGCATTCTTCAACGCGCCTAGGCATGCTTCTGATCAGGTGGTCAATGTCCTCCTGTGGTATCTCATTCCAGGCAACCACCAACTCCTCTCGAAGTGCTTCTAGAGTCTGAGGAGGACGTTGCAAATTGAGCAATCTCCTACCCATCATATCCCACAGGTGCTCAATTGGGGATAAGTCGGGAGATCTTGGTGGCCATGGTAACAATGTGACATCATTATGTTGAAAGAAGTCTATTGTGACTCTCGCAACATGTGGTCGGGCATTATCTTGTTGGAAAGTTGGATCTGCCAGGGTGTCAAGATAGGATAAAAGATGGGGTTCTAGAACTTCGTGGATATAACCCTGCGCGTTCACGTTACCTCTGATGAAGATTATAGGTGACCTGGAACCATAAGCTATAGCACGCCAAACCATAACTCCAACAGTGTGATGAACATGTCTTTCAACAAAAAACTGTGGATTCCTCCTTTCACCACGTCGCCTTCTAACCCTGGCACGACCATCGTGCTTGCCTAAACAAAATCGAGACTCGTCACTAAAGACAATACTGTTCCACTCCTGATCGCAGAGTGACCGTTGTCTGCACCACTCAAGGCGATTACGTCGGTGTTCTCGAGTTAAAGGGAGGACCCAGTGTGGCCGCTATGAAAACAAGCCAAAACTTCTCATTCGTCGGTAAACACTTCGCATGCCAATAGGTCTTCCGTGTTCTGCAAACCATTCATATGCAATGGACCTGGTAGTGGAGAAACGGTCCCTTAAGGCCAATAATCTTAGGCGGCGATCTTCACGGTCTGTTGTTGTACGGCGGCGTCCAGTGCCCCTTGCTCTTTGCGTATGGCCTTCTCGAAGCCATGCCTGACAACACCTAACCACAGTGTCTACACTTCTTTGCACTCTAACTGTAATTGCCCGAAAAGAAAGTCCAGCTTCCCGAAGTCCCATTATACGGCCCCTGTCAAACTCACTAAGTTGACGAAATCGTACAGGTCTCCGTACTCTAGGCATCGTAACCGATCGTAAAGGATGTCAAGAACCAAAATCCGCCAACGTTGATTCTTTACTGCGGCTGAAATATTCATTTTTAGAGCGTTAGTGAATTAAAAAAAAGCAGTATAAAAACCGGAATGTCCAACTGATAAGGCTGAAAATTTTTTCCACATGTTATTTACAGAGATAAATACATTCACCAACTTTTATTAAAATAAAACCATTTAAACTGGGTGCTCGGATTCATATGTCACTTAGTATACAAGTGTAGTCGTACTGCTTCCTTTTTTGTCACCATATCAATCAGTAAGCTCGCTGATTGTGAAGTGCGCTCCGTAATTCGTTTTTTAAATGCACAAAAAGTTCCTCCTGTTGAAATTCACCAGCAGCTTGTTAAATTAGGGGCGCTGCTTCACGACAGTGCTCGACCTCACATTACCGCAACTGCAACAGTTTCTTGGGATTTTTTATGGAGAATATTGTCTTACGATTTACATTTTTAAATAAAGTTTATCTGACTCCACTACGAAACCTTTCTTGCTTAAAAAAATTACTCTCGTAACTAGTGTCACGGTAGCGTGATCGGTTGTCGTGAAATAAGCGGAGTACCTGTTTGAAACACACTTAGAAATGGTACAAAATAATTAATTACCTGGGAACTAGTCCAGTATCGATAACTTCCTGAATCTTTTCATTGGAACCATCGGTTAGATAGCTTAGCGCCCAACACGTGTCACCTAACACATCCAAGTCGCTGTAGTTGAGCAGCTTGGCCAAAGTAGGTAGAGCTGGTCTGACTAAATCGAAATTTGGAGGTGGATTCTGAAACGTAATAAAATTCTTGTTGCCAAATATGAACAGAATATATTGTTCAAACTGCAGTACATGTGATGTACAACAAAGCAAAACATTGCTATGCGCAATCTACCTTTTTCCTAGCTATCAGGCGGTCACGTTACAGATGAATTTCGTTTTAAACGGCACACAAAGTTTAAACCTTTTTTCAAAAGAAAAACTGTTAGTGACATCGGAAATAAATAAAACTTCATATTCCGGAGTGTCTCAACAGTTTTCATTAATATGACCTTTAAAAGAGATTTTCGAATACTATGAATGCAGCAGGATATTCCATACAAAAACATTTTTAATATTATATACTTTTCACTCCACACGAGAAGAGAGCCGAAAATTTTCTTAAATATTTTCATGTATT
This sequence comes from Acanthoscelides obtectus, assembly GCA_963669975.1. NCBI lineage: Eukaryota > Metazoa > Arthropoda > Insecta > Coleoptera > Chrysomelidae > Acanthoscelides > Acanthoscelides obtectus. Next base: position 121,845,596 of record CAVLJG010000003.1, read on the forward strand.
TTGACGTATAAAAAACTTTATTATTCAAAATTTCAATTTGTCCTCAGCTGAGTGAAGAACTTAGTCACAAAGACTTTTTGTGTTTATGAACATATTTTATGGATGGTGAACATAATTAAGAAAAACCTTAAATGACCATACATTCTAGGATGTGAAGCTCATTTTGTTAAAAAGATTGCTACTTTATCTGCAAGCTTGAGCTGCAAGTTGAGTGTTTTTTCGGACAAAATCCTGCAGCTCCAGAAGTAGCAATCCAAACCTTACATATACTCATATTACACCAAAGAAGCTTTTCAGAAGATACTTTTTTGTTCGTTTGTTGAAGATTTATTTAGAAATAATGCTATACTGTCAATTTGTATAATTATTCATTTACACTTTTTATTTTTTTAATCATTTTCAGTCTTGTTTATGAATATACTAAGTGACATATAAATCCGAACACCCAGTTTAAATGATGTTATTTTAATAAAATTTCGTATAAGTACTTAATGAAGCATAATAAGTAAATGATAAAAATTTCAAAATGATTGCACTGCTTTAAAGCCCTTTGACCTTTAATAATGTGTGGATGCACCCTGATGTGCTACGCATTCTCCAACGCGTCTAGGCATGCTTCTGATCAGGTGGTCAATGTCCTCCTGTGGTATCTCATTCCAAGCAACCACCAACTCCTCTCGAAGTGTTTCTAGAGTCTGAGGAGGACGTTGCAAATTGAGCAATCTCCTACCTATCATATCCCACACGTGCTCAATTGGGGATAAGTCGGGAGATCTTGGTGGCCATGGTAACAATGTGACATCATTATGTTGAAAGAAGTCTATTGCGACTCTTGCAACATGTGGTCGGGCATTATCTTGTTGGAAAGTTGGATCTGCCAGGGTGTCAAGATAGGGTAAAAGATGGGGTTCTAGAACTTCGTGGATATAACGCTGCGCGTTCATGTTACCTCTGATGAAGATTAAAGGTGACCTGGAACCATAAGCTATAGCACCCCAAACCATAACTCCAACAGTGTGATAAACATGTCTTTCAACAAAAAACTGTGGATTCCTCCTTTCACCACGTCGCCTTCTAACCCTGGCACGACCATCGTGCATGCCTAAACAAAATTGAGACTCGTCACTAAAGACGATACTGTTCCATTCCTGATCCCAGAGTGACCGTTGTCTGCACCACTCAAGGCGATTACGTCGGTGTTTTCGAGTTAAAGGGAGGACCCAATAGGTCTTCCGTGTTCTGCAAACCATTCATTTGCAATGAACCTGGTAGTGGAGAAACGGTCCCTTAAGGCCAATAATCTTAGGCGGCGGTCTTCACGGTCTGTTGTTCTACGGCGGCGTCCAGTGCTCCTTGCTCTTTGCGTACGGCCTTCTCGAAGCCATGCCTGACAACACCTATCCACAGTGTCTACACTTCTTTGCACTCTAACTGCAATTGCCCGAAAAGAAAGTCCAGCTTCCCGAAGTCCCACTATACGGCCCCTATCAAACTCACTAAGTTGACGAAATCGTACAGGTCTCCGTACTCTAGGCATCGTAACCGATCGTAAAGGATGTCAAGAACCAAAATCCGCCAACGTTGATTCTTTACCGCGGCTGAAATATTCATTTTTAGAGCGTTAGTGAATTAAAAAAAAGCAGTATAAAAACCGGAATGTCCAACTGATAAGGCTGAACATTTTTTCACTTGTTTTTTACAGTAAGATAAATACATTCACCAACTTTTATTAAAATAAAACCATTTAAACTGGGTGTTCGGATTTATATGTCACTTAGTATAATAACGAAGCTATCACATATACATTGTTAGTTGTCGTAGCGGTCCCTAGAAACATAGTGTCAGTTTGTAAGGTCTGTAAGCCGGAAACCAGTCAATGTTTGGGAAGGTGACTAACCTTATTCCTGCACAAGTTACTGATGGTCCAAACTGCATTTCTCAGCAAGGAGACGCTGGAGTCTGGTCTGATAAGCACCAACAGCTCTTGTAGTACTCCGCAGGTTAGCACCATGTCTCTGGTATGGGGCCCATCTCCAGCGATGTTTCCGAGCGCCCACACCGCTTGGTCTGCCACATCGGACCGAGGCGACGATAACAGCAAACGTAAGCGCGGTATGGCACCCTCTTGCACGACTGCAGCAGTTTGTTCGGAAGTTCCTGAAGCGATGTTTGTTAGCGCCCAGCAGGCTTCGAATTGCAGCGCCGGACTGCAAAAATGGGGTTTGAGATACTCTTTATGTCGGAGACGGTGTCACATGCAATACCACCTATTTGATACATATGTTATTCAAGTACGTACAGTCAGGCTTTCGTGTAATTGTTTAGGACGAATGTTAGTACCAAATAAAGCATTGCATTCTTACTTGTGGGTCTTCCCCAAGAACTCTACACATCTTGGGACCACGCCTAGTCTGATCATATGATCAATGGGCGGATTCCTCTCCCTACTCAAAATCTTCCTACAAGCTTGTGTTGCCTTAAACTGCACTTCTTCATCAGGACTCATCATACCAAAACTGATCTCGTCAGCAGTCATTGGAACTGGAGAAGAAGACACGTTGCTCTCTTGTAGTGGTGATGTGGCCTCATCTGTAGATATGTTTCGACGTTTGAGCAGCTGATCCTCCTTCCTGGCCTTTCGCAGTTCCACAGCTTGACCTATACGCCTGCGCCTCATTTCCTAGACATAAATAGATTTATTTTTTATGTTTGAGTAGACATTATTAACAAAAAATGTTCCGTGTTATAAAAACTACCACGTGTGGGTTTCCTGCTTTGCTTCAAAAGATACCATTTCCATACAAGAAATGCATATTTTCAATTAATGTAATGAGGTGCCATTTCTTTCCAATATCAAGGTTCACAGTGCTTTCAAAATAGAGAGAGAATATTTTACGATTTTGCCTCAAATACCTAAATATCTCCAAAACGAGAGACCTGAGAAAAAATGCTCAAGAGACAAAATCTATGGACAATTGAATGGTATTTCATAAAATATTTCCAATTAGGGTCCAGGAACACCAGTTTTTACGTCGCTGGTTTAGTTTGGGCCAGAAAACTCGGCGTGTTTATTGTTTTGTGATCGTCTAAAATCGTGACTCAGTAGATATATATTTTTTAAATCCCGTAAATAAAATGTCATCATCCTATATCTTGGTATGGGAGCATCTTTGGACCCATATTTATGTTTTTTTTTTAGTTATTTTTGGATGTACTTCCTACCCAAGAAATATTGGCAACTCTGTACAGTGGACCTCCGGTAATCCGACGAACATTATGCGGGGCAGTGTCGGATTATAGAGCAATGCCTAAGACCCCCTATAGTCCGGAATGTTTTACAAAAGAGTACCTTGTAATCCGACAAATTACATATCCAATGGTAAGATTATATATGTTATGTATATGTATGTACTTTGAAGTACAAATCATATATAGTTTATGTATGTCGAATTTAGTAAATTAAATAACAATAGAGAGCTTACGTTTTATTATAAAATTAAGCATAAATGCACATACATATGTACTAGAATAATCAAAAATTATTAATCAAAATCATTAATGAATTTATCAAATTATGAAGGTTGAAAATATTCATCAATTTTTTTTTGTTTAAGGTTGTCTTCTCAAAAGTAAAAGTTCGTTGTAGGATGTACCATTCTCTTCAGCCCATTGTAAACGTGCTGTGATTTGTGGAGCAGTTGCAATCACGTCGTCGTTATTTTCCTGATTGTTTGTTGTATAATTAGAAACCTCTTTTATAATCTCTTCATCAGACATTTCATGAAAAACATTTTCCTCTTTATCCATTCCATGGCACCAGATTTCCAAATCTTCCGGACTTATCTGTGCTTCAATAGCGACTTGTTCTATTAATTCCGAAGCAACACTGATTTGTGGAACGTTGCTAGGAGTGGTGACTATGTCTGGACATAACTTTTTCCAAGACGATTTAATAGTTGATGACAGTAATGCATTCCACGACTGACAAAGAGCAAAAACCAACCTTTCATATTAAATTAAGTTTTTTCTGTTGCTTGGTCTTTTGATACGGTTCTCAGAAGTAGGTTTTTCTTATAGTCTTGCTTCACAAACTGAATGATATTCTGGTCCATTGGTTGAATCAGTGCAGTGCAATTTGGCGGAAGAAACATCGCAGTGATGCATTTATCCTCAGTTGTTAGTTCTTCTTCAGACGGATGACCGGGAGCGTTATCAAGAAGCTACAACGCTTTTTGAGGAAAATTATGATCTTTTAACCATTTTCTAACTTCAGGTACGAAGCATTCATCAAACCACTTTTTGAAAAGGTCTTTTGTCATCCATGCACTTTTTTGTCCGTAATAGTGTACAGGTAAATCAATGTTTTTGAATGCCTGTGGTTTATTAGATTTCCCAATGACCATCATCTTAAGCGCGTGTGTGCCCGCAGCATTAGCACATGGTAGTATGGTTACACGCTCTTTACTTACTTTTCGTCCAGGTACGGATTTTTCGTTACAAGAAACGAAAGTTATGTTAGGCATCATACGCCAAACAAGCCCTGATTCGTCTGCATTGTACACCTGTGACGGGTTAAGATTTAAATCGTTCACCTTTTGCAGAAATCTTAATTTAAAGTGCTCTATGCAGGTGGCATCGTTAGAAAGTTTGTCTCCTGTAATAGTCATTAAACGTATGCCATGACGACTTTTAAACTGTTTTAGCCATCCTTTGCTGGCCACAAAATCATCTTTTTTTGTTATTTCTTTATAAAAAAACTTAAGCTTTCATGGCCAACATGGGTCCTGAAATTGGTGCATGCCTATTTCTTTCCTGAAGAAACCACAAGTACAAAGCTTCTTCCACTTCTGGATGTTCAGCTTTCTTGAGTGTATGTCTCTTGCCTGGCCCGCAGTCAGTAGTTAACACGAACTTCTTGATCTTCTCGTGGTTTCTTTTAATGTCATAAATTGTAGATCGGCCTACGCCGTATTCACTTGCTAAACTACTGAAAGTTTCATTGCAATCTAAGCGGTGTAAAATATCACATTTTTCTTTAATTGTCAATGTTTTGTGCTTTCGCTTCTGAGTTTGTGATGACATTACTAGGTACTATACTTAATACACAATGAATAAATAGTAAACAATGAACGCACGCTAGGCCGTACCGCTATCACCAGTAGTCAAATTCAAACTAAGTAAAACAATGCTTACGCGTCGAACACGATAGCGGTGGCGCGTACAAGTTGTAACCTGTTCAAACCTGCGTGATCTACATTAGCGAAGATTGTCAAATACGTATGTATGTAATACATATTCAAAGACATGTCGGATTACAGGGGGCGCCGGATTAGACAGGTGCCGGATTAATGGGGTCCACTGTAAATGTAAAGTGTTCCTTTTATGGGTGGCTATAAGCCCATATAGATCTATCTCCTTTGGACCGATCCAACGGATTGACTTCTTACTTTGAACATAAAAAAATGTAAATTTATGCATTTTACACCTTGCAAGAAAACATTTCTTCAATCTGTATCTAATACACCACAAAGGTCCCATGAGAGGGTTTGATTTTACCCCTTGAACCACGAAAATGCAAAAACCTAGTCGGGATGAAAGTTACACGCTAAAAATGAAGAAAAGGTTTTCCTTTCATTGGTAGCTACGCTAAAGAGGTTGATTTCACCCTTTGAACGTCAGAAGTGCGATTTTTCGCATTTCTTACCTAACCAGAAAAAAGTTACAGGTTAAAAGTGAATCAAGTGTTCCTATCATTAGTAGCTATAAGGCCATGTAGGTCCCATCTTGTTTGGACCCATCAAAGGGATTAGTTTTGAACCAACCCTGGTAATTATATCATATCTTTGTGAATTTCATAGGCACAATACTGCAAATTTGTAAAGAACACCCACAAAATGACCCACACTCAAAACATTTTTCTATCCTGAAATAAGACACTGAAGAACACTCTCACATGAATGGTCCTTCCTAAAAACCGCTTGGTATTTTAAGTAATATATTTTCTTCTACATATTGACATGATTGTTGATTGACAAAAGTTTCTCATATATCATGTTCAGAGTATCTTTTTAGTTTAAATGTTACCCCCGTGGCCGCAAATTTTCCCCTGGTACCTATAAAAGCTGTCAGAACAAAAACACCTGACCCTTTCAAATATGTACCACATATTATATTCATATGAATATAAAAACAAAATAAGCTATTTTTCGTAGTTGACTAGAAACTCAAATACTGTATATTTACCCATATCTATGTTATAGAAACTAAGCCAGTTGAGCAAAAAGGAAATGCTTTTTGTGAGAGTCCCAGATTTTGTTAGAGAGAATAAAACTCAACTTTTTGCATTTTATTCAGTACAATCGAATCCATTGGTCAAAATCTTATCACCTTTTTAATTCTTATGTTTTTAGGCAACATATACCATATACTGTGTTATCTCCAGTATTCCACAGATGCAGTAGCATAGCTTTGTGTATCATTTAAGAGTGGATCATCAAACAGTGAGCAGTAGTACCATTCACACTCCTAGTAACTGTGTAATACTGTAATTGTTACAGATCACAGAATCTCTAGGGGATATGTTGTAACACCTTTCGTCATGAGATAAGGCAAGATTTGTATTCTACAAATCTGTTAAAGTGAATGTTGCGAATTATGATGTACACAACATGGCCATATGTTGAAGAAATATGTATTTTTTGTACACTATTCTCATTATTTCCTGTGTGTTACCGTTACACTGTGAGCTTACATCACAAGCCAATAAGTATGAGTATATAGTAAAAGTCAAGATGCAGGACAGAAGAGTTTCTCAATTGTTAAATTGCTATTAATATAGGAGTGTAAAACCCAAGCTAGACGTGTAAGTATGGAAGATATGCGTGATCCTTGGCTGAACCTCTAGTACCGTTTAGGCAAAATTGATTCTAATAGCACCATTCTAGATACCATCTGAGCTGCTTTCCAGTGACACAATTGAGTTACTTGGAATAAAGTAGACCGCAGCACCAATATCATTCACTGCATATACATTCTTTACAGAGCACCTCAGAAGCATATCACTCTCAAAGCAAAAACCACTGGAAAGCAGCTCTCTCCATATATGCATATCCAAAATCTTGAGCCAAAACAGTTAGTCACAGTTAAAGATGAAAGGTAGATACTAAAATATAAAACATTTTGTGCATATCTGATGGCAGGCATAATCTCTTCAATGTCCTTGGATTGGTTTGAATCTTGGTAGACGTTTTTATATGCAGAAGTACAAGTTGAAAAACTCACCTCCGTGTCTTTGCCTTTGTTTTTGAATGCCTTGATCCTGTTTTCGTCAGCCATTTCGCTAAAATGAAGTAAAATGGTTAGCAATCACAAGTGAAGGAGGAACTTTTATGGAAACTTTACACAACCTTTGTTCCAAGATATTTATAAACATAATATATAATAATATGTTATTCTTACAGTAACGGAAGTTCTTTTAATATTTGAACGTGGTTTCGTAAGCACGAATAAGAGGATTGTGGAGATGAGTTGATTCCTTTCTTCCACCTTTGAGATGACCGTTAATTTTACGCAGTAGATGACAAGTTTGAAATAACCAATGAGGTCATAATGATTATAAAGCCAGCCATACACATGGTTCTTTGGCCGTCTTACCTGACGTACTAACTGTAGCTGCAACTATAATCAAATCCAAGCGAATAATCAAAATTTCTGTGTTGTGTGCCGCGGTTATAATATGGTTCAAGATGACGTCAGTCACACGAATCGCTCGAATGCGTTGGTTTTAACCGCGGTTTTGTTGCAAGTTGTTTATTTTAGAAAAGCGCGTATATAATCTCTGATTATTTTTATTATCACTTAATAATAGGTGCTTTTTCGTCTACAACTGTGTATGGAAAGCTTAAATAAGAAACCTTTCATAATATTCATGGGAGATATGTTTTTTCAGATTTTTTTTTTAATGATGGAACCATGGCTTTGTAGCTATGATAACTTTCAATTCTCTAAAGTTTTTCACATGTCAAAGAAAACATTTATTGGTTCAGCAGAAATGATGAAAAAGCGATGAAAAAAGATATTAGCAAAACCGTATACAGATGGACATCATCTAGTGAGCTTATATGGCCATATTTTAATATTCTTGTAGTATATGGCTGCACAGGATACTTTGTTAAACATAGGAACTACATTTAAAGTGTCCCCAACAACCGTAATGAGTATAACTAATAAGGTGCTCCACTTTATGGTAAACTGAAGTCAGCCTGTATCATGTTTCTCAAAAATGAAGCTGAAGTACAATAAAATATCCAATACCCGGCAAAATTCTAACTTGTCACATTTCAAATAATAACCAGAAATATAAAACTACTCTTGAGTTGGGTAAATACCACAATTTTGCGGTGATAACTATGACATATAACAGCTGATTCGTGACGTCACGGATCTTATAACCAAACTGATAACTACACTCGCTTGAACGAATTGGTAAGTACCAACCCAAAATGGTAAATACCATTTCCATTTGGTTATCCGCTTGAATTTGATTATTGACATATAACAGCTGATTCGTGACGTCACTGATCTTATAACCAAACTGATAACCACACTCGCTTGAACGGATCGGTAGATACCAATCCAAATGGTAAATACCATTTCCGTTTGGTTATCCGCTTGAATTTGATTGATGTTTTGTCATTATTATTTTTGGTTTATGTCAGAGTTTATGTTTATATTAGATTTAAAATTGTGTTCGAAATCAGGTCGGAGTTGTATGTTGTACCCAGTTGTTTTGCGTGGCCGTTCATCTTTACTCGGTCCAAAATTCAAAATGAATGTAATACAGAAATTGGCTTCTTTACAAGAGATATCAAAAGCCCAACTTTCTGTTATATTTAGCTGTAACACGAACACCAAGTATTTGATACTTGATCCTCGGATCATCAGACCATTGGAAAGAGTATGTGGAGTGAAATGGTTAAAGTAAGTGGTGATTTACTGTTGTGTATCAACCCAGGTTCATTTTCAACAGCTCGCTGTTTATTTATTTTTATTCCATACAAACACCATTTTAGGTAATTACAATTAAGCAACCGGAGGTATTCAAATCGCATTCACTCCTCGTCAAAACAAACACCAACCAGGACGCGACGCGTATTTTGAAAAAGACCACTTTAATAGATCGGACTGTGTATTGATATGTTTTATATTTCAGGGGGAATGGCGTTGAGAAAATATTCAAACTGGAGGCTGTTGCACCTAACTTCAATGACAATGCGGTGTTCTACATGATATTGGCAGAAACAGGAACTTTTAAGAAAGCAGTCGATCAGATACGTGCCCAAATTGACATAGAAACATGTGTTGCTAACAAGTTCCATATTGTAGTTGTACCAACTTGTATCACAACATTTGAGGATGAATTAGAGAGCTTGGGGTTACTCGATGATATTGTAACACTCCACTCTTTTATTTGGATGCCATTATATTTGGATAATAGTATTTTAAGTTTGGAAATTCCAAATATTTTTGGAACATTATTTGTCTATGAAAACTTCTACTTTCTTTCATCACTGTCCAGAACCTTTTGGTATTTAACTTTAGTTATAGGCAAACCAAAATTGTTTTTGGCTTTAGGACAAAACTCGAAAGCCTTCTTGACGCAATATGAACTATTTTGCAAAGAAAAAGGAGATAGTGATAGAGTATCATCAGATTTTGGAGCAGTGGTAGTGATAGATAGGAGTTCTGACTATCCAGCAGCTTTATTGACACCTGGTACCTATACGGCTCTACTTAGTGAAGTTTATACTGTCAAAACAGGTCTCTGTGAATCGCTTTCTACTGGAAATGAAAAATATGATGAAAAATTTAATCCAATCGTACAAAAACAATCAGTCAAATTTTGTCTAGATAGCAGGCAAGATACTGTCTATGCGGATATTAAGAATAGATACTTCACTGAAGTAACATCAGTGTTGAGCGATTTGACAAAGCAGTTGAAGAGTGAAAAAACTAATTCAAAAGACATGGCTCTCGATGAAATGAAACATTATGTGAAAACTAAGTTAGGTGACGTCAAAGCAAGAAAAAAGTATATCACGAATCATTTAATGGCGGCAGAAAGTATAATTAACACTCTAGGAAACAGATATGAAAAACAAAAGATTGTTGAACAGAACATCATAAAAAATTCAGAAAAATCCACGAGTTTCAGCTTTTTGGATGAAATTTTAGTAACAGAAAATGATAGATATGTTAGCCTCAGGCTATTTTGTTTGATGGGGTTGTTGTATAGGTTGAATGAAAATGAGATAAGGAAATTTTGGGCAAAGTATTTGAACCACTTTGGCTATAAATGTGGTATTGCATTCAATAACTTAATCAACATGGGATTTATTTCAGATACAAGTACGACATCCAGTTCAAACTTCCAATCAAAGCTGAAAATACCTTCATTTACCTCGAGCAATTTCTATACACGGGCAAAAAATTTAAAGCTTGTGCCTGCAGATCCTGACAGCGTTAATCTGAAACATCCTACATGTGCTAGTTACGTTTATGGCGGAACGTACGCCCCTTTGATCAGTCAAATAGCCAGTTTAATACTTAGTTCAACTCCACTTAGTGAAATACAAGCCAAACTAGAAGAACTGGGTCCATTAGAAATCAGAAACGATAGGGGCTATCCATTACAGACAAGATCTATTCTGATTTGTATGATTGGTGGTATCACATATGCTGAGATAGCAGCATGCAACTTAATAGAAACACTGACCGGGGCTTCGATTGTCGTTTTAAGTGATAGGATTATAAACGGTAACGATTTGATGCGTGATATATTAGAATACCCAAAATGAGACGTCGATTAATGCGAATACGTATAGGTTTGAGGTCTAACGTGCTGAAAGTGTTTGAAAAAAGGTAAAACGTTTTGTGGAAAAGGTATCGCAAACAAAAAATTCTTACTGCAATACTTCACCTGTCTGTACTCTATCTAGAGATACAAACTAATTGAAATCAGCGACATTATCAAACGAATGAGTAGGAAAAAAAACTACTCGGTTGACTTACGCACAAACCGGGAATAGAATTGGTAACTGTTTACTAACGTTTCTTTAAAAGTATATTTGATTTTCAATAAAAAAAAACTGGGCTGCGCCAGGGCCCTGTAACTGCAGTTGCGCCTTCCCATTCCTTGTGGGTGGCATGATTTATCGCATTCCTATGAGGTGATAAAATGGAAAAACCATAGATGAATAATCACTATGTGCACTCATGTAGAGCTCCTTTGATTTGGACACAATTGTCACTGCTATTAAACCATTCCATCCGTTTTTGAATATCGCAAATTTTAGCGTCATTTCGAATTACGCGCCACAGCTATCAGCTGTCATAGTCCGTCATTTGATAAGGTACGCAACGTTGGGTAGGTGGTCTGTCACTTATGTCCTTACTCACTAATGTCTTTAGTCATTAGCATCATATGTCAGTTATGATGTTCGATTTATGTACAAAAATATAGAAAAACTTATGAAAATACAATGCCATCCATTTATTTGCCCGACCATCCGCTATACTAATGATTATTGCTTGAAACAAGTAGATACACAGTCTATTTTGTAGCTGGAAATATCGTCGATAGTATTTATGACAGCTAGGTAGGCTAGTTGATAAATTAGTGTATTTGGAAATGATTGCGAGGCGAATAATGTGTTGATATTTGCCAGACTCTATCATGTACCGGCAGCGTCTCTCTCCTAAGCATCATTCTGAGATATGCAGATCTTCAGATATTGCGTCGGCTTTATTCTGACAGTGTTTTCGGCCCATCAGGAAATTACTTGGATATGCTATATTTTAAGTTCTAATCAAAGCAGGTATGCCGTGATATCCACGCGTAGGAGAGGAACGCTATCGCTAGCTAGCAGTGAAACAATTTTACATATAACACGGTGGAGAATTCTATTATTATCCTCGCACATTAAATCTATGCATGTACCTCTGATATAAGTGCTTGGCCATTAATGGCATGCTCCTCCACCAAGGTACGTAATATACTATTAAATATGTAATTCAGATATTATATTTAATTTTTGTATAGTAATATAGATATTGTTGCATATATTCTTGCCTTGTATCCTATATACAGGGTGACTTTGAAGTTGAATCATTAATTTTCAGATAATGATTGTAGAAGGAAGATAAACCAAAATATGTGTGTAAAAATAAAAAAATAAATAAAAAATAAATGTTACCTTGTTTAATAAAGTATCCTTCCGACAAGTATTTCAGTTCGGACCTGTATTTGATCGTGCGGTCTTGGAGCAGCATGCCCTCACCTGTGAGGTCTTAAGTCACCTGATTCACGAGCCCTTTGCACTACATTAACAAAGGCACGAGGGGTTGGTTGCACTCGATTGGGAAACCGATTCGCATAAATCCGTGATGCATCCGGGAGCATTTTGTAAAGACTGTCCCCCCGTAAATAAGAATCATGTCCACAAGTTCAGCATTTTCGTAAACATGTGCCATTTTTGATTTCGTTTGAGCCACGCAACACACTACTATTCACTCAGGATTTATCGACTGACGAAAAACATCGTGATAAACGTTTCAAATTCTTTCGCTTTTTTGTTTCCGATGCGATGAACCGGTCAGGCGGATTATATCCGTTGTCGCCAAACACGAGCATATAATAGGCAGGGCGGTACTCAAACTTCCAAAGGGCTATAACTTTGTTACTTTAATTTTACCAGAAAAATGGTAAAGGAAAAAAACATTTCTTTTGATCAGATCTACTCACTGTTAAAATAAATGACTCAACTTCGAAGTCACCCTGTATATAAGGACCTAGTGACCATAGTACCTTAACAGTTTGGTCCGGTATTAGCACAATTCCCATTTCCTATTTCTGACGTAGAAATTATTGTATAGAATGGGACGATAGTACCAAATGCAAGCGACTCTCTGACCTCAGGAAATAGCCGATCACTTCAACATCCACTTTATAAATGCTCCCCTGGAAATCATAGAGAAAACATCCAGAAATACTGATACAATTCCAAACCACAACGATGTAATTAAAGGACACATGTGTCTATATTCATTTACGGAAGAATTCTCCAATCTAATCGACAAAAGGTTAAAAAACAAGGGTCTATCAAGTGCTGACGAAATTCCTAATTTCCTAATTAAAAACGTTTTGGTATAGATTGTTTTTCTCATCAATCTGTCTTTCTGCACTGGATCTGTCCCAGAGAGCTTTAAAATGGGAAAAGTAACTCCCATACGCAAGAAGGAAGAAACTACGAGGGTGGATCAAATATAAACCGGAATTTAAAAAATACTTTTCTCACCGCTCTTACAATGTAGGTCCTTGCAGTGAGGTGTATTAGGAGTGGGGATAACGCGCGGTGAGTTGTTCCACTCAGTCAATGCGTCAGTACAGCCATGACCGAGCAATCGGTTCCACCGTCCGTTGCGCAACGAGTTATAATAAAGTTTTGACAAAAGAAAGCGTAAACCGTGCGAAGATCAAAAAACATATGACTGTAAATGAGTAGCAGACATCTCAATCGATTTCGGTGAGAGGGAAAGATTTTTTTAAATCATATCGTGACGTATGATGAAACATGGGTGCATCATTACACTCCCGAGTCCTAGATGGCGAGTAAAGAATGGCTTCGTGAAAGCCAAAACCCATCTCTCAACCGGTCAGGTCATCGAGAGCGTTTTTTCGACTGCAAGGGAGTGTTGCTCATTGATTTTCTACTGGACCGACGTACGGTTAATGCTGTCTACTACTGCCAGCTGTTGGAGGCAGCGAAAGCAGCATACACACGCAAAAGACGCGGTGTCCCCATTGTAACGGTTTCACCGTCCGATTGTATTTATTAAATCACTTCTCGATTATCATTTAGCAGAATCGCAAATCATTAATCCCATCTCTAGCTTTTTTACTTGGAAAATTTTCCGCTTGGAGCGGAGTTCCTGATCTGCGATCTTCCTCGCGCTTCCTTTTCACTTGAGCCGCCGATCGAATAAGAGCTAAGAATTTTCTTCTCTGTAGCACAAGGTCATATAGCACCATGTGCTAGAATTTTGTAGAATGTGTGTCCGTATAGGACAAAATGATTGGGGCCACCCCCTTTCTCTTTCCCTTTCTCTTTCCCTTTCTCTTTCCCTTTGCCTTTGTCTTTGACTTTGCTTTTGCCTTAGTCTTTGACTTTGCGTTGCTTGGCCTATCACTTCACCCATGCATGTGCCTTGGCAGCGCCATCGCCTTTAAGTTCAACTTCGCCTACAACTGGTTTTGAAGCCACTATATGTAAGGTCACCCCTCATAACTGGGACCTCCACTTCAAGCACCTGGCCATCCTCGCTTCAGTCGAGTCAAAATGGACCAGCGAAAGATAAGTTGATAGTTTTATAGCAGCGCCAAAGATGTAAAACTTATTTTGTACTTTAAAACTGTAAAATTGTAATGTAATGGAAAAGCTTTTTTTTTGTTAAATAAAATCTGTTAAATTTTTGTGTTCTGTTTGTTCTTCTATCCTCTAGCCATGCCATGGTCGACACACAGCTACACGCCTGTAGATGTCTTCATGCCACCGACTGAGCTACCGGAAGCTAATGGTAACCCCCTTTCTGTGATTGTGCAGAAAAGTTGGAATCTTCATTGCATTCCATCTTTTCTGGACTTTTTGCGGAAAGGAAGCGCTACACCATCAGAAATGTCATCCTCCTTCATGACAACGCCAGGCCACATACAGTCGCTGAAACGAAGCAAAAACTGGAGGATATGCATTGGGAAACTCTGTGACTATCATTTGTTTGTGACCATGAAAGATGCACTTGGAGGATTGCGATTTGACAACGATCGAGATGTGGAGACGCAATTGGTTGATCACTCAGCCTCCAAGTTTCTACAAGCAAGGAATTTGTAAGCTTCCAAATCTCAGGGAAAAATATGTACAGCATGGAGGAGATTAAGGCCCGTATCGTCAGTCGTCCCTACAATTGTAGGGCGCCTTTATGGCCTCCTTGATTGTCATATTCTTTTCTCTCCTTCAAAAATTTCTAGATTACACTCGTCCCGTGTCAGCGTCAGCGCTCTCCTATTGTTAAGATATGTTTTCCTTTTAAATTGTAGGAAATTTCAGGCTGATAAAACATGATAAAACTCAAAAGCAAGCACAATTTGATGCAAATAGATGTTTGTGACATAACCTCAAAGTAGAGCGCTGACACGGAGAGGCCATAAACGCGCCCTACAATTGTAGGGACGACTGACAGGTCCCCGATACCTAACCCGGACAAACGTGGCAACGCGGCATCTCGGTCAGAGCATATAAAACACTATGCTGTTGCGTGTGATTCCATACCAGTCGGCACACGACGCGACGGCAGCAGCAGCCACGACCGAAAGGTACGCGATGCGTTCCCGGAGAATATTTTTCCAACTGTTCCGGGCTAATGTGTGAAATATGTCTAATAGGTGGGTAGAATTATCAATGTTGGAAGCGGATAAATGTACCAGCATCAAAAAATTGAGAAAAACCCTCTCCACCCCTCACAACCACCACCTCCAAGTTTTTTTACCTCTACATTCTTAGAAAGAAACGGCAAAAAACTAAGTTTAGCAATTTTTACTTTTTTCGTTTAAGACCGCCACTCTACCGATTTTCAAAACCCATAAAGCTTTTGCTGTGTTAAAATTTCTTCGACATCCGAGTGGTACTTCTCAGACAGATATGAGAGACACGTTTTTTTGGTGATGTACATGTCATATAAAGTTCAAAAAAACATTATAAAATATAGTTATACAAATGTCAAAATGACTATATTTTTATATTAAGAGCGCAAAGTGATACTTTGCCGCTCGTGATCTGACTTGAGGTAAAACGCGGCAATAGTTTGCAATTACTATCCAACGTCGTCCTTAACAAGAAGAAGGCGTCTGTTTGGAATCTGCGCGTGACGAGATGAAAAATCGATAAATTTTCAGCTGATGCTTCTATCCTGCGCCTCCAGAATGTTTTCCATTTGTCCATTAGCCAGATACCGGCGTGACCTATTTTAAGCTACTGTATGGTACATATGGTGTTTTTAACGTGATTTGTAGGTTTGTGACAATGCCTGGAAAGGAAACTAATAATACACAATGTTCGAGAGACGTAACAGACGACGTATTGCCCATACCTATACAAATATTTTTATGGAAACAAGTGAGGTAAATGTTTAATGCACTTCACTTTAACAATAGTATTAGCTCAGCAGTTTATGGAAGTGTAATCTGCTAAATTGAATTTATCCTTAATTTATGTCATAATTTTTTGTTCATTTATGGCATGTTAACAATGTTTTACAACCCTCGGAGCAAGCAAGAATAGTGTCGAATGTCGTGCTTTATTTGTAACAATATGATAATAACCATTCAGATTTAGGCACTAAATGCGTGAAAATTAACAAAATGCTTATGCCATATACTCCCCTGGTGTGCTCCATTCCCTACTTTCATTACAAATATCAATAAATCTCTAAATATGTAACTGGTACAAACATATGCGAATACACGTTGTATTGCTAAATACATATGTATTATAATATATTTTCATGAAAAGAGACACGCATATAAACACGTTATTAGCGGTTCCTGGAAATTGTGTCACCCTCACCTAGCGGAATTAAAATTGGATATTTTCGAGTAAATGTCGCAATTTCGTGATTTGGCCTTGACCATTGCGTAGCAAATCAATGAATGATAGTTTGAAACTAGCGCGATTTGGCCTTCCGAAACCACGAACGCGTCAGTTGTTCACATAGTTTCGGGATACTTTTTCTGTTCATATTCTAGCGTTTTTCTGTGTTCTTTTGGGTGCGGATTAAAACACTGGATTCCAAAAAAAGAAATGCACTAATTTATTAAACTGGATAAACCATTTATATACACTACTATTTATGTCTAACTAATTCTTATGTCGCGCCATTGACACTTCACTCTGCTCTACTCTACTGTATTCCGTACTATCTTCCATCTCCCGGCCGCCGAGTTACATAATCAGCATCGTTGAGTCTAGAAGAATCGGGAGCCACATAGCGACCTTCCCGAATAGTCGAAGTTGCTTCGCGTCGATCCAGATGGCGATGCGCCGCCAGGTGGCTGGTGCGGTCGTGATTCGCGTAAAAGCAGAGATCGGCCATGAAGCTCTAGCGAGTAGGAGACTCGCCCAACAGATAGCGCCGATAGTATGATTCGACACAATATATAGAACGCAATGTGTTCCACATTTGTTTTACAGTTCAAAATATGTTGTTTAGGAATTTGAGATACTGTGGAACTAATTGTATAACGAGCAATGGCATCCTTTTTCTCAAACTCTTTTATGAGCTTCCTATCACCATCTGTTTCATTTGACTGTGGTCTGACCAAAATCGCTGTGACAATAAACGTCATTTTGGCGAGAGTCAACTGAAGATCTATGTCGAACTTCCAGGATAGCCAGTTTTTGCCTTCCAGCTTTTCCACTTGAGTTCGCTCCAACTTTACAGATGACATGTGGAAGCAAATGTAGAAGGGCAGACAAAAACCAAACAGTACAACTGGACATAAAATATATCTTCCACGCAATTGATAATATTGACCAACAACATCAGAGTATCACAAAAACTGTTTCCGTTTACCGTACCCCGGTTCTTCACCTACAGCTTCCTAGTTATTGGATTAATCAACGTCCTGGGCCCATAACCTGTCGATTGGCAGAATAGGAGAAGTTGATCAACAGCAGAGTGGACTGATTCTGCGGCGTGTTGTAGGGAAATAGGCACTGGTTGTAGGTTTTGGGTTTATTTAAGTTACGATGCGAATGTGATTTTACAATATAAAGAAAATGTTGCGTATGGCTTGGATTATTGATTTGATGCGAAGGCGCGAGGCGAATGCTTACGTGACCAAAACGGCGGCGTCTTCCTGTGGTTCCTCCACTCTTGCGTACTACTCAGTAGCGGGACATGTAGGGCGCTTCATGTAATGGCAGGACATGAGGTTTACGGAACAGATTCAATCTTGTTAAAGATGTATACGCGGAAGTAGAATGTGTAATACTCTTTTATTCAGACAAGATACATGACAGTTATCACCACTGAAGACACAAGGCTCTCTTGGTGAAGCCATGCTGCTGTTCTGGACTGATCCAACTGCGACCAAGCATGCGAGCTTTCAAGTCTTTCTGTGTATTATCCTCATATTGATGGAAGAGAATCAACAATTTACACGATTCTGTTTGTTATAGTCCATTTGTTCGGCCGAAGCTTGGAAAACACCATGAAGCTTCCTGTGTGGTGAGTATTAAGTACAATCGTAATACTTCGCCCGTGTTAACGCGCCAACCTTTTGAAAAATCAAAAATAAATCAAACATACAGAATGTGAAGTTAGCAGTGGATCAACGGAAGTCAGGTGATAAAGGGCCTCAAAACCTATCGAATGAACCCCTATATGGGTGGTCCGAAATTTTATAGTCCAGGAGATATTTGCAGTTTTGTGAAATTTCGAAAAAACGGGATAATGAACTTTCAGTCGCAATTACAATTAAACCGTTAAGCTTAGGGATGTGATTTCTTTCTGAGATGAGCTAAATGGTGGGTTTTAGCAGTGCGTATAACAGAGGAGCCATTCTGCGCTCTACTCTGTCTCATGTCGCTTAAAGTGTTGTATAGCAAACCCTATGACTTTTTGATAACGTGAATTTTCATCTGGCCCTCCATCAACCATCATGATTACCACTGGTTTTACTAGTCCATGGTCAGTTTTAGCTAATGGTCGAAACTCTTCAAGTTCGAGAAGCGTCTCGAAATCCTGAGCATGAGTATTAGCAGTAGATGAACTATGCTTTCCACTTCGAATAGCGATGTATGTTGGTCCAGAATCTCCAACGTCTTGCGGTTGTCCTAGCATATTGGAAGTGATTTTTATACCAGCATAAACAGATGGTATTAATTTATGACGCTGAGCGCTTACCCAATCGCGATCAGGCAATTTGATTCTATATTCCATGTGCATTAGAAGAGGTGCTTGCTTATTTGCCGCAGTTACGCCAATAGGGACTCGAGCTTTATCATCTTGAGATATGAAAAATACTTGATCTGGTCCAAGTATGGATGCTATATTCTCTAGATAATGGATTGATGTTTCAGCGAACTTGCTATCTAAGTGGCACTTGTGGTGATCAGTTTGAACCCGAATGAGCTTAACAGGGACTGTCGATACATGTCTTTGTCCCTCTGCAGAATTAGATTTTCTGGTAATCAAACAAAAGTCGACTGCGACTAATGTCAAATCCTATTTTACGCAATTCTTGTGTGAGTTCATCAAGAGTTTTTACGCTGCGAATTGATTCCGTTCGTCTTCTATCATCTGCTGCACTTCTGCAGGTTTACAGGTTGCCTAAAAATAAAAACTTTCTATGGCTTCTGCTAAAGATTCTCTTATTAAGCTACATAAATACAAAGTATCGCAATATATATGGTAAATACAAAACCCTATGGCTTTAAATCTAATATGTTTAAACGAGTAATTCGTTCCGGTCACAAAATACAGGTTGTTAGTTTTCTGTATATATGTATAAAACTAACATCCTGTACTTTGTGACCAATTGACAGAATCAATCATAAGAAATAAATCTATAATATAATGAATATTACCTCTATACTTTGAGATAGGCCATCATATTTTCTAATCAGTAAAGAGAAACTTTTTGGCGATTTCTAATATTTCTAGTACTCATAGGTACCTAAAATGATTTCGTCATTCACCTTAGAAAAAAAATTTAGCAGATTGGATTTATTCTTAGTCGCCGCTTGCAATTCTTCTTCGATTCTCTTAGATACAATAATATCTAGTTCCTTGTCGGATTTTGCTTGTAATTTCGCCACACTTCGTTAACTAACTTTTGTACATTTTGTACTTTCGTACTTGTATGAGATTTTTTAAAACTTTCAAACAATTTTTGGTATAACTTGGATTCGTCTATGTGAAACGATATCTTATTTAAACATTAAAATTTCGAAATTTTACAAAATCGCAAATATCTCCTGAGCTATAAAATTTCGGACCACACATAAATATACGGGTTCATTCGATATGTTTTGTAGCCCTCTATCACCTGATTTCCGTTGATCCACTACTAACTGCTCACCCTGTATATATTTCTGCATTACGTAAGTCATTAGACGAGTAAATTACACTTTTGCCTGTTCGGCATTTATTCAAAATTTTGATTGGCGTTTAACGTGAGTTATGTCGGGAGTTTCGAGAAACTAGTTTTTTAAAACTTTTCTCGAAATACTTTGACAAAACTATTGAGACCGTTCAATTACAACGGCAAATTAGTAAAACCATAACGAAAAACAATAGCTGCAACACACATTTAATACATCCTGGGATGAAAGTGCTGTCTCTAGATATTATTGCTGCACGTGGTTGCAATTCCAGTGGCGTAGCTCGACGTTAGTCAATTTGTTACACAAAATTCTTCAACACAGTTTGACAATCACACTGAGAAACGTAATACCGCTAAAGTTTTACTATCTCTTTTCCTAGTATACAAGTATTTGTGTACAGCTTTATGTGCAAAGAAGGAATTGGCCGCAATAAGCTGGTTGTCGGTACATATCTGAATAAATCACTTACCAATATTGTTTTTTCTTTCTTCTCCTTCCAAAAGCATTAAATATAATAACTTACATAGCTTTTATTTTCCCAGTTTTGTCAGCAGGCAAGCATAGGCCACCATGTACGTACCTGAATATTTTATACAATACGTCGTGACATTTGTATGCACATATGAAATAATTATTGCTTTTAGGAGTTAAAAGAAGCCTGCAAAGTATACGAAAAGGTTGTAGTACAAAACATTCAAAGCGGTCTAAAACCGGATATTGCAGAAATTATTAGGTCTGTTCCAAGATGGAAACTGATACAGGCTTCGTTACCATATGTGATGCACTCAGTCTCATCAGTCCTGCACAACAGGTAAATATCGTATATTTATCTACAGTCTCCAGAATACGCCGGCAATCTCAAATAATAACACAGCCCTACAAAAAAAAGAAAGGTCGAGATCCGTGAGACAAGCCATGATAGTCCCACGTATGTTTCGACACTGAATCCGAATTTGTGATCCAAAAAGTTCCTAGACAGCTGGAGTTCACCCCGGGCCCAAAAGCTACCTAAGAGGAGTGAAAATTGAGATTCGGATGCCAGATCCTGGAGCGTGGTATTCCTACTTTTTTGAAGTACTGCCTTGTGGCGCTGTTGCAATAAAAACGCCGAATTCCTTGTTTCGGTTTCAGCCAAATATGCGAAGCTTATTGTGATATCGCTGGTAATTGATATATGTCTCCTGTCAAACTTTGGGGGCAGTAGAGACAAAGCTTCTGTATACCTTACACTGGATTATATATATCACTATTTGATACGGAATATGATAAAGCATTGGCGAAAATTCACTGTAAAAGGGTATATGCATAGCTATCTTTTTGTATATTTCAGATTGAAAGACGGAAATCTGCAAACTTTAGGGGCAGTAGAGACAAAGCTTCTGTATACCTTACACTGGATTATATATATCACTATTTGATACGGAATATGATAAAGCATTGGCGAAAATTCACTGTAAAAGGGTATATGCATAGCTATCTTTTTGTATATTTCAGATTGAAAGACGGAAATCTGCAAACTTTAGGGGCAGTAGAGACAAAGCTTCTGTATACCTTACACTGGATTATATATATATCACTATTTGATATGGAATATGATAAAGCATTGGCGAAAATTCACTGTAAAAGGGTATACGCATAGCTATCTTTTTGTATATTTCAGATTGAAAGACGGAAATCTGCAAACTTTAGGGGCAGTAGAGACAAAGCTTCTGTATACCTTACACTGGATTATATATATCACTATTTGATACGGAATATAATAAAGCATTGGCGAAAATTCACTGTAAAAGGGTATATGCATAGCTATCTTTTTGTATATTTCAGATTGAAAGACTGAAATCTGCAAACTTTAGGGGCAGTAGAGACAAAGCTTCTGTATACCTTACACTGGATTATATATATCACTATTTGATATGGAATATGATAAAGCATTGGCGAAAATTCACTGTAAAAGGGTATACGCATAGCTATCTTTTTGTATATTTCAGATTGAAAGACGGAAATCTGCAAACTTTAGGGGCAGTAGAGACAAAGCTTCTGTATACCTTACACTGGATTATATATATCACTATTTGATATGGAATATGATAAAGCATTGGCGAAAATTCACTGTAAAAGGGTATACGCATAGCTATCTTTTTGTATATTTCAGATTGAAAGACGGAAATCTGCAAACTTTAGGGGCAGTAGAGACAAAGCTTCTGTATACCTTACACTGGATTATGTATATCACTATTTGATATGGAATATGATAAAGCTTTGGCGAAAATTCACTGTAAAAGGGTATATGCATAGCTATATTTTTGTATATTTCAGATTGAAAGACGGAAATCTGCAAACTTTAGGGGCAGTAGAGACAAAGCTTCTGTATACCTTACACTGGATTATATTAGACGCGGGAGAAGAATGTTCAGATGAAGATTTTGAAAAAGGCGTTTTTCATCCTTCTCCTTTTTACTACATTTTCCCGATATCCAGCATCGCGGTAAGTTATCAGTATGACGACAATGAGGATGTTAGATTACCAAAGCCTTGTGTTAAACTATACAGGGTGGCCCAACATAATATCAAAATTTCTAGAATCATAATAAAGTCAAAGAGCTTCACGACGATTGAAGAAAGGTATAAACTTTATTATACAAAAGTTACTATAAGTAAAAATTGACGTGTCCGAGCGTTTTCCCCAAAATATGCCAGGAGAGTCACAATGCAAGTGCTATTATTCTATCATTTGGTTGTCATAATATTTTTTTTTCAGTTATTCATCTATCTGTTTGCACCTATCTGCAACAATTTGAAAGAATCTGACTTCCAAAATTTCCGGCTGGAGAATGGCCTGAAAATTTGGCAAGCCTTGTGGGATTTCAAACATCCGGATGCTGCTTGCTTCTTTACCCAGTGCAAGCCGGAACCAAGGTTTCTCAGTGGCAAACGACCCAGGAGCAAGCAATTTGGAGACGTTTTTGTAGGAAGTGAGTGTTTCAGTACGATGAGCGGTCCTGGCACGAATCAGATTCAATGAAACGATAAAGGACGCCTCTAGAAATTGATTTACTTTCGAAAAGTATCATATATTCCAATGAATTTTCGACAGTGCCATTACTATTTCATGCCTTACATGATGCTGGCCATTGCACTTAATTAGCTCGTTTCGTTCGTCATGAATGAACTACCTCTAATATAGTTATATTGCTATTTTTTTACACCCATAGTGAATCGATCGTAATATTTTCAGAAAGTTTATTCCAGTCATTATGCCAAGTTATACAGGGTGGCGCATCGAAAACGAAACAGACGCAGATACTGGCAGCTCAGTTTTTTTTGTATCATGCCCTTTTTAGGAAAACCATCACAAGAAGATCCACTAGCTAGAGACAGTCCAACAATGAGCCACGCTGTAAGCGCGTCCAGCTCAGACCAACCATCTTTTCCTATGTCTGGAGCTCCGTCTACAGTTACGATTACAGCAACTATTACGAAAATCGATGATGAGGTATTTATTGTATTAAATTGAGGAATTTTTAGTAATGGTGAGATTCCTGTTGTCCAAAAACTCGATTAGTCCAGGAAGTATCTTCGCGTCCACTCTGAAAAATATTCTAACTTGTTTTTTCTGCATAACCATCAGGCAGTGGTTGCTAACCCGTCGATCGCGAGCTACCGGCAGCTCTCAAAGACAATTCCGGTGGCTCACAACATATTTTAAAAAGGTGTAAAAATCACAGAAGCTTCCGTAAATTTTGTAAATTCTCATAATGAACACAAACAGCGGCAACACTGCGGTGAGCGATCTGTTCGAGAACGATCTCGATTACTTCGGTCGGAATAAATACGCAAGACGCGGCGACAGTACGTATTAGTATTAATAAAATAAACACATGTATGCCGCATACAACTGTGTTTAATTTCATTTAAGTTGGCTTAAATTGCTTACGACTAGTGAAGAGGTTCGGCAACAGCGCGACCGTGTGTGAGTGCGTGTCGAGTGCAAAGTGCGACGGAGGGCAGGTGGTAAGACCCTGAGGACGGGTTGCGAGTTGCGAGGGAGACGGGCATGAGCATCGGCAGAAAGAGGACGGATACGGATATCGTCGCTCGACCCGACGGACGTACGAACATTGTGACTGCCATTTTTATTATAGTGTGACTTGTAAATCGGCCTCTATTTTAGAAAATAAAGTGATATCCTTGTAACACCGTCTTCGTCCCATTAACTTGTGAGAGGTAACTCGGGAACTATTTCATTTTGGCACCCAACTCGTGGCCGGTGTTCTACGTTATTCATTATTCAGTGGAGGAGAGTGGAGAGCTTCTTCGAGGCGGCGTGCAGCACCACGTCTGACAGAGCTGCAACTACGAAGGAAACAGGATACTCTGGTGAGATCTGTCCTTATTATTATTGAGCAGTCCATGTGGAACCAGGATCTTGTAATAAATCAACTACGTTGCTGAGTAGCTGATCTAGCGTCGAAATCAAGTCGGCGACTATCCATCGAGAACTTTTGCATATTTTGAAGAAAATCATAGTCTGGAGTTGAGTGGAACATTTTCGCCGAAATTTCGCGGGACGATATATATATTTTCTCGTATACTTTTATGTTTTCTTGTTGTCTTGTTTAACAACATATTTTTCGGTGTACTGGATCTGTATGGTTAATGTATAATCACCAATGTAATGTACATGAATATTGATTTAGTTTAGTTCTGTTATGCCTAAGAAATGGAGGGCTCAGAAAAACAAATCTACCGAGGTGCTGGATGATTTTTCAGGGAATATGGATTCTGAACTAAATAGTGTTTTATCACAGCTAGCGGCTGGCATGATAGGATTACAAAAATCCTTTGAGGGCTTATCTATGATTGTGAAAGGGAGGTCAGACAAAAAAAATGTTTACAGCGAGAGTAAGGCGCCAGATCACAACTTTATTTATATATGGAAGGAATTGGGGGGTAATGATGTTGTTTTTAGCCCGGATGGTAGGAAACACCCACAGGCTTACATAAAAAAGTTAAAGAAATTCTTTTTGGATGCTGGCGTTCCGGATAGCCACAAGATCGGACTTGCTGTTTCTTGTTTGCGAGGTACAGCGGCGGATTGGGTTACAGTAGGTTCGGTCGAAGCGGACATAGTTGTCGATAGCGGTAGTGAGGTTTCCGCGGTCTCCGACAAATTTTTCGAGAAAATAAAGCCGCGGGTAAAGGTTCCGGTGTTGCCTGTGTCAACTTTAGCGATTTCTCCAGCTTTTGGTGCCAAGCAACAGCGCATCAAATTACAGATTCTGTTATCGGTTCGGCTGTTGGCGGACTGTAACATTGATTTAGATGCCAAGTGTTTGGTAATTCCGGGACTTAACTGTGACATTCTTTTTGGCTGCGATTGGTTGTCGTCCGCCAAGGCAAGTGTCGATTTTGAAAATTTAAAAATTACTTTTTCCTGCAACCAAGAGGTTTGCACCATTCCTTTTTACAAAGAGCTGAGTACGGGGGGTGACTTGAATATACACCTATGTGGTAGGTTAGACAATGTCGTGGAAGTAGATAAAAATGAGGAGTTAACGTTTCATAGATACTCTGAAGCAGAAATTAAAGTGGCAGCCGGCAGGGCTGAAACGGATGAAGCTTCGCGGAAGAAGCTAGAAAACTTACTTTTTAAATATGGGAAAGTGTTTTCTGAGCATCCAGGATGCGTCGAGTCTTATGTTCATAAAGTGGAAATGGAAGACGATTCTCCATTTAATGCACCTACGTACCCGATACCGTTCATTCATCGTAATGAAGTTGATAGACAAGTAAGAGAGATGGAGAGATGGGGGGTGATCAAAAAACAAAAAACGCGCTACATGTCCCCATTAGTGGTAGTTAAGAAGCGAGATGGGTCACCGAGAATTTGCATAGATGCCAGACTTCTCAATTCTCGGATGAGAAAGGACTTCATCCCTCTTCCAAATCCCGCAGAGTTACTTCTGAATTTTAGGAAGGGCGTTGTACTTAGCACAATCGACCTCACGGCCTCATATTGGCAGATAAGAATACATGAGGAGGACAGGAAGTATGTCGGTTTTATTCACGGGGGCGAGACCTACGTGTTCCAAAGGCTTCCTTTTGGGTTGTCCACATCAATAGCTTCCCTTATACGATGTTTGAATCAGGTTCTGGGACCAACCTGTCGCTCTTTCACAGTGATATATGTTGATGATCTGCTGGTGTTCTCGGATGGAATCGAGGAACACCTAGAGCACTTGAAGATTTGGTTCGAAAAATTGTTAGCAGAGGGCATTACCTTAAAGCTAAGGAAAAGCCAGTTTATACGGAAAGACGTAATCTTTTTAGGTCACGTCATCTCTAGCGATAGTGTCAGTATAGACCCTAGTCCTATTGAAGCGATTTCCAAGTTTCCTAAACCGCGAAACGTCAGGGAACTCCGAGCATTTTTAGGATGTATCAATTACGAAAAGCGTTTTTGTGATTCATATTCGGATTTAACGCTCCCATTGGTGAAATTGTTAAGAAAACAAGAAGTTTGGATTTGGGGTCAAGAGCAAAAGGTGGCGTTTGAGGACGTGAAGCAGGCTTATCTCAAAGCGACGCTCATGATCCATCCAGATTTTAAAAAGACATTCTTTGTCCAATGCGATAGTTCGGACTATGCTACGGGGGATTGCCTTTTTCAAAAAGCTGATACGGGGGAACGTCAAGTGATAGCCTATACGAGTAAAACACTAAAGGGTAGTCAGTTGCGATATACGACGACTGAGAAAGAGATGTTGGCCCTATTAAATTGCCTGGAACAGTGGCGTAGTATTTTGTTGGGAAGGGACATAACCGTTTTAACAGATCATAAAGCTCTTACATTTTTTCTGACATGCAAGCTGCGCTCCGTGCGATTGTCTCGTTGGATACTCTACATTCAGGAATTTTCTTTCCAAATTGAGCACTGCCCGGGCGTACCAAACAGGATTGCTGACACTTTGAGTCGGTTTCCCCCTTATAAAGGTATCAGGCCTGCTCCGACGCGGTCTGGTTAAGGTGACGGACGCGTTTAGTCAACTTAAGTCGAATTTCAGGAATTGGCGAGAAGAACAGCTCAGGGATAGGTGGACTGCCAAAAAATTGTCATTTCTGGAAACTTCACCTTTCTCGGTACCAATATTATCCGCAAAAGAATACCAGATTACCAAATGGTATATCGTTCACAATGGGTTGTTGTATATCGGTCCTTACGTGGTTCTTCGGAAGGCTGGACCTAACTGTTATATTCTGAAGGACTCAGAAGGTAATGAAATGCCTAAGCAAAATGTCGTTAATCTCAAGGGATATAAGGAATTACCGACGGATTTCCCGATGTAGCGGCCCGATGCGGATTTTCCTATAGTGATTTTTCTTTTAAGTTCAAAGGATAAACTAGATTTCCTCACCTAGGAAGGGATGTTTTTCTGCAGTATTGTGATTTATTTTGCCCTTCTCATCTACTACTAGTTTTAGTTAGGTTAAGAGATTTATTGTACTTAAATTTAATCACAGGCGCTTAAACTTAAGTGGGGGGTTGTAAAGAGGTTCGGCAACAGCGCGACCGTGTGTGAGTGCGTGTCGAGTGCAAAGTGCGACGGAGGGCAGGTGATAAGACCCTGAGGACGGGTTGCGGTTGCGAGGGGCATGAGCATCGGCAGAAGGAGGACGGATATCGTCGCTCGACCCGACGGACGTACGAACATTGTGACTGCTATTTTTATTATAGTGTGACTTGTAAATCGGCCTCTATTTTAGAAAATAAAGTGATATCGTTGTAACACCGTCTGCGTCCCATTAACCTGAGAGAGCTAGCTCGGGAACTATTTCACTAGGTAGCTCATTGTTTATTCCAAAATTATCAAAGTAGCTCAACACACCGAAAAGGTTGGCGACGACTGCCATAAGGTTCACAGAATCAAAGTCCCCTTTTGACAAGTCTGCATGTTTCTAAGTGCAAAATTGCGTCAAAAATTGATATTTTTAACAAATTCCGAAAAGTCGCCGGATCATTCTTTACAGTCATTTATGAACGCTTCTCTAAATAGATATAAGCTATATTTGAAAAAGTGCAAAATGCACTATTTATGACCTCGAAATTAATATGAAGAAAAAAAATTATTTATGTTGCTGATGTTCTTAAATTTCCCGCAAACATCCATCCGAAACTATTTTAAGAGGTATTGTTTGTTAATTGTTACTTAATCGCGCGCGGGTGCTTCTTGAATAACATTATACAAAAATCCGATCAGAATATTTTTCCAAGCAGATATGGAGATAGTTCCTGCACTATAAGATCGGCGTACAGTTAGCAACCGAAATAGTTAGCAGTCATCTTCGACAAGTTATTATAAAGAACTGTTAGCGCAAGTGTCTATTGGTAGAACAGGATTATTATATCAGTAGCTGCTAATAATATGTCACTCCTCGGTTCATACAACCAGCAAAACAACTCTAAATTTCAGCATTGAAATGGCATAATTTCACTTTTCCAAATATTAAATCGCTTATATTTCCAAACCTTTCAACTTCGGATCGACTCCCCGACATGTTTTCATCAGCGAATCACTTGCCTTGTTTGAATTTGTCAGGCGCGGATTCCGCTCTCACCAAGAAAGCGTTATTGTTCGTTTAAGATCCAGGGAAATATTATTTCACGATCGGCATTCAATCCCCAAAGAACGTTTATAAACGCTTTGATATTGCCGAAGTACTGGATCACAAATGATTATTAACGGTATTTAGGTTCGAACATCACTTCCGTGGATTTCATAAGTACAGGGTGACTTCGAAGTTGAGTCATTTATTTTAACAGTGAGTAGATCTGATCAAAAGAAATGTTTTTTCCTTTACCATTTTTCTGGTAAAATTAAAGTAACAAAGTTATAGCCCTTTGGAAGTTTGAGTACCGCCCTGTCTCAATAATAATATTATGTGCTCGTGTTTGGCAACAACGGATATAATCCGCCTTATCGGTTCATCGCATCGGAAACAAAAAAGCGAAAGAATTTGGAACGATGTTTTTACAATTATTTTATTCAGTTGTATATAGTCAGTGTCAGTCGGTAACGCGTGAGTGAATAGTGGTGTCTGTTGCCTGGCTCAAACGAAATAAAAAATGGCACATGTTTATGCGGATCGGTTTCCCAATCGAGTGCAACCAACCCCTCGTGCCTTTGTTAATGTAGTACAACGGGCTCGTGAATCAGGTGACTTGAGACCTCACAGGGGACGGCATGCCGGTGCTCCAAGACCTCACGATCAAATACAGGTCCGCACTGAAATACTTGTCGGGAGGATACTTTATAAAACAAGGTAAATTTTATTTTTTTTATTTTTACACACATATTTTGGTTTATCTTCCTTCTACAATCATTATCTGAAAATTAATGACTCAACTTCAAAGTCACCCTGTATATCATTGCCAAGAAGTTATGATACTCGTAGCAACTGCTTTTCGTTGTTGCTCTTTTTAGTACAGTTTTGAGTATACAATACGATTTTTAGGGCGGCTGGGTGTCGTCACCAAAAGACACCGCCTTTCCAGAAACCATTCCTGAAGAAAGCTCCAGCACCGAGGAAGAGCATGTCGTTATATTTAGATTGCCGTCACTGCACGAATCTGATGGATTCTTGAGAGATCCTTCTATTTACACGGTATGGTTGAATATAATCAATATATTATTATGTTGTTGTTGTTGTTGTTGTTGGAGATTTATTTAGCATTAATGCTACAATGTCAATTTTTGTAATCTGAAATTCTTGACTATTAAAATTAAAATTACGTCACTATGTATTTTGATTATTCATAAAGTGATTATTTAAGTTCACCTTAAATATTTTTAAATTCGAATTTCGACTAATATCATTATTTAATTTATTAAATTGAAATACTCCCTTTTGAAATATAGATTTACTAGTTTTGCTACTATTACAATTTTGCACTGCAGTTCTTCTAACATAGACTTAACACTAGCATATTTGTTTTTATTTAAAATGATTCTCATAGCTTTATTTTGTAGAATTTGTAATTCTGAAAATATGTTTTCATTTGCTGTAAACAAGATGGTTGAACAATATAAAAAATGGGGAAGAATCATAGTGCTATAGACATTTTTTTGGATTACATACTAAGATTATGGGAAGGTCTATAGAAGTGATTTATCTTTTTCGATATTTTTGAAATAATGTATTCCTAATGTTCGTGAAACAGTAGCTTACTATCCACATATATACCAAGATATTTAAATGACTCGACTATTTCAATTTTTTCATCATTAATCATGAGCCTAATTGTATAGTCACCTAAATGTTTCCCTATTGACATACATTTTGTTTTATTAGTGTTAAATTTAAGTTTATTGACATTTAATCAATTCATATTTTTTTCAATATCACTATTTAACAGTTCTAATGCTTATGTGCTATATATAAGTGTATCGTCCGCAAATATTTGAATTTTGCAGTGTTCTAAAATGTCAGAGATATCATTTATATGAATAATAAATAGTAACGGCCCTAATTTACTCCCCTGTGGTACCCCTACTGATATATGTTGAACACTTGTCATAATATTTCCAACTTTAGTTTTTTGACTTCTATTTCATTAACAGTTTTTCCCTATCTATAGTCTCAAATGCCCTTTTGAAGTCTAAAAATATTGTTACAATATATTGTTTCTCATCTATACTTTTTCTCCAGTCTTCCACCACCATTTGGATTGCCGTTTCTATGGAACATTTTTTTCTAAATACAGCTTAATTTTGATCAAAATTTTTGTTTCTTCAATGAATTCTATGATTTGTTCGTATATTATCCCTTCGAACAGCTTCTCGACATCCGGCACGACATTAATCGGTCGCATATTTGTATTCATCTGAGAATTTTGAACTTTTGGCACAGGAGTAATGGTGGAACACTTTAATTTTGATGGGAATTCACCAGGTACCCAAATACTTTTGCCATTTTGATCTTTCTTTATTTTTTTACGTTTTTTTTTCGACATATTTGAGTTTTAGGTAATAGTAATACAGAAACCGGTTTAAAGTCAGTACCTGCTTCCATGATTTTCTTAACAGTTCTCAGTCATTGTGTTCTGTTGAACCGACAGATAATTCAATACTGCCATGAGATGAGCATTGGGGATAAAATGTTGTTGTTTTAGTCTTTCGAAATCCAAGCCTCGTCGACCGAATGCGTCATAACTTTGAGCGTGTTGTGGCTCTGTCTATGACAATCTTCCCAAATGTCTGCCCGTTAGCTCCTAAAGATTGCACGTCTACTGGTGCGAAGCGACGTAACGGGGACCGCGGTGACATTGGTCATTTGCACGCATCAAACGTGACATATCACATCGCTTCACTTCGCGTCGCTCCAGTGCGCGCGCTCTCATTTTAACGTTGACGTCATAGCTTTGTAAGTATTTCCGGACATGTTCAGCTTCTGAGTTCTTGGATTCGAAGAAGTACTGCAGATAAGAGTGACAAATTTTCTCATATAGAGCACTGTGTAATTGACAGCACCAGTCTTACGGTCTTTATGCCTGAATGTTACTTCCCGCAGAGTGAAGAGTATTCTTTGGGCGTCGGCAGCAAAGATCTTCGCCAGCACTTCCGCCTTGACCTTCGAGGTGAATACAATCATTCCGTCCTGACACGTAAGTGATGGAAGGCTACTCTATGAGAGGTTCCTTTCAATTTTACCTGTTCCCAACTTTTATAACGAGCTGGTCTTTGGCATTGCGAACCGCTTCATTATATTTGTTTGAGGACTCGACAACGGGGGTTTGTAAGAAGGCTCAGTGTACCTTGATCTTCTGCCGGCGAGCCTGTATAATAATTCTACTATTAGTTATGCTACGTTTCTGTGTTATTTCAAAGTTGAACGTCTTTGATCATGGTTACCACTGTATAGAGGTAGTTCCAGCGCTCATTGTTTTGTAAGTGGGGCTTTCAAATTTCCTCCTTCCGTACATCTAACACCAACTATATTTCTAGGCCGAAACAAGCATTATTCAATTGGCGATGAGAAGAAATGGGGCTGGACGAAGTAATAAGGTAGATCAAGCAGCTGTTACTGCAAGTACCGATAATAAGTCAACCGGAAAACCGCCTATGCAAAAGGCTGGGTGAGTACATTGTTTCACGGCAAAGTAGAGACAAAAAAGTCAACCTAATAGAAAGCTTGTTTTTGATTTTGTAATCATTCTTTTTAGTACTTCCAGTAATTCAATTATCATTGCCACTTAACTACGTCTTCGGTCAGCCTATTTCTATCGTACAACAGGTTTGTCGAACAACTGGCATGGCCATTAAGAGGACTCTGGTATGCCCTTGTGGCGGTTCAAAAATTCATTATGTCAAATTCACGAATATTTACTGATTGTGGCAAGACAGAAAGAAAACAATACCTTTCATACCTTGAGAGGACTTACAACTCTCTTATACCTCCTACTGTCGTTGCAAACCCGTTTTGGTTGGTAACATATTGGTGTTACTCGGAACACATAATTGTAATTTTAAGCATTGAAAATGAGCATGGCGATCGACTAACTTTTTCCTACATTTCCGTAATTTGTTCGGCTTTCGTGATAAAAAATAAGCTGAACCTATTGGATTCAGGTATCTTTGATGCAGCCTCAACAATACATTTAAGAATATATGAAATTTATATAACTTCCATATACAGGGTTCAACACGCTGTATATGTATACTAAGTGACATATAAATCCGAACACCCAGTTTAAATGGTTTTATTTTAATAAAATTTTGTATAAGTACTTAATGAAGCAAAATAAGTAAATGATAAAAATTTCAAAATGATTGCACTGCTTTAAAGCCCTTTGACCTTTAATAATGTGTGGATGCACCCTGATGTGCTACGCATTCTCCAACGCGCATAGGCATGCTTCTGATCAGGTGGTCAATGTCCTCCTGTGGTATCTCATTCCAGGCAACCACCAACTCCTCTCGAACTGCTTCTAGAGTCTGAGGAGGACGTTGCAAATTGAGCAATCTCCTACCTATCATGTCCCACACGTGCTCAATTGGGGATAAGTCGGGAGATCTTGGTGGCCATGGTAACCATGTGACATCACTATGTTGAAAGAAGTCTATTGTGACTCTTGCAACGTGTGGTCGGGCATTATCTTGATGGAAAGTTGGATATGCCAGGGTGTCAAGATAGGGTAAAAGATGGGGTTCTAGAACTTCGTGCATATAACGCTGCTCGTTCAAGTTACCTCTGATGAAGATTAAAGGTGACCTGGAACCATAAGCTATAGCACCCCAAACCATAACTCCAACAGTGTGATGAACATGTCTTTCAACAAAAAACTGTGGATTCCTCCTTTCACCACGTCGCCTTCTAACCCTGGCACGACCATCGTGCTCATAAAATCCGCCAACGTTGATTCTTTACTGCGGCTGAAATATTCATTTTTAGAGCGTTAGTGAATTAAAAAAAAGGAGTATGAAAACCGTTAGAATTTTGATATTACGTTTCTTATTGGACAGGTCCTCAACCGACAAAGATTCACTTGACAGTAGCAAAGTACCATCAGTAGAAGCACAGCAGAAGGAAGAAGCCGGCAAGCCGCTAGATCATGAACATAAGGTAAATGCGGCGACTTTTTTGGATGTGGCTGTACTACGTTGTCTCTTCATGACTCATTGGCAAGAAGATGGGATTTATTGGGCATTGGCTTTTCTATACAACAGGTGAGTGGAAGCAATGTTAGTTTGATGTGGTTGAGGAGATACAACTTTTTCAAACATTACTATCTGCGGCAAATACACTCAGGTTCAAAATTAACGCAACAAGCAAATTCGGAAGGTCTTTGACTCATTATAGATATAACCAAAATTTTCAACCCTTATACAATTTGTTTAAAAAATGATAACGAACCGCTGAAACGTCGAAAAACGAAGTTTGAGCTATTTTTACTTATTTCGTCTTGGGCATTTTTCACTGTGGCCACTAGACTGGAAGGATTTTTTTTCGTTTTTGGCCTAAAAATACTCACCTCACCTTGGACCTTAAGGATCGTAGTCAATGTCACCATCTGCGAAATCTTACAACTTTGGTTTGAAACTTTTTTGTCTAGAACGCACAGTTTTCGAAATGTTTAGGCGAGGAGATTGAAATGAGACACCGTGTATATAATTGAGGATGTATTTTGCTATTTGCAACTGTGCTTTTTCATTTAGACTTCGAGAGATCAACGAAGAAGCTTCTAACCAACAGCAACCTAGGAGGAGGAGCAATTCCTTGCCGATACCCAAGATTGAAGTGTCTTTATATCAGAGCAATGATTTCAAAAAGTCGTCTGATCACAACCAGAAAGATTTCATCGAGGTTCCCGAGCCGAAAGACGTATCTCTTTTAGCAGGTAGTAAATTTATTGTTATGCTATTAATACGAGCGTCAGTTGTCAACCTAGCATAACAAAATGTCACGTATATTTTTTTTGATGAATTGCGTATCATTTCAGAGTGTCCGTATTCATCACAAGCAAAATCTGACGAATCCCTGCATAAGAGAGCGGGGAGCGAAAAGAGTAAGAGAAGGATGAAGATAGCTGATTTAAAAACATTTGTTGAAACCAAGCTATTATCGAAATCGGAGAAGGCGTTAGAAAAAATTGGACAAGAAGAACCGAAATCGCTGGGACAAGTATCGGTGGGTTCAAGAAGATTTCTAAATGTATGTATCTTCCTTTAATAAGCTGTCTCACTCGCAGACTATACTAAATGACATATAAATCCGAACACCCAGTTTAAATGGTTTTATTCTAATAAAAGTTGGTGAATGTATTTATCTTACTGTAAATAACAAGTGAAAAAATTTTCAGCCTTATCAGTTGGACATTCCGGTTTTTATACTGCTTTTTTTTTTTAATTCACTAACGCCTAGAGTACGGAGACCTGTACGATTTCGTCAACTTAGTGAGTTTGATAGGGGCCGTATAGTGGGACTTCGGGAAGCTGGACTTTCTTTTCGGGCAATTGCAGTTAGAGTGCAAAGAAGTGTAGACACTGTGGTTAGGTGTTGTCAGGCATGGCTTCGAGAAGGCCGTACGCAAAGAGCAAGGGGCACTGGACGCCGCCGTAGAACAACAGACCGTGAAGATCGCCGCCTAAGATTATTGGCCTTAAGGGGCCGTTTCTTCACTACCAGGTCCATTGCAAATGAATGGTTTGCAGAACACGGAAGACCTATTGGCATGCGAAGTGTTTACCGACGAATGAGAAGTTTTGGCTTGTTTTCATACCGGCCACACTGGGTCCTTTTAACTCGAGAACACTGACGTAATCGCCTTGAGTGTTGCAGACAACGGTCACTCTGGGATCAGGAATGGAAC
This sequence comes from Acanthoscelides obtectus, assembly GCA_963669975.1. Classification (NCBI taxonomy): domain Eukaryota; kingdom Metazoa; phylum Arthropoda; class Insecta; order Coleoptera; family Chrysomelidae; genus Acanthoscelides; species Acanthoscelides obtectus. The sequence goes on from CAVLJG010000003.1 coordinate 121,881,182, forward strand.
AGTATTGTCTTTAGTGACGAGTCTCGATTTTGTTTAGGCATGCACGATGGTCGTGCCAGGGTTAGAAGGCGACGTGGTGAAAGGAGGAATCCACAGTTTTTTGTTGAAAGACATGTTCATCACACTGTTGGAGTTAAGGTTTGGGGTGCTATAGCTTATGGTTCCAGGTCACCTTTAATCTTCATCAGAGGTAACGTGAACGCGCAGCGTTATATCCACGAAGTTCTAGAACCCCATCTTTTATCCTATCTTGACACCCTGGCAGATCCAACTTTCCAACAAGATAATGCCCGACCACATGTTGCAAGAGTCACAATAGACTTCTTTCAACATAATGATGTCACATTCTTACCATGGCCACCAAGATCTCCCGACTTATCCCCAATTGAGCACGTGTGAGATATGATGGGTAGGAGATTGCTCAATTTGCAACGTCTTCCTCAGACTCTAGAAGCACTTCGAGAGGAGTTGGTGGTTGCCTGGAATGAGATACCACAGGAGGACATTGACCACCTGATCAGAAGCATGCTTAGGCGCGTTGGAGAATGCGTAGCACATCAGGGTGCATCCACACATTATTAAAGGTCAAAGGGCTTTAAAGCAGTGCAATCATTTTGAAATTTTTATCATTTACTTATTATGCTTCATTAAGTACTTATACAAAATTTTATTAAAATAAAACCATTTAAACTGGGTGTTCGGATTTATATGTCACTTAGTATATTTCTCTTCTTTCGCTTTTATGGCTTCATCTAGATTATCCACTTTCAAGATACCTGTTTATCATCTAATACTGTGATGGTTTATTTTCTCATTCCACAGCAGGAATGTCATAGGAGTCTAGATACCGGAGATGACACTTTGTCGTCTAGGCCACAATCGTCGTTTTCAAAAATCTTCGAGCCGCCTAGCAACCTTGTGAAAGGGAAAAGCATGCCTAGCCTCAGGTACGTACCAACCATTTATTATATTTTGTGGTAAATCTCACTATTTAAGGTGGTGATAGATACAGGGTATTCTTAAAATTGAAATATTCCGAAAAAATGTGCGATACCTAATTCAACTCGGCATCTGATTAGGTGAAAATTGAAAAAATAAGACGTGCGTCAGTATTCTACCCTTCGCACAAGGAAATGGAGCTGTTTTTAGAAAGTTAATTAGTAAGACCGAACACTGTACACTGTCCGCTGCTTAAGCATACGAAAAAAACGAAAAACTACCGCATTTGAGATGCGGAAAAAAATAGTTCTTTTTCAGTGTTTTAATTTTTACTCAAAATCTACGTAGTTTTTGTATTCTCATATAAACCCCCAATAGAAAAGTTGTTTGAAGTGAATATCCCTATCAAAATGTTATCCTTCTAGGTCGAAAATATTTTTTTCTACATTGTTGTAGATATAGAAGATCTAGCTCTATATACTTTTTGTACATAAACTCCCAATAGTTTTTTTTTTAAATTAATATTCGTACTAAAATCCTATCTTTCGAACTCTAAAATATTTTTTTGAGAAAGTATATAATAATATTAATAAAGTTGTAGTCACAATTCTCATATGACGTCGATGATGTAACCTCCAAGAACGGTGACTACAACTATATCACACCTTTCAAAATGTCGTTTAGTAAAATGCTTCACTTACGATTTAATTTTGAATGATTTAAATATTTCACAAATAGAAGATATTTTATTTAAAATAATATACATTATGTAAAATATATAGAAGGATAATGAACGGATACTCTCTCTCAGTGGTCTAGCTCGCGATCCACCAGATTTCTTGTTATACCACTAAACAAAGCTTATAAATGCATTAAAATGAAGTTATATTTATCACATAACAATTCGACGTGTTTCGGAATTTTCCACTGTAAAACGCAACAAACAAAAAATTGATAAATAGTTTGTCGGACTCACCAAAAGGAAGCTATATGAAGTTTCAAGTATATATAAATCATTCAATAAAATCAGTTATGTATTGTGGACTAATTCGTCAGCTGTCTTTCTTTGTAGTACCAAAACACCTTTACATTGTAACTCAATAGTCTTAGATGTATTGATTTGGATTTTGCATTGTTTTACCTTTCTCTTGAACATATTACATACTAAAATGCTTGGCTGTCCCTCTTTCCGGCATCTCTGATATTAGTAGTCTTTTTTTAGTTAATAATCAGTAGTTCACTTGTCTAACTACTGAGTAGTCGTTTTTCTAGAACCTTGGTATAACAGTGCAAATTAATTTTAACTTGAAATAGTTTGAGGCGATACTGAAACTGCATCAGAACGCTGGCAGTGTCAGGCAGAATTACCCAATAATATCGTCCTAGTGAAAAAGGAAGCCAAAAATAAATGGGATGTGTTTTTTTCAACAAATAATATGTTTATTTTATTTCTATATCTTTCTATATCTGATGGAATCAATTGCAGTATTTATGAATCTGTTACTGTTATTCTTTCTTACCTTAATTATATTGATTTGTAGATGACATGAATATCATTTAGAAAAAATGGATGATTTCTGTATCCTCTTACAGAGGTCTAACTTTAGTCTATTTCTTTAGCCATTACTGAAACTTGATGGAGGCCTAGCCCAGAAATTCAATCTAGCTAACCAGAAGATTGATACAACTATTCAATTATTGATATTCTTTATACTGTAGCCAAGCTATATTGCAGAATATAGTCTTCTGTACGGTATTGGAACACACTGCTAGCACTGTACGTGCAGAATTCATTACTTCCTTGGAATGCCTACCTTTAAATTATGACGGTTGGTTTCACTCGTGTTAAGCAATTGAAAAACGCAACCACAAAACCGTACAAGCAAAGCATGAGCGTCTATGCCGGCCTTTATTCGTTATTTGTTTTAAGCAGGGTGCAAGAAAGGCCGATAGCCGAGTTCTTATTATAAAACCTTTTCTATTGTTCGTGATCTATGTGTAAATTCTGATGCGATACATTTTCACCCCCTACATGTCATATTTAGTGGAGTGCATTTTACTATCTGTTTAGATGTTGTTTCCTTCATTTCCTTTGAATATCTGTTTCATGTATGCGTATGTATATCTTCACATTCTCTAAGATTATTTTTGTCTTTCCTTAGCTGTTTAATTGATGAACTTAACGCTGGTGGGTAAGTAAGTGTACAAGCTCTACACCGGGATTCTGCACTAACCAAGAAATTACTTTTTACTTATTTGCAAGTCACGTGAACAAATTACCAGCTATCTGCATTATCTAAGCATGTCCTGGAACAACATGTCAGACTCTCGTATACTAATAAGATAATGATAATACCCTGGTTTAATCTTCACGTTCACAAGCACTTTATAGCGATCGGTCGTGGTGATGGAAACTCGGAAGCCAACGATGATGATACACTCTCATGGAGTAGGTGCAGCTTCGAATTTTGACGCTACCGTACTACTCTTTTTTCTAACACACACACACACATCATTCGAGGGATCCCGGTTGATCCCCCAATTGCTTGAGGGCGAACGAAAGTGTTTATATGTTTGAGATAAATCCCAAGTTCTTTAACAGTAGAAGCAGAAGGATATGAGATAACGCTGCCATGATGCAATGTATTAACATATTGAATACAGGGAGCTAAAGTACCTAATTCGCATAAAAAAAATTGACATGACATTCTGGGACACCCGCTATAACTAGCAGAATGTTTTACTAATAATATAATTTCCAACATGATTGATTATACTGCTTTAAAGCTTGATTTGGTTAATGCAATATCGCCTGTACTGTGCGATGCTTCATAGCTGCATGTTAGTATGCTTGCCAATTCTTCCGTTTACTGATCCGTTATTTTTAGATATACAGACGAGACTCATTGGGAATGTACACGCAGCAGCAGATTGACCAATTCCCAGCCAATGACAAACCCGATTATCACAGTTACTGAACATACTCCAACACCTTCACCTGACTACTTGAAGAAGGAGGTAAATGTTCATATATTCAGTAGTTTGCTTCGACTCAATGACTTGCCACCTGTTTTGGACATTGCCAACTTTCTCAACGTGTCGTTTAAGTATTTCATTTTCTTCACCCTATTCAGATAAGAGTGACAATATTTCTGAGGTAGAAAAACAGGGTCGTGTGTTTGGATCTAGTATTTTAAATAGCTATGAATCTGCTATTATACAGGGTGCGGCAGAAAGGATGGACGGTTTAAAAAAAATCATAAAATAGTTAATTTTTACTGGAAATTAAATTTATTGATGGAATCATAGTCAACATTAATACTAAGACTATTGTTCCCTAACCAGGCATATAATGTCTTTAAGCGTCCATTAATCATTTTAACCAAATTGTCTATGTTGTCACATTCCATGAACAAAATTGTATCGAATGCAAACAACTGAATTTTGCAATTTTTTACAGCCTTTACAATATCATTTATATACAGCACGAATAGATCAGGACCCAACACTGTTCCCTGAGGGACACCATGCCTATTTTAGATAAGGAGTTTTTGTACTTTGTTCGCTGAGTTCTTTGTTCCAAGTATCCTGAGAACCATCTTAAAACGTTGCCTTCAAAGCCATATTTTTCTAGTTTTTTTATCAACAAATTTCTATTTATTGTTTCGAATGCTCTCCCGAAGTCGATGTATACCAAGTGACATATAAATCTGAACACCCAGTTTAAATGGTTTTATTTTAATAAAATTTTGTATAAGTAATTAATGAAGCATAATAAGTAAATGATAAAAATTTCAAAATGATCGCACTGCTTTAAAGCTCTTTGACCTTTAATAATGTGTGGATGCACCCTGATGTGCTACGCATTCTCCAACGCGCCTAGGCATGCTTCTGATCAGGTGGTCAATGTCCTCTTCAGGCAACCACCAACTCCTCTCGAAGTGCTTCTAGAGTCTGAGGAGGACGTTGCGAATTGAGCAGTCTCCTACCCATCATATCCCACACGTGCTCAATTGGGGATAAGTCGGGAGATCTTGGTGGCCATGGTAACAATGTGACATCATTATGTTGAAAGAAGTCTATTGTGACTCTTGCAACTTGTGGTCGGGCATTATCTTGTTGGAAAGTTGGATCTGCCAGGGTGTCAAGATAGGGTAAAAGATGGGGTTCTAGAACTTCGTGTTTATAACGCTGCACGTTCATGTTACCTCTGATGAAGATTAAAGGTGACCTGGAACCATAAACTATAGCACCCCAAACCATAACTCCAACAGTGTGATGAACATGTCTTTCAACAAAAAACTGTGGATTCCTCCTTTCACCACGTCGCCTTCTAACCCTGGCACGACCATCGTGCATGCCTAAACAAAATCGAGACTCGTCACTAAAGATAATACTGTTCCATTCCTGATCCCAGAGTGACCGTTGTCTGCAACACTCAAGGCGATTACGTCGGTGTTCTCGAGTTAAAGGGAGGACCCAGTGTGGCCGGTATGAAAACAAGCCAAAACTTCTCATTCGTCGGTAAACACTTCGCATGCCAATAGGTCTTCCGTGTTCTGCAAACCATTCATTTGCAATGGACCTGGTAGTGGAGAAACGGTCCCTTAAGGCCAATAATCTTAGGCGGCGATCTTCACGGTCTGTTGTTCTACGGCGGCGTCCAGTGCCCCTTGCTCTTTGCGTACGGCCTTCTCGAAGCCATGCCTGACAACACCTAACCACAGTGTCTACACTTCTTTGCACTCTAACTGCAATTGCCCGAAAAGAAAGTCCAGCTTCCCGAAGTCCCACTATACGGCCCCTATCAAACTCACTAATTTGACGAAATCGTACAGGTCTCCGTACTCTAGGGATCGTAACCGATCGTAAAGGATGTCAAGAACCAAAATCCGCCAACGTTGATTCTTTACTGCGGCTGAAATATTCATTTTTAGAGCGTTAGTGAATTAAAAAAAAAGCAGTATAAAAACCGGAATCTCCAACTGATAAGGCTGAAAATTTTTTCACTTGTTATTTACAGTAAGATAAATACATTCACCAACTTTTATTAAAATAAAACCATTTAAACTGGGTGTTCGGATTTATATGTCACTTAGTATATTTATGCTACTTCTGGATGTACTTTCTGCTTCGAATTATTATTATTGGTTGTTTTACTAAAGCAGTAACGTCAAACTTGAGCTTTAAGACAATTGCTCCATAGTTACAGTTTTATCGTTACTTTATATTTTGCTTGAGTTTTTATTTAGATACTTTATGTTGCACACGTTCAATTCCAGACCTACGCTCAAAGTTCAATGGATAGCCAGCTGGATGCTGCGAGCCTTTCCGGCAGCAAGTTGAGTGGCTGGCAAGATAGGAAGTCAAGCTTAACGAGATCCCAAACAGATTCAAATATAACATATGCTGGTGAAGAGGTTCAAGAGGCTCATGGATCAACAAGATATATAACAAGAGACGGCGAGATGGACTTGCAAGTAGTTTTAAAGGTGCAATAATTACACTGATCAACAGCCAAAAAATATCCTAAATAAAATCAACAAAATATTACTATTTTTAATGTGCTAAAACCGGAATGAATCTTATTTTTTCAATATTAGTTCAAGTTCTAGAGATACGGGAATTATATGTGTTCCTGCTGTGACAGTGTTAATATACTGTAATTCACAAGAATGCACGTGCTACATTTTTATATTCGGCAAGGAAAGATGATGTAATCGGCATGATTGTGTTACGTTATACATACGTGTATATGTACATTATATTGTTTTATATTAGCCATTTTTTCCTCAGTTGGTTGACAGCGTTCATGCAAGATGTCTCGAAAGTGTGTAAACAATCCAGATTAGTTTTGTTACGTGTGTGGTGATGTGACTTTTGCGTCTCAGAGACGGTCTATTACTCCACTAATAACAAAGGCATATCAGCTTTATTTCGGTTGTAAACTAGGTGATCAAGACAAACAGTGGGCACCCCACATCTGCTGTAATACATGTGCTTCAAGTCTGAGGAGCTGGTTAAATAGCAAAAAACGGTTTATGCGCTTTGCTGTCCCAATGGTTTCGAGAGAGCCTACAAATCATATTAATGATTGTTACTTTTGCATGATACCTTGTGTTGGACAAGCCACAGGTATGTCCAAGAAAAAAAAATCGGTTATTAACTACCCAAACATACCATCTGCGATGAGACCTGTGCCTCACAGTGACGAAAATCCTATTCCAAAACCCCCAGAATCCTACACTTGCGAATCAGAAAACGAATCAGATCATGGCGATCGAGTGATTCGTCAGGAAGAAGATATGCCATCAACGTCAAGAGATCCTGATTTTATACCGAGCACGTCATGCCACCAACCGCACAAAATAACACAGTCAGAATTAAATGATCTTGTAAGAGATTTAGAACTTCCAAAATGTAAGGCAGAGTTACTTGGATCAAGACTGCAGCAGTGGAACTTGTTAGAAGACGATGTTTCGGTATGTGTTTTTCGTAAACGCCACAAAGACTTAGAACCATTTTTCAATATGGAGAATAACTTGGTTTTCTGCAGTAACATTAACGGCTTACTGGCGGCTTTAAATATAAACTATAACCCAGAAGAATTGAGATTGTTTATAGACAGTTCAACATTGAGTTTAAAGGCAGTGTTATTGCATATTGGAAATATTTTACCATCTCTTCCTGTAGGGTATGCAGTTCACATGAAAGAATCATATGACAATATGAAGTACCTATTGACATGCATAAAATACGATGAGCACCAATGGTATATTTGAGGAGATTTGAAAGTTGTTGCACTTTTACTTGGGCTGCATCTAGGCTACACAAAGTTTTGCTGTTTTTTGTGTGAATGGGACAGTCGGGCAAATGCACTTCATTACACCAGACAAAACTGGCCTGTTCGTCAATTCCTAGAGCCAGGTCAAAAAAATGTACAGCATATGCCATTAGTAGATTCGGAAAAATATTTATTACCACCACTGCATATCAAGTTGGGCCTAATGAAAAACTTTGTCAAGGCATTAGATAGAGATGGGTCAGCTTTTCAATACCTGCGTCAGAAATTTCCAAAACTAAGTGAGGCAAAGGTTAAAGAAGGTATTTTTGTTGGGCCACAGATTCGAAATATTTTGAAAGATAAACAGTTTGAAAACACTTTAACAGGTATTGAAAAAACTGCTTGGAATGATTTCCGTCTGGTGGTCACTAATTTCTTGTGAAATAGAAAAGCTGACAACTATAAAACCCTTGTCAAAAATATGCTGTCATCGTATCAAAAGATGGGCTGTAATATGTCTCTTAAGATACATTTCCTACACTCACACCTGGACTTTTTTCCTGAAAATTGCGGAGCCGTAAGTGATGAGCATGGCGAACGTTTTCATCAGGATATTTCAACAATGGAAAAAAGGTACCAGGGAAAGTGGAATCCTTCCATGCTTGCAGACTACTGTTGGACTCTTGGTAGAGATGCTCCAGAAACGATCCATAAAAGAACAGCAAAAAGACAGCGCATATAGTGATTCTTATAAGTATATGAATCTTGTTACTTTTTTTTAATGTATCCTTAAAAATAAAAAGTTTTTTTATAAACCGCAACTAATTTTTTTATTTCATTGTCATTTTTGGATTCAGCGCCCCAAAATTAACAAAGAAGTGCACTTTTCCCACAAGATACAATTAAAAAACTAAAATTTGTTGTCCACTGTTATTTTTTGTTTCTTTTGTGTTAAGCATATTTTTCTTTGATATATTAAATTCCACTTAGGAACATAGGGCTTCTACAAACTGACGCCATCCTGGTCCGTTCTTCTATCTCTAGCTAGGATTTCTTCACTCGTTATTCACTATGTTCACAAGCAACCAAATTTCGGTGAATTAGCTGGGATAAAGTTGCCACCTCCTTCCTGGGTTCATCACTTTAAAATTATTTGTGTGTCCAATCGAAAATTGTACCAATCATTCAATTCCCTATAAGTATGACTTCCCTTGAAATCTGACAAATATTTTCACAGTTTTGTACTGGAAAGTACTGTTCCGACCTATGTTTTGCTATTTTGCTTCAAAGAAGTATTAACTTGAAAATATTGGCGACAGGCAGTGCACAGAACTGCAGTCAGAGAAAACACTTCATGTACTCTTCGAGTGCTAGAAGTCATCTTGAACCTTGCGGAGCTGCTCTTGGACATGGGTGTCCTGAAGCAGTGCTTAAGGGATGAGGTCATGGCGAATATTTCCAGTTCCAAAAAGGAAGCGAAATTCTCCGGGGTTACCAAGGTATCTCCAGGTTCAACTGCAGATACTCCGTATAGCAGTGACGCCGAGAAGACTGAAAAGAAAGTTTCTCCACATAGGATGATGATGAATATTATTGTTAGGTACGTCATTGGTCAAATTGAAGTCCTATTTTAAACTCTAGAAACCGCTGGTAGAATATTGCGTACTTTTTTTCCGGTAGTGCTTCTCTACGATGTGGGATATTTTTTTGTAGTTCCATTACTAATTTCAGAGTTTTGAAGCATCTCGGATGTCCACATGGATGTATGGATGGCCAGAGAGGCCCAGCAGCAGAGTTTCTACGGACGCAGTGTCAAAACATTTTCTCCAAACTGAATAGAGCCAGCGGCAATATGTTGAAAAAATACTTGAGAGACTTCGTTAGGTACCAGCCGATGAACGACATACTCGATTTCTTTCACGCTTATTTAGGATATTGCGTGGATCCCAGCTCCTTGTTATCACCTCTGAGTAAGCATATTACATATGCGATATGCTATGATGTAGTAATCACGCAAAATGTGAGACAACTATCTTCAAGTACTATCTTGTCAATGAAGCTTGCAAAATGGAATTTTTCTGTTACCTAGTATCGGTTTAGTTATTATGGGATTTAATGACCTAAGTTCATTAGCCCATTTCTTAAAACGTAACTATACTTGTCATAAATTGTGTTTTGATAGATATCGATTCATGTGTATCAATAAATTTTATGAGTTGCAATAATATATGCACGTGTTAACGAGAATGATCGGTCAAAGGGACAATGATTACGTTTACCTGTACCGAGTGGCTGAATCAAAGCAGCACGACGACTGCTTGCTTACAACTTATTAACAAAGATTAAAGCATCCCACAAACCGGCGCGAAATATTCGCTTTGGCTGCGAAAATTTCGCGGCGATGAATTCGCGATCAGATTAAAACGCGGCGGTTTACGGAGAGGCTCAGACTTGTACGAAGCGAATGCGATTGTTCCAGCGTTTTTATCGCGGCGTATTTCAGTTCGCCTTTGACCGCGTTTTTGACGCCGTTCTTCAAAAATTCGCAATGGCAAAAACGGAATTATTGATAGAAATAGTGAAAAAGTATCCTTGTTTGTATGATTTGTCGAACGATGAATACAGGAATGTGAGAAAGAAAGACAAGATTTGGATGGAAATAGGAAAAGAATTAAATACAAATGGTATGTACCTAATATTTTTTATTAACTTGTTAAATGCTTTACAGTCTACACAAATGTGAAAACGAACATTCTATATATTGGGCATAGGCATATCAGAATTAAAATAATTTACGAATTTGTCACGAGTAGAAAATGCTAGCCTTGCTGCCCGCCGAGGATCATTTGCTATATCAGTAAAAGCTCCAAGCACGGGTTCTGGGGGATCTAAGAATTGAAAATATTTGTCATCGCCACTTTTACTTCGTAAAAAATTGTGTAAAACACACGCCGTACGTACAATTAGAATAGTAGTATCTACTTTAGTTTCTAATGGCCTGTAAAATATTCGCCATTTTTGAGACAAAATACCAAACGCATTTTCCACGACCCTTCTAGCTCGACAAAGTCTTACATTGTATTTCTCTTTTCTGACGTCTAGTTAAAGTCTGCTTATAAGGAAATGGTCTCATAAGGTATGGTTTTAAAGCAAATGCTTCATCACCAATTAAAACGTACGAGCAGATTTCATTTTGCCCAGGGAGAAATCTAGGTGCAGGGACACTCATTAAATTTTGTTCAAATCGTTTTCCCATGTTTGAGGTTTCGAAAATACCCCCATCACTATTTTTTCCGAAACCACTAATATCAACACATATAAATTTATAGTCCGGGCCAACAATGGCCATAAGTACTATTGAATATTTATGTAAATAGCACCAGTAATTGGAGCCACTGTTGTTAGGTCTCTTGATTGTTACATGTTTACCGTCCACGCTGCCAATGCAATTGGGAAATCCCCATCTATTTTCAAATTCTTCAGCACATTTTTTCCATATATTCTCTGTTGGTTCTGGTAAATATATATGCTCCATATGTCTGCATATCGCTTCACAGACTTCGGTTACGATTGCACTCACTGTTGTAAAGCCAACTCGAAAGCTATGCCCAATGGTATAGAAGGTGTCACCAGTGGCAAGGAATCTATAAAAAAAATCGTTTTTAGGTGATGAAGTAAAAAAAAGGTGGAAGAATATCAGAGACACATTTGCAAAATATATAAAATCTACCAAACTGACGTCATACATTTTGAGACTGCCGAATTTAACTCAAATATATATCAGGAAAGGGCTGGAAAGGTAGAAACCGAAAATTTGGAAGACCGCGGCCATGGAGAAGATGAAAATGCTGATGTAGATGCAGAAGATGCACAGAACGCCTCGGCAACACAGACAGCACCACCTTCTTCATTGAACACTACAGCAGTGACTACTCCAGGGCACACCTTTCCGCAGACTGCAACTACACCAAAATATAAAACGAGCAGAAAACGCTATGAACCACCATCTCCGTCTGTACAACAGCTCATTAATTATTTTCAAGGTAAAAAACCTAAAAAAGAGAACGAGGCCATTGATTCACTTTTCTTGGCACATGCATAGACTGTGAAAACACTTCCCTTAAAGCGTCAAGCCCGAAAAAAACTAAAAATAGCCGAATTAATAGCGCACGAAGAATTTGAACATATTGAAGAAATGTCTTCAGCGTCTACCCCGAATTCTGCAAGTATGTATGTATGATAGTAGTATGTCGTCCTTCCCAAGCGGCACTGGGTTTACTCGAATAATATACCCAACAGAGGAGGCAAATTCTGCCTCGAATTATTTAGCAACATTTAATCCTAGTGGCAACATGTAGTCCAATTATTACAATAAAATATTTATTTCACGATCCCTGAAGTTTTCGTATTCGATAAGCCTACTAATTTTAATACATATAATTTTTTTACCTGAGTGTAATAGCAAGTCGTTCTTCTGGGGAAATAGCTTCACGATAATTTGTGGCAGATTTTCGTATTTCATCTTTCACCAAGTTCAATATTTCATCGAAACACTCTGGAGTCATTCTAAAATATACGTAAAAGCGCTGTTCAGCCAGCCGAAGTTGTGGCATCAAGGTATGGTATTCCCCAAATTTATTTCGTTCCAAGTTCATATATCATGTACCCACTTCCTTCGTTTCCTAAACAAAATTGAAAATATTTGTTTTATGTACTTCGTTAAACTTAATACATACCCAACTATCAAATGGCGTTAAATAAACATAACTTACCGTGCATTTTGTTCCTCTTCTAAAGCAAGAAATAGAAGTGCCTCCTCTTCTTCTGAAGACGAGCTCATTGCAAAAGGCAAAAATAAAATGTACGCAACCTGTCGAAACCTTCACGTTCGCGGAGCGAATAAGACGCTTTGGTATGAATAAACAGGCGAAACAGATTGCGAATTTCGCTCTGAATTTCGTTGCGAAGACTTCGCCGCGATTATTTCGCGCCGGTTTGTGGGATGCTTTATTAACCGTGCATTTTAACGTTCGCGAACATTTCAACATAATCAAAGCAGTTGGCAAACTAGAAATCTCACTATGAAGCCTACTTAAGGCTCCCGTAGAAATAGTTTGGAATATAAAACTATTACCAATACTCATTCCTTCTTGAGAAGCTTTTCTGATGTACAAAGATAGTAACTCATATAACAAGGTTGTCGAAAAGTAGCAAAAATACCAAGATTTCTCGATTATGGGCGATAGCATCACATTCCTTGAAAATGCATGAACATTAAAGAAAGCACAACTGTCTCACAAGTTTCTACTCTTGACCAATATACACGCCCGTTATCCATTTCATTTCATTGATACTTTATATTGGGAAACCTTTCTCTAACAGAAACTTTCAAGAGGGTGTCACCTATAATGTTGCAGTTACCCAATCGTGTTCTAAGCTTTTGTTAACACGATTTTATCAGCTTATGCGTCGGCCGTCTGTTCTTTGGTAACCGATAAACTATCCACGTAGTCTGGCTTATTAGCTATGCAACAATAATAGAATGATAGAAAAATAACACTCCACTGTGATAAGAGCACAGTCAAAGGTCTGTCACCTATACGCGATACTGGCAATCGAGAAGCTGACACCCTGCATAAAAAAAGTGACAGCTTGTCATTCCACGAACGATGGAACCTTTCAAGTTTATGGGAAAGGCTACTTTTCAGCAAACCTTTGCAAGAATGCTTTTTATCACGTTCTGACACCACCGCTCGAGTCATTGTGCTGTGCTCCTTAGAAAATTACGTCTTCTTTTCCATCTTCCGACTGTTAGAACATGTAGATGCAACAAGTTGTTTCCAAGCCTATGATCACAAGCAGAACCATCTATCTATAGCCGATGGAAATTCCTTCCGCATCCGAACGTTGTAGGTATACATCATTCATTCATTGTATCGTCTTCGCAATCTTCTCTGTTCAAATATAATAAATAGCTAACCGAGTGAATAACAGGTAGCAGATGGTAACGAACATCATTTCCTAATAAAAAATACAAATTGCTTACTTAGAATCAGATGATATGTGCCTTAAATTTTGTTGCTAATTCCCCTAAAAACTGATAAAAATGGTTATGAGCTTCGATCAAGCAACATACTCTAACAAAAGATCAACATGAAGCGGTTGATTTCAAGTTGATTTAAGCTGACAGTTTCAGTTTTTTCGTCTATCATCAAGTTTCTAAAAAAGTTAATTTAATGTGTAGGGTAACAAAGAACCTTAGTTCATGAACTTATACAGGGTGTCCGCAAAGTTGGGGTTTTCCTTTTCAGAAACAACTACCCTTGAAATAACAAAGGTAATGTGTAGTGAAACGAGGGCGACCAAATAAAAAAAAAGAAAAAAGTAGTCACTCTCCAGTTGACAAGAAGGGCTAAGTACGTCTCTGCCCGAAATCATACCGCTCCAACAGAAAATGAAATCAGCTGATGCGCTACCGAGCAGACGCAGAAACCACATTGATTGTCTTACACTTAATGGCACATCTTCTAACAAGGAAGGCAAAATGTTGCGTAAAAAGTTTAGGTATTGCATCCCGTCCAATCGATTTGTGAGAATAAATGGTCCAATGAGCATACCGTTCACCATGCCAGCCCAAACATTCACCGAAACTGTTTGTTGAAAATGTGCCCGACTGACAGCGTGCGGATTTTCTACTGATCAAACATGAGTGTTGCGAAAGTTATTCACCCCATTACGCGTGAACGTAGATTCGTCTGTCACCAATATGCACTTCAAAAAGTCCGGATTATTGTCATGTTGATGCAACAACCACTCACAAAACCGCACTCTTGCTGGAAAATCGTCAGGTTGAAGGGTTTGTACGCGTTGGACGTGAAACGGATACAGCCCCTCTTCACGCAGCATTTGCCACACTTTAGTTTTTGATACTTCTCTAGCCACGTCCTCTAGTGCTTGTTGAGGGATTCTCGTTTACGCGATTACCTCTACACGCGTGACCGTAACCGTCGGTTGAAGGTTGCATACTGACCTGACACAGTGACCCCGATCCAGTTCTGCCGTCGGGTTGAGACATTGTACCAAACGGTGATGTCCCGGGTCGCGGCTACAGGACGGTATTAAGATATTTTTGATGTTGCAGAGCCCTTTATCTTGGTTCCCTTAAGACATTGTTGTATATGGTACTAAGAAAAATTGCTTATGTTTTCAAGATCTACACGTCGTGTAAAGGAAAACCCCAACCCTGTATATTTCAGAAAGGTGATATAGATTGACTACAGAGAAAACAAAATCAGGCTCTTAGATGTATATTAAGATGTAGTAGATACGCAAGAATTAAAGACATGTTAGAAGAACTAATTTAATAAGTATCAAACAAAATATATTTTACAATACAATGATAGTCATCTAAAAATAAAGAATGGAATGTATCCCGAACAGATATTGGAAGGTTTGCAATTTAACATTATATTATATATTGTATTGCTTAGCGTAAAACACGGATCATATAATAAAAAAAAATGCGATCAATTCCGCATCTATCGAATACCAATGTGCCGTGAAAATTCGTTCCGTTAGCTAAATATCTGCTCTGAAGATTGCGACCGTTAAATCGGTAGTCGAAAACAAATAACATGCGAGATGTAATAGATCAGAATCAGACACAAACTCAAAGTCAGAATCAGAAGACGAGGTGCATCAGCCGTTCTCCGGAAGCGGTGTCAGGGGGTGGTGATAATCATCGTCGGTATGACGCAGGCGCAGGAGTGGGCAGGTCTAGGGGAATTGAGGGGCAGGTCGTAGGATGCGCTTTCAAGCAAATGGTCACACGATTCATCGAGGCGAGCAAAGAAATCAAGACGTCGGAAAATTTGGTGAGTATTTGTGATAGCAAGGAGAGACTTGGGGACGATAATATTGACGAGTAGCTTGGAAAGCAGTAGAAAGATCGCGGCCAAGATAATTTGTTATACAGGGTGGCCGATATGTAACTCGTAGCTTGAATATTTGTGGAATAAACTAAAAAACGTCCATTTCTTTCAATCTTATATGAAAAATAATATCTGACAAATGTCTGCCTCTAGAACCTACGCAAACCTCTTTCTTAATCACATTTTTCATCACTTTTTGGTATGTTTCGGGAGGAATATACTAAGTGACATATAAATCCGAACACCCAGTTTAAATGGTTTTATTTTAATAAAATTTTGTATAATGATACTGATAAAAATTTCAAAATGATTGCACTGCTTTAAAGCCCTTTGACCTTTAATAATGTGTGGATGCACCCTGATGTGCTACGCATTCTCCAACGCGCCTAGGCATGCTTCTGATCAGGTGGTCAATGTCCTCCTGTGCTATCTCATTCCAGGCAACCACCAACTCCTCTCGAAGTGCTTCTAGAGTCTGAGGAGGACGTTGCAAATTGAGCAATCTCCTACCCATCATATACCACACGTGCTCAATTGGGGATAAGTCGGAAGATCTTGGTGGCCATGGTAACAATGTGACATCATTATGTTGAAAGAAGTCTATTGTGACTCTTACAACATGTGGTCGGGCATTATCCTGTTGGAAAGTTGGATCTGCCAGGGTGTCAAGATAGGGTAAAAGATGGGGTTCTAGAACTTCGTGGATATAACGCTGCGCGATTAAAGGTGACCTGGAACCATAAGCTATAGCACCCCAAACCATAACTCCAACAGTGTGATGAACATGTCTTTCAACAAAAACTGTGGATTCCTCCTTTCACCACGTCGCCTTCTAACCCTGGCACGACCATCGTGCATGCCTAAACAAAATCGAGACTCGTCACTAAAGACAATACTGTTCCATTCCTGATCCCAGAGTGGCCGTTGTCTGCACCACTCAAGGCGATTACGTCGGTGTTCTCGAGCTAAAGGGAGGACCCAGAGTGTCCGGTATGAAAACAAGCCAAAACTTCTCATTCGTCGGTAAACACTTCGCATGCCAATAGGTCTTCCGTGTTCTGCAAACCATTCATTTGCAGTGGACCTGGTAGTGGAGAAACGGTCCCTTAAGGCCAATAATCTTAGGCGGCGATCTTCACGGTCTGTTGTTCTACGGCGGCGGCCAGTGCCCCTTGCTCTTTGTGTACGGCCTTCTCGAAGCCATGCCTGACAACACCTAACCACAGTGTCTACACTTCTTTGCACTCTAACTGCAATTGCCCGAAAAGAAAGTCCAGCTTCCCGAAGTCCCACTATACGGCCCCTATCAAATTCACTAAGTTGACGAAATCGTACAGGTCTCCGTACTCTAGGCATCGTAACCGATCGTAAAGGATGTCAAGAACCAAAATCCGCCAACGTTGATTCTTTACTGCGGCTGAAATATTCATTTTTAGAGCGTTAGTGAATTAAAAAAAAGCAGTATAAAAACCGGAATGTCCTGATAAGGCTGAAAATTTTTTCACTTGTTACTTACAGTAAGATAAATACATTCACTAACTTTTATTAAAATAAAACCATTTAAACTGGGTGTTCGGATTTATATGTCACTTAGTATATATTGGCCACCCTGTATTATACGCAGCTCAAATCAATTACCGGATCACTTTTTGATCACATTTTTAATTGTAAGCCTTCCTACGCCTTAGCAGTAATCTTATTTGAAAGTAATACGAGTATTTGTGCATCGGTTTAGATATAACAGGCATGACCTGTATTGAGTAACCTCGAACATCTTTGAAGCCTTTACCTCAAAATGTTTCTGTCACTTTTTTAAAACCATACTGTTTTAAATGTTACACTACTACCCTTGAATGTTAAAAAGAAATTAGCAATATTCATATTTTCATTCGATGAGTAAATATCAACTTTTTTAGTTCGATATCATCAATTCATATGGTGTTACGTATAACATTAAATTATGAAAATCAGGAACAGGGATTCTTTACCTATGCCCACTTCATAAGAACTGCATGGCCGATGGTATTATAATTACAATTCAGCATTGTCAATGTATAAAATATACATTTTTGACAGAAAAACAATAAAGGCGGTAGTTGAGGATAAGAGGTGAAACATCAAATTCAAATTATGCCATCTTGTAGAGAAGTGTCAATGTTAATGAGCAATTTGTTTCGAAATATTACCTCAACTAAGATAAAGAGACAAACACGATTACGGGAAAGTTCAGTATTTTTGTCTATTCAGTCGCCTAAATGCGCAAATTTGTCTCCGTTTAAGCGACTTCGTGTCTCTTGCCGTTTTCGAGATACCAATGAGGAGAGTTGAATTTAAAATTTCAACGTTTTTCACCAGCTGATTAATCTGTAGCAAATGGGTAAATTTCTGTAACAATTTATGAAATATTCTTAAGAATTTAGTTAGTTCCTCATGTCTGAACATATTACAGGCAACCTATTGTGAAATTCGCCAAATGATGACCTACGTGAAAGAAGCTCACGGTAGCGTCTTCAGAAAAGTTGCTTTGAGCGCTCTCATCGACACCGCGGACAGACCGTCAAAAAAAGAACCAGCCACACAGACCACCAGAGTAATTAGGTATTTTGAGATCCCAGATATACAGGGTGACTTCGGAGTTGAGTCATTAATCTTCAGATAATGATTGTAGAAGGAAGATAAACCAAAATATGTGTGTAAAAATAAAAAAAAAATTAAAAAAAATGTTACCTTGTTTTATAAAGTATCCTCCCGACAAGTATTTCAGTGCGGACCTGTATTTGATCGTGCGGTCTTGGAGCACTGGCATGCCGTCCCCTGTGAGGTCTTAAGTCACCTGATTCACGAGCCCTTTGTACTACATTAACAAAGGCACGAGGGGTTGGTTGCACTCGATTGGGAAACCGATCCGCATAAATCCGTGATACCGCGTAAATAAGAATCATGTCCACAAGTTCAGCATTTTCGTAAACATGTGCCATTTTTGATTTCGTTTGAGCCACGCAACAGACACCACTATTCACTCACGCGTTACCGACTGACACTGACTGTATACAACTGAATAAAATAATTGTAAAAACATCGTTCCAAATTTTTTAGCTTTTTGTTTCCGATGCGATAAACCGATAAGGCGGATTATATCCGTTGTTGCCAAACACGAGCACATAATATTATTATTGAGACAGGGCGGTACTCAAACTTCCAAAGGGCTATAACTTTGTTACTTTAATTTTACCAGAAAAATGGTAAAGGAAAAAACATTTCTTTTGATCAGATCTACTCACTGTTAAAATAAATGACTCAACTTCGAAGTCACCCTGTATATTAATATTGGTAATATTCTTTAAGTTTTTGCATTTCTGCTTCGCTCATATTTTTACTACAAACAGATTTAAGGTCTCTGAAACAGTAATTGAGTGTAAAATTGGAAAATTGTATGACCGATCATTATCCTGTTTTGTTCAATTTTGGGTATTTGAAAGGAAGTAATTGTATCATTAATAAAAACAGCTATGAATTTAAGAAAATTGATGAGAAAAAGTTCACAGATTATTTGCAAGTGGTGACTTGGGGCAGTGTTTTTTCAGAGAGTGATGTCCAAAAAGCAACTGCTAACTTCGATAATGAATTATATAAAGGCATAGATCATTCAACGTATTATTTAAAAATAAATAGTAAGACTAGAAAACGCAAGCCGTGGACGACTGACGGTATTCTTACTTCGATCAAGAAGAGGGATGAGTTGAAACAGAGTTTGACGAAAGACAATGATAATTTGATATTGAGACAGTCCTATATCTCCTACAGAACAAAGTAACTAATCTTATTAAGATCTCTAAAAATCAATATTATACACAAAAACTCATTTTAGCTGGTAATAACTATACTAAGAGCTGGGATGTTATTAATGAGGTAACTAATGCTGGTAAAATAAAAAAAACTGACGTAAAATCAATTAATCACAATAATCAGCAGCTGGACGCTCCCACTGATATAGCCTGTGTTTTTAATAAATATTTTGTTGATATAGGTGAGCAAATAACAAGTCAGATTGATCAATACTCAATTCTTGATACATCAGATCCTCATGTCGTCAACATTGTTCACTCTATGTTTCTAATTCCAGTGGATAACATAGAGTTACAACAAATAGTTTGTAATCTGAAAAATAATAGCGCACCCGGAAAAGATGGCTTACACACTAAAACTATCAAGATGATCATGAAGTATATCAGTCACCCTATAACTCACATTATCAACCTCTGTTTCAAATCCTCAGTAATTCCTCGCCAATTTAAAGAAAGCATAGTGACACCAATATTTAAATCTGGAAGTAAAGACAATATGTTCAATTATAGACCTATTTCAGTTATCAATGTATTTGGGAAGATTTTTGAGAAGTGTTTAAATAACAGACTTTGTTCTTTTCTTGAAAAATATGACATAATATCGAACTGTCAATTTGGGTTCCGCAAAAATTGCAATACAGAGCAATCTCTACAAGAACTTACAGGACAAGTGCTTGACAATTTTCAAGATGGAAATAAGACTGTTGCAGTTTTCCTAGATCTTCAAAAGGCTTTCGATTCAGTATCTCATACAATTTTATTAAAGAAACTAGAAAGTGTTGGAGTGCGTAGCGGAGTTCTGAACTTATTTGAGAACTATTTGG
Organism: Acanthoscelides obtectus; assembly: GCA_963669975.1. Classification (NCBI taxonomy): domain Eukaryota; kingdom Metazoa; phylum Arthropoda; class Insecta; order Coleoptera; family Chrysomelidae; genus Acanthoscelides; species Acanthoscelides obtectus. The sequence goes on from CAVLJG010000003.1 coordinate 121,901,505, forward strand.
CTGATCGATTACAACAAGTTAAGGTAGGGTCAGATTTAAGCAACATTCAAAAGATCAAAATAGGTGTGCCTCAGGGGACGGTTTTGGGACCAACACTGTTCCTCATATACATAAATGAACTACTTCGATGTAATTTCAACTGTAAAATGATATCATATGCAGACGATACTGTTTTAGTTTGCACTGGTCATTCATGGGATGACCCAATACGGAATAAAGTCAAATGCTGGTTAAATAACAATTTACTTAAACTTAATATCTCTAAAACTAAGTATGTAACGTTTTCTCCAACCAAAGCAGGCATGCCATTACACCACCGAACATTAATTATAAATGATAGTGCTGACACTGTCGAAAGAGTTGAAGTTATTAGATACTTAGGAATCATTGTTAACAGTAATTTAAAATGGCAGAGTCATGCCGAGCTTTTGGCATCGAAATTAAGGAGAATTATTCATAAGTTTTTCATTCTTAGGAATATTTTAAGCAGAAAGAGTCTTCTCTCAATATATAACTCGTTTGTGGGGTCTCTACTAACTTACGGGATAAGTATCTGGGGAGCCGCATACACTAGTACTTTAAAAATACTACAAACCACGCAAAATTATATTGTCAGGACTATTTTTCGTATCCCATGTAGGTCAAGTTGCAGATTTGTTTAGATTGAAAATGATCTTTTGAATGTTAGAGGTTTATATATTTTTGCTGCTCTAAAATTTGTTCACTCCCGAAACAATGTTCCAACCAGCCACGCTTATGAAACAAGAACTAAAATAAATATAAGTTACACCTATACCAGAGTGAATAAATCTGTTTGCCAAAAATGCATAAAGTTTGATTGTATTAGGTTGTATAATAAATTACCGCTAGAATATAAAATCCTCTCGAAGTATAGTTTCAAAAAAAGAATTAAGAAGTTCATCTTAAATAACTTTGACATGCTTGCATCGACGGTAGCTTGACTCAACTCAGTAATATCGTTTCTATCTCATGCTTTTTTTATTTCTTTTTTTTTATATACAGTTGCTCATAATACACCTTATAACCATTAGCCATGCATTGAATTTGTATATTGTATGACACACACAAGCTTATAGCTTAGATGTCTATTCTTTTGTAGTAAATTCTTTTATAGTAAATTGTAGTACTCTTGTTTCTCTGCTTAACCTTTACGCAAAATTTTTATTTTTAAACCAACATAGTTTGACCTTACTCGAAATATCCCTATATTATCATATTTCAGATATTCATATTTTATGTACTCTATACTTATACTTCTGAGTGTTTTTAGTATGCTTCTGTACTATTGTTATGAATTTTAGATTTGTCTATGCAGACACGTAATTTAGGATTTGTGACGACAAGATTCAGACATTTACCCTTTACGAAAGTATACAGAATTTTCACAATTCATATACCGTTACTTGCTGGTCCTAGATCTGATGCTAGTATCTTTGCTCAGATTTCTGTTGCAATCTTGGTTATTCAGGGTAGCAAGACTATACAAGCTCATGTATTTTTGAAGCTCTTTTCAATTAAATTGTACTGAAGGTTGAAATAATATAAGTTACTCAATAAAATAAAAAATTTAAACGTGGTTGCACACATCTACAAATACCGACTGTGATAAGCGCAGCTGGATAGTACGAATAGTTTTGAAACGTTTGATATTTTAGGCACATGCATCCATCGGAAATTGAAGATATACCGGACGCACCAACGGACAGCCAGTCTTTCAGCGTAGACGACAAAGGCATCAGAAAGCAACTGTTCAAGAAACGAAGCACCTCTTCAACATGTGCTGTATGTCAAATTACCTACAAATACTTATGTAAAATAACTACTACGTCGCTAGTAAAACCTTAAAATATTGGGAGTAAGAATTAAAGGAGAAAACCCAAGAAATTATCTGTAATCTGTGGGTAATTTGCCTTTGTACTATTGTTCAAACTGAGTATGTAAATATATACAGGGTGGCGAAACAGACGCATTTAGTGGCAGCTAAGTTTTTTTAAATTCTCATACCCGTCGATTTTGTTTTCGAGGGGGACACAAGTTTGGGGGTCGAGTGATACCTTATTTTAAAGGTCTTTCAATTCCCTTTATAATGATATAAAATTAATGTACTTCAGTTCAGTAGTTTTGAAGATTTATTGATTTAAAGCTTAAATAAAACTAATACATCATCACTAGTGGAGATCGATACATTTAGCAGCAAAGTAATTTAAAAATGAAGAATGAACTGACCCGTTAGGCAAGTAAATGTTGAAAATGGCCACCATGCAATGATAAGGATTTTGATCAAAACGTTGCCGCACATTTTGCAATATTTGAGGAGTAATTTGAAGGCACTCATTCACAATTCTTTGTCGCAGGTTTTCTAATGATGTTGGCTGAATAGCATAGATGTTGCTTTTTAAATGACCCCACATAAAGAAATCCAAAGGTGATAAATCTGCTGATCTTGGTGGCCTTTTAATGGCACCTCTTCTACCAGTCCATTGATCTGGAAACGTCTGATCTAAATATTGTCGAACACGTAATGCGTAATGTGGTGGGGCACCATCCTGTTGGAACATCAACCTATTCGCAATGTATCGCCGATCATTCTGATTTTCAATTATGGCTGTTAATGCAGGATCTATAGCGTCTTCCAGTAATTCCAAATACATTTCACCGATGAAATTTCCAGGTAAGAAAAAAGGACCAACTAAATACTATGTAATGCTGTGTATGAACCTCATGATAAATTCTGGGATTAGAATCGGACCAATATCGGCAGTTATAACGATTTACTACGCCATTTAAGAAAAAGGAACATTCGTCAGAAAAGCAAGTGTTGAATAGAAAATGTTCATCGTTTATAATTCGTTCACTCATATCTTCACAATCGCCTATCAAAATGGTCTTCATTAAGTTCTTGTACCAGGTGAATTTTATACGGTTGAAAACTATGGCCGTTGGACAGTACATTGACTAACACCACACACAGTCTCCAATTTGCGGGTACTTAACGTAGGATCTACATAAACTTGCCCTAAAACTCCCACTTCTATTGCTTCGTTCCTTATGGGATTTTCAATGTTGCGTTTCTTATTGTCGACTGACTAAGTTTCCCGAAATTTAGCTACAAGTTCTAGAACATAATTTCAATGCACAATACTGTTCTCATTTCGATAATTTCAACTCTTTCTGCTGTGGAATATACTATGGTTAATTTATGTAATAAAGTTATTTTAGCAACAGCGTATGGTCAAATCAATCGCAAACTATGTACTAAATTCCTATTCAAAATAAGTACGTGATATTTCCTTATCTTTCTTCAAGAAATAACTTTTTTGCCACAAAAACAACAAAATGATAAACAAACCATGGTCGTAGTGAAAAAAAGCATTTACTTATTAAGTAAATTCTTTTAGTCAAATTTCTTCTGAAAGTAGTAAAAACTAATCTGATGTATCTATTAAAGTCTACTTTAAGCTTTAAATCAATAAATCTTCAAAACTACTGAACTGAAGCTCATGTATTTTACATCATTATAAAGGGAATTGAAAGACCTTTAAATAAAGTGTTAACGTGATTTTTTGCCAAAGTTTTGTCCCTCTCGAAAACAAAATCGACGGGTCTGAGCGTTTTTCCAAAAAAAACTGAGCTGCCAGTAAATGCGTCAGTTTCGTTTTCGATGCGCCACCCTGTATTTCAATGAGTAAAAGAATAATAATTTCCAAAAGAAACTTTTCCATATATTCCTTGTGTGGTCTAGGGATATGCAATTAAGTGAACTTTTTTATCGAAAACTAAGCAAGATACGAAAAAATACAAAAGATAAAAAAGTTGTATTTCAATTTGCTTAATCCAAAAAACATAAATGAAAATTGCACAAAAGTCAGTAGCGTTTCTGGTCACAAATATTCGTTCAGATCCCGCTCGAGGCGCCACTGGACTTATAAATTCAATTAAGTCAAATTATCTCATCAATGTTACAAATACCACCGCCAAATTACAAGAAAATTATGTTAAGAATATTTAATGCATTTACTACAAACTTTTTTTTTTAATTTCAAAACCCTATGTTTTGTCTCAAACTTACACAAAGAATCGTCTGATAAATTTACGCTACATACTACCCTGTATACTCTATACTTCTTTAGAGTCTCCTTGAAACAGAAGCAGAAGAATTACTGAGAACCAGTCAAAGTCCTTTAGGGAATTTGAGAAAAAAACACCATGTTTTGACGCCGAGGCACAGCGAAAGAGCTTTGGGAATCGCAATGGATCCATCAGTCTGCATGAAGTCAAAAAGATCCAAATTCGGAGGAATAGGTAAAATTTGTGCCTAATTAGAGAACTCCCTATATAATTGTAATGGTGCTTAATCTGGCAACCTATAACTATGATATAATAGTTGCTAGAATTACAGGATACTCTTCTTGATACATTATTACTTTTGATTGCGATTCTAGTCAACTGGTTCAAAAAGGGAGACAGTTCATCTACAGATGATCAAGAAATGCGAGATAATGGGGAATCCGTCACCGACACAGCCAGTTTTGTGAGAAAGCCTTCGGTATACTATCAAAAACCAAGCAAAAGGTAGCTATAAAGTGTTTGATGATATTTTACAGCCCTGACTTTATCAATTTTCAGCAATGTTATAAAGAAGGCCAAACGGAGGATGGAGGGAAAGTTCAAATTTGTCTTGAAGAAAGGGAAAAGAAAGATGGTGGTTCGGAGGACTCCGGAGCTGGCCGTAAGTAAATCAAACTTTAATATTTTCAGTGGCTTGCTATCGAGACGTCACATATCAAAAACATCATACAAAAAAGGCCAATAACAGTTTGTTTTGAAATATAAAACATTATTCGTTCAGCATAATTTATTTTCCAACTTTGATCTTAAATGCATTTTAGATTTCAGCAGGAAAAACTCCTTCGACCAGGGAGAGACTTCCAGGGAATCAGAATTTGTTGTGCTCAAAGAAAGGAAGCTTGTATCTACAACGCTTGTACATGAGGGAGTAGCGAGGCTGTCATTTCTGCTAGAAACTTGTCCACCTGGATCGGTGCCAGACGCGCATCTTTTAGCATCAACGTTGGATCTGGTAAGCAGGTGTACTTCAAAAAAATACATATATAATCCTTTTCTTATAAATCATATATTGTTCTAGCCTCACTCGACAGTGGTAGCTAGAGCCGCATTATTGCTGGAATGCGCGTCCTTCGTCCACAGCTGCAATAAAGGGCAATGGCCATCCTGGATGAAATTGTCATTTCCGGTGTTCAGGCCATCAGGGCCCCTCCCGCATAGGGGGAATAATCCAGGCATAAGGAGATCGCACATTTTACAGAGTACGGCGGGAAAGATGTTTCATCAGTGGGCAGAGGTTGGTAATATACTCTGTATCATACAAATATATCATATTAAACATTCTGAAATACCAGCTGCTGAGCAATGAGGAATGAGAACAGCGTACAATACTGTGGGAGCATTATTAAACTTCGTAACAGGCTTGGGTTATAAACAACGAGTTATAAATATTTAGTCCTCTTAAATTGTAGCAAGGTATTTGACTTTATATATCATTCAAGCGCAAGCAGGCTTTCGAAAAAAATATTCCACAGAAACGGCTTTCCAGTTGGTAACTGAGAATTGGAGAAGAGCCATAGACTCAGAAGAAGTTGTCATAGCAGTATTTTTGGATTTGAAGAGGGCATTTGAAACGATTGATAGAGATATTTTGTTAGGTAAATTGAAGGTATATGGTATAACAGGAAGTGTTTTAGATTGGTTTACAAATTATTTGTCTAAAAGGATGCAAGTTGCAAAAGTTAATGACACTATTTCATCAAAAATTGAAAATACGTTGGGTGTTCCACAGGGTAGTATCCTGGGACCACTTCTTTTTATTTTATACATAAATGATTTACCTGCCATAGTCAAAAAATGCAAAATTCAGATTTTCGCAGAATACACTATGATTTATATAAGTACTAAAAATATTCAGACTGGTATCTCTTATATAAATGAAGACTTGAAACTTGTCTCAAAATGGTTAGCATCTAACAGACTAAAATTAAATACAAGTAAAACGAAAGCCTTGTTAATCGGAAAAAACAATGTACAAATGTTCAACTGAATATCGATGGTGAAGATATTGAATTCGTAGAAAATTTTAAATACCTGGGGGTTTCTGTTGACTCTCGATTAATTTTTTATATTCATTATGAAAAAGTTATAAATAAGATTAGTAGTAAAGTGAGATATTTATCGAGAGTTTCTGGATGTCTGAGTTCATATAGCAGAAAAAATATCTATAATACCATCATTCTTCCAAATGTCTTGTACCGTTCGACTATTCTATATTTAGCAAATAATTCCATTTTTGAAAGACTGCAAATTTTACAAAATAAGTGCATGAGAATAATACTGAATAAAGATAAATATACTCCAATTAGGCAAATGCTTAGCAAATTAAAATGGCTCAATGTAAAATTTTGATCAAATATCTTGTAATGATATTCATTTATAAAGTAAAAAATAATATATTTCCATCAAGTCTAACTAATTTAACATCATCAAATGTCGACCATCATTTACATAATAGCAGAAATAAAGATGACTTCCATTTAATGACCAAAAAGTATAACATATGCTACAAATCTGTATTCCATCAAGGGTTGATTGAATATAATGAATTATACTCAGAGATAAAAGACCAAAAAACTTTGACAAAATTTAAAGTAAAATTGAGAAATCACTTGCTAAATCTACAATTATAGGTTGCCCAGTATTTACATCATACACCATATGACTTGAAATTACCAGTTCTAAGTTGTTTACAATTATTCTGTTTATGTAGCCAAATGTGCTAAATACATCTTTTCTTCTACTGCTACTACTTATGTTCGCTAAATTTAAGTACTATTGCTCTTCTTACTATTCAGTTAGTATACTAAAAAATGTTACCACTTAGCCCGACTTATATTTATTTTAGACTATCGGTCAGCGTCTAGAAGAAATGATGAAGGAAGACAAAATCTTCAGCCGGCAATTACAGAAATCGTGTCCGATGAACAGAAGCAGAAAGAGCTACTGATCCAAGACGAAGAAGAAGATTTCTTAGATGAAGGTATGTATGAATAATGTCCATTCAGTAGCATTTATCCGATTGTATTGTTATAATGCAATATATTATAAATAATCGAATCTTATTTTATAAAATTCTTTGATAATACTAAACGTTGATTGAGGAAAATTGTTCCTGTTACCAAGGACATATCGATAATAATAAGATTCTAAATTGTTCACTTTGTTTAGTTGCTTATTTCAACCTACAGACAAGAAAATATGATAAATGATATCTGCATTGATTTCCACGATATTTAAAATTTGTCCCCCCTGCTCTACAGTAACTTGTCTTTCACGAGTGAGAATATTAGCGGGCTGAACACTTCCTGTATCTCGAAGTCTCTGGAACTCTTGCACAAATGTCTTTCTGTTAGGGTGTACCCGTTGGCGAAATCTGCTAAATTTGAGCTGCGAGATTTGAATTCTGACGAGCTCCACCTTAAACTAACATGTCGGCGAACTCTTGATTCGAGAACATTGTAAATAAACACGGCGACGTACGCGAACAATAACTAACCACTGTTACCGTTTGCGATCGATTGCCGGTTCGATAAGAGTGATGAATGACCGATGCGCTGTTGTCATGTGCGTTTTAAATATTTAATTTAACGAAACTTACTGACTACAAATTTTGGCTTAACTTAGAAAAACTTAATGCGATTTATTTATTAATTAGGTACCCAATTTAAAAACGTTTTAGATTAGATTATAAAAATTAGTAAGATTGTAGTGATTGTGGTTGATATAAGTTGTAAACTGCAAAGCCATTTACTTAGCATTAATGGTAAAATGTCAATTTTGTATAATTATTCCTGTACACATTTTTTTTAGACACGAGCTGCCTATAGAATTAAGATTTACCAGAATGACTAGCGACAGATTATTACTTGTCTGAGGATATTACTAGTTGAATTCAATGTTCGATCTCATCTTGTATTTTTCTTTTGTGTTCACAGCTAGTATTGAAACATACGGATCGTCATGTCCCATGCCGCTAAGGATCGTCGCTTGTGTGTTGCTACACGAAATCACAGCATTTCTCAGGGAGACCTACCAAACTCTACCCAAATCGTCGAGGATTGTCAGCAAGGACAGACCTCCTCCATGGGAGAAATTGTATAGCAAGGAAGCGAACCGAAGGTGGAGCATGGCTTTGAGTTCTATGGGTCATTCTCAAACTTCGGCGCAAAGCTTGCAAAGCATTGCGGGCGGCGATCCCGGTAAGAATTAAATCAGTTAGTGGATGTTAGCTTGCTCAACGTATGATAAGTGTCGAAGAACACTCGTATCTAATCAGGGGAAGGATCAGCAGAGAGAATGAATTCTTACTTGTCTTTGGTGTACCTTCTGACCTAGGTTAATTTGAAGAAGTTTTACAGCTCATATGTTCTTCCTAGTTTAATTGAGATTGTAACTGAACACTGAACTCTAATGAATTTGTTAACAGGACAAGCCGAGAGAAAAATTAGTTTTGTATTACATGAACCAGACAACGAATCAGAGGGTAGCAGTAATACGACAGTCACAATGCAGGTAGGTATTTTCAATAATTAATAACATTTCTAGAGAACAATATACCGTTATGAACTTGACGTAGTGTAATGGTAGACCTTTGCAAGTTTGAAAATAAACAAATCTATATTCATTGTTTACGTATATCCGGGGTGATTTATTAAAACATGCCAAATGTTTAACAACAAATATCTTAGGAACCATCAAACTGATTTTAATGAAATTCACCGGTTCATCCGTTCCTTCAGTGTCGCATGGTCAGTCCGGATCAATAACACTGATCAACAGCCAAAAAATATCCTAAATAAATGAACAAAATATTACTATTTTTAATGTGCTAAAACCGGAATGAAACTTATTTTTTCAATATTAGTTCAAGTTTTAGAGATACGGTAATTATATGTGTTCCTGCTGTGACAGTGTTAATATACTGTAATTCACAAGAATGCACGTGCTACATTTTTATATTCGGCAAGGAAAGATGATGTAATCGGCATGATTGTGTTACGTTATACATACGTGTACATTATATTGTTTTATATTAGCCATTTTTTCCTCAGTCGGCTGACGGCGTTCATGCAAGATGTCTCGAAAGTGTGTAACCAATCCAGATCAGTTTTGTTACGTGTGTGGTAATGTGACTTTTGCGTCTCAGAGACGGTCTATTACTCCACTAATAACAAAGACATATCAGCTTTATTTCGGTTGTAAACTAGGTGATCAAGACAAACAGTCGGCACCCCACATCTGCTGTAATACATGTGCTTCAAGTCTGAGGAGCTGGTTAAATGGCAAAAAACGGTCTATGCGCTTTGCTGTCCCAATGGTTTGGAGAGAGCCTACAAATCATATTAATGATTGTTACTTTTGCATGGTACCTTGTGTTGGACAAGCCACAGGTATGTCCAAGAAAAAAAATCGGTTATTAACTACCCAAACATACCATCTGCGATGAGACCTGTGCCTCACAGTGACGAAAATCCTATTCCAAAACCCCAAGAATCCTACACTTGCGAATCAGAAAACGAATCAGATCATGGCGATCGAGTGATTCGTCAGGAAGAAGATATGCCATCAACGTCAAGAGATCCTGATTTTATACCGAGTACGTCATGCCACCAACCGCACAAAATAACACAGTCAGAATTAAATGATCTTGTAAGAGATTTAGAACTTTCAAAATGTAAGGCAGAGTTACTTGGATCAAGACTGCAGCAGTGGAACTTGTTAGAAGACGATGTTTCGGTATGTGTTTTTCGTAAACGCCACAAAGACTTAGAACCATTTTTCAATATGGAGAATAACTTGGCTTTCTGCAGTAACATTAACGGCTTACTGGCGGCTTTAAATATAAACTATAACCCAGAAGAATGGAGATTGTTTATAGATAGTTCAACATTGAGTTTAAAGGCAGTGTTATTGCATATTGGAAACATTTTACCATATCTTCCGGTAGGGTATGCAATTCACATGAAAGAATCATATGACAATATGAAGTACCTATTGACATGCATAAAATAGGATGAGCACCAATGGCATATTTGTGGCGATTTGAAAGTTGTTGCACTTTTACTTGGGCAACAGCTAGGCTACACAAAGTTTTGCTGTTTTTTGTGTGAATGGGACAGTCGGGCAAAGGCACTTCATTACACCAGACAAAACTGGCCTGTTCGTCAATTCCTAGAGCCAGGTCAAAAAAATGTACAGCATATGTCATTAGTAGATTCGAAAAAAATTTTATTACCACCACTGCATATCAAGTTGGGCCTAATGAAAAACTAAGTGAGGCAAAGGTTAAAGAAGGCCACAGATTCGAAATATTTTGAAAGATACACAGTTTGAAAACACTTTTAACAGGTATTGAAAAAACTGCTTGGAATGATTTCCGTCTGGTGGTCACTAATTTCTTGGGAAATAGAAAAGCTGACAACTATAAAACCCTTGTCAAAAACATGCTGTCATCGTATTAAAAGATGGGCTGTAATATGTCTCTTAAGATACATTTCCTACACTCACACCTGGACTTTTTTCCTGACAATTGCGGAGCCGTAAGTGATGAGCACGGCGAACGTTTTCATCAGGATATTTCAACAATGGAAAAAAGGTACCAGAGAAAGTGGAATCCTTCCATGCTTCCAGACTACTGTTGGACTCTTGGTCGAGATGCTCCAGAAACGATCCATAAAAGAACAGCAAAAATACAGCGCATATAGTGATTCTTATAAGTATATGAATCTTGTTACTTTTTAATATATCCTTTTTTTCTAAACCGCAAATAATTTTTTTATTTCATTGTCATTTTTGGATTCAGCGCCCCAAAATTAACAAAGAAGTGCACTTTTCCCACAAGATACAATTAAAAAACAAAAATTTGTTGTCCAGTGTAATTTTCGCCCTTGACCACAGCCAACAGCTCTCATCTAGTGACTCAGAGTCACCCTGTAGTTCCTGGTGATGTACTCCTATTGGGTCTCTACAACATATATGAGTTTGTTGGTGGCACAATTCTTCGTTTGAGATCCGCGATTTTTTTTAGTTTTGTATGTAAAAATTTGCTTAAAAGTTTTATTCGATAATAAGTAACATAAAGCAACCCTCAGGACCTGAACATACCCAAGCCTCAGGACCTGAACATACCAGTTTTCTAGCATATCGGCGATTTGAGCTCACTACTGAACTGGTTGAGCAGGCTACTGTTTCACAACGGGCAAGTGTTATTTGACGTTTGTATGTTGCAACCATATGATTTTTTTTTTCGTAATATTGCAATAGACCAATCAAGGAGAAGAGCCAAAACGAATGGCACATCAACCAAGACCTCATCTTCTTAGAAGAGGAACAGCCGCTCAAACCGGTGGATCTTTCAAAAGACGAAGCCTGAAATTGCGAAGAGGCACGAAAGAAGGAAAAGACATGGATATGGAGGGTACGCGTTCATCCTTTACTGTTATCTTCACCAAACATATAGATCATTTAATATTTTTTGGCGAATCGCAGTAAAACAACAGGAATTACTTTCAACATCAATCTCCCTCACACAAACATAAGCAAATATGTGCGGAGATTTGCTTGTGTAAGCTCACAATCATGCCTCACCGCATCGTCATGAAAATTCTCTCGTCACCGTCTGAGTCTTCCACATTTATGCTTGTCACTGCCAATATGACAACTTGCAACAGACCTATAAAATAATTGTTCGATACCTTTCAGCATTCAGAAACAGCTATGCTTCTGCCGGGAGAATTCCCGAGTCTGTCAAAAGAACCGATTCGATCCAATCGAAGCGAAAGGTGAGCTCTTTATCGGACAGAAGTGACACATCAGAACCTGGCGGTGCAGGAGATGCGAGCGAAGAGGAGTCTACCGGAGTGCCAAGTGACGAGCAGCCTCCAGAGAGTCCAAGTGATAGCAATGACACGGACGACACGTCCAGAAACATGCCGTGGTTGAAGGTAAGAGAAGAGCTTTCAATATTCCCAAAATTTACCGCTCCACTGCCGAGGAAATATTGTGATTGGAAATATGTCACTTATTTCCGCCGGCCTATCTGCCTGCCTATATGTCGGTCTGTCAGTTTGTCTATCTACAAACAAGGACCATTTGGCCTCACAAAACATATGCAACCAATAATGCGTGTAGTTTAGTTGAATGATTCCTCCTTCGATGGACGTTCACAAAGATCCTAGTGAGCAAACGTGGAATGACTGTTTGCACCCTAAAAACTACCTAGTTTGCAAGATGACATCTTGTAGGTTCTTTTGACGTTTTATAGGTTTTTTACATGATACCCATGCGTCTATCTGTTCTCTAATCCATGGCCCGTCTTTAACTTGGAAAGCACAGCTCGGATTTTGATGAAAACTTCACACCAGGCTTTCGTTACGCTAGTGACGAATCCTTATTCTCACTAATACTCATTTTACTCTACGATCCTTATGTCGAAGGCCGATGATTTTCATAGTTGCCGAATAATAAACCTGCCAGGGCGTACGAAAGTTGACTCAGATATGATGTACATTCTAAGCCTTCTTCCAGCTCAATAATTCTATTCTACAATACTTATGTCGAGATAGAATACAGTTGAGGTTTTCCTTTTCAAAAACATCTACCATTGAAATAACAAAGGTAATGTGTAGTGAAACGAGGACGACCAAGTAAAAAAAATAAAGGAAAAAGTACTCACTCTCCAGTTGACGAGAAGGGCTAAGTACGTCTCTGCCGGAAATCATACCGCTCCAACAGAAAATGAAATCAGCTAATGCGCTACCGAGCAGACGCAGGCAAACAAGGAAGGCAAAATTTTGCGTAAAAAGTCTAGGTATTGCATCCCGTCCAATCGATTTGGGAGAATAAATGGTCCAATGAGCATACCGTTCATCTTGCCAGCCCAAACATTCACCGAAAATGTTTGTTGAAAATGTGCCCGACGGACAGCGTGCGGATTTTCTACTGACCAAACATGAGTGTTGCGAAAATTATTCACCCCATTACGCGTGAACGTAGATTCGTCTGTCACCAATATGCACTTCAAAAAGTCCGGATTATTGTCATGTTGATGCAACAACCACTCACAAAACCGCACTCTTGCTGGAAAATCGTCAGGTTGAAGGGCTTGTACACGTTGGACGTGAAACGGATACAGCCCCTCTTCACGCAGCGTTTGCTACACTTTAGTTTTTGATACTTGCACTTCTCTAGCCACGTCTCTAGTGCTTGTTGAGGGATTGTCGTCTACGCGATTAGCTCTACATGCGTGACCGCAACCGTCGGTTGAAGGTTGCATACTGACCTGACACACTGACCCCGACCCAGTTCTGTCGTGGGGTTGAGCTAGTGTCCTAGTACCAGTCGGGGATGTCGCGGCTACAGGACGGTATTTAGATATTTTTGATGTTGCAGAGCCCTTGATCTCGGTTCCCTTAAGACATTGGTGTATATGGTACTAAGAAAAATTGCTTATGTTTCAAGATCTACACGTCGTGTAAAGGAAAACCCCAACTTTGCGGACACCCTGTATATATATATACATATTTTTCAGGTAATGGTGGATGTATCAAATTCTCTCTACTACTACTGTCCACATCAGAGCTTCTGCCATCCCTTTTGTTACCGCAGAGTGATGAGGGGTTGTGGGAGGCTCATCAAGGCTGTGCGTAAGGTGTACGGTGAACAATTTGGAATTGTAGAAGACCGATTAAGTATGGATTCCGTGGGGAAAAAAAAGAACAAGAAAGATAAGAATCAAAGTAGAAAGGTTTCGGATCAAACCAGTTCAACGGTTTCACCGATCAGGCGTAAAGACAGCGTTGGAAAGAAAGACAAGTGAGTGGTAGCATACTTTGTGGTAGTATGGATTGTAGTAAATGCTTAGTATACATTAAAGCCAGGTGAATATATTGGGAAATTTGTTTCAGCGAAATCGTTGCAAGTTAGAAAAACACAAAATTAAGTTGTCTTTTTCAGGATTGATAAATCGTTTGATAGTTCGCAGCTAGGAAAAAACACTTCCAAGGAATCATCACGAGATGTTCTAGATTCGGAAAGTGGTGATGTTAAAGGCAAGATTAACGAAGAGAAAACCAAATGTGATCCTCCCCCAATTCTGAAATATATTCATGGATATGTAAGTGAAATGATACAAGAAATCCTATTTACTTTCACATCATGGCATACCTCGTTGTTTTTCCTGACAAAATACTCAGCGAATAATCCAAACTAAAGTATATTTTAAAAAGTTCTATCACGATGGAAGACAATATACAGGGTATCCCATTTAAAAGTGTATCTTTGCCAAGTGAATCATCTTGCGGAAATTAAAAAACAGCAGATACTTTCCTAAAACGCCAAAAATTTGTTTCACGTACTATTCGACCTGCATCTGTAATCATTTATTTATCCATTCATCCAAAGATGTTTCAACTTAGCTCACGATAAATAATGACGTGACGAGGTAATGTTTCTAGGTGAAAGACGCCTTTCATGCTCCACTAGCAACCCTCATTAAAGGTGCCGCGGTGTTGCCTGAAGACCAATTTCCGGAAATAATTCCCGTGGCCTGGCAACTGCTTTTAGAGACGAATCAGGAGGTAGCAGCATGTGCCGCATCCATATTTATTTTAGCTGCTGTGAAGGCACCACAACAGGTGTCCGATATTATGCAACATGGGCTTTCCCATCCGGACTGTTCCGTGAGAATTAATGCTATTTTGAGGTAAGCGTATCCAAACACAATACTATATGATTTACCACAAGGCGTATAACTAGCAACACATGCTAGGTTTCGCCCGCCAATAGCAGAGCTGAAAAATGTGCTGACAAAAAACTCTATAATATTTATTTATAGTATATACATTTTAGGTTCCAAGTTCTTTGGAAGATGAGATACCAAGCGTGGTCCCGAATGGAAGAAAATGCTCAAATGTTGTTTAAAGTTCCACCACCTGGAATTGAATTTACACTTCCATCTCCAAAAATTGGTATCGAATCTCTTGAAGTAGTGGATGCACCTTGGGTCCCTTCGGTTAAAACAAAGGTCGAAGAAGTTACCATCAACCAGGAGAGACACGTAAGTTACTCGTTATATTTACCCAATATTCCGTACCTACTAGCAGATATTTTGTTACGTTAAATTTTGGACCTCAAAATATGCCACTCAGTATTCATTTAAATGATTCCAACGTAACGCAAGAACACACGACAAGCGCCCGCACCAAAATCGTAGCGGAAGTGGAACCTCCAAAATCGTAGGGCAGGCAGCCCCCCCAAAATCATAGAAGCAAGAGGCCCTCCAGAACCGTAGAGCAAGTGACCGACAAAATCGTTGAGTAAGCGGCAAGCAGATCTTCCAAAACCATGGGGCAAGCGGACCCCCCAAACTAGTAGGACAAGCGGTCTCCCAAAATCGTGGGTCAAGCGGCTCCGCAGAATCGTGGGACAAGCGACACCCTCAACATCGTGTGGCAAGCGGCACCCCGAGAATCGTAGGACAAGCGACCCTCCAAAATCGTGGGATAAGCGACTCCCCAAAATCGTTGGGTAAGCGGCAAGTAGACCTTCCAAAATCATGGGGCAAGCGGACCCCCCAAACTTGTAGGGCAAGCGGTCTCCCAAAATCGTGGGTCAAGCGGCTCCCCAGAATCGTGGGGCAAGCGACACCCTCAACATCGTGGGGGAAGCGGCACCCCCAGAATCGTAGGACAAGCGGCCATTCCAAGATCGTGAGGTAAGCGATTCCCCAAAATCGTTGGGTAAGCGGCAAGTAGACCTTCCAAAATCATGGGGCAAGCGGACCCCCCAAACTTTTAGGGCAAGCGGTCTCCCAAAATCGTGGGTCAAGCGGCTCCCCAGAATCGTGGGGCAAGCGACACCCTCAACATCGTGGGGCAAGCGGCACCCCCAGAATCGTAGTACAAGCGGCCATTCCAAAATCGTGAGGTAAGCGACTCCCCAAAATCGTTGGGTAAGCGGCAAGTAGACCTTCCAAAATCATGGAGCAAGCGGACCCCCCAAACTTGTAGGGCAAGCGGTCTCCCAAAATCGTGGGTCAAGCGGCTCCCCAGAATCGTGGGGCAAGCGACACTCTCAACATCGTGGGGGAAGCGGCACCCTCAACATCGTGGGGGGAGCGGCACCCCCAGAATCGTAGGACAAGCGGCCATTCCAAAATCGTGAGGTAAGCGATTCCCCAAAATCGTTGGGTAAGCGGCAAGCAAACCTTCCAAAATCGTAGGGCAAGCGGACCCCTCCAAAATTGTATAGCAAGCGGCATTCCAAAATCGTGGGCCAAGCGGCTCCACAGAATCGTGGGGCAAGCGACACCCTCAACATCGTGTGGGAAGCGGCACCCCCAGAATCGTAGGACGAGCGGCACTCCAAAATCGTGGGGTAAGCGATTCCCCAAAATCGTTGGGTAAGCGGCAAGCAGACCTTCCAAAATCGTAGGGCAAGCGGACCCCTCCAAAATTGTATAGCAAGCGGCATTCCAAAATCGTGGGCCAAGCGGCTCCACAGAATCGTGGGGCAAGCGACATCCTCAACATCGTGGGGCAACCGGCACCCCCAGAATCGTAGGAAAAGCGGCCCTCCAAAATCGTGGGGTAAGCGACTCCCCAAAATCGTTGGGTAAGCGGCAAGCAGACCTTCCAAAATCGTAGGGCAAGCGGACCCCTCCAAAATTGTATAGCAAGAGGCATTCCAAAATCGTGGGCCAAGCGGCTCCACAGAATCGTGGGGCAAGCGACATCCTCAACATCGTGGGGCAACCGGCACCCCCAGAATCGTAGGAAAAGCGGCACTCCAAAATCGTGGGGTAAGCGATTCCCCAAAATCGTTGGGTAAGCGGCAAGCAGACCTTCCAAAATCGTAGGGCAAGCGGACCCCTCCAAAATTGTATAGCAAGCGGCATTCCAAAATCGTGGGCCAAGCGGCTCCACAGAATCGTGGGGCAAGCGACATCCTCAACATCGTGGGGCAACCGGCACCCCCAGAATCGTAGGAAAAGCGGCCCTCCAAAATCGTGGGGTAAGCGACTCCCCAAAATCGTTGGGTAAGCGGCAAGCAGACCTTCCAAAATCGTAGGGCAAGCTGACCCCTCCAAAATTGTATAGCAAGAGGCATTCCAAAATCGTGGGCCAAGCGGCTCCACAGAATCGTGGGGCAAGCGACATCCTCAACATCGTGGGGCAAGCGGCACCCCCAGAATCGTAGGAAAAGCGGCCCTCCAAAATCGTGGGGTAAGCGACTCCCCAAAATCGTTGGGTAAGCGGCGAGTAGACCTTCCAAAATCATTGGGCAAGCGGACCCCTCCAAAATCGTAGTGCAAGCGGCCTTCCAAAATCGTGGGTCAAGGGACACAATTAAAATCGTGGGGCAAGTAGCACACCCCAGAGTAGTAGGGCAAGCGGCCCTCCAAAATCATAGGGCAAGCGACTTCCCAAAATAGTGGGGCAAGTGGCACCCCAAAACCGTAGGCCACGCGGCTCCCGAAACTGTGGGGCAAGCGGACCCTCCAAAATCGAAGGACAAAACACATATTGTGTTATTCCAGTTGTTTAGTTCATAAGTCATTTGGCTGCAAAGTTCCACCTGTCGAAATTGTACCTAGAGTGGTGCTATTCAAACCTCTTTTGGTTATAAAATGTCACATTCGTAAACTCCGTTAGCCGCGATTTCGTACGGTCAAAATTGTTAAAATAGCTTTTGAAATGATTACTTGAGACTAAACCAAATTTTACATTATAGATAGATACTCTCAAGTTACAAAAAAGCTACATGAATCGCTGGTGACGTCAATAATATTAGTCAGTGTGGTGTCGTTTATCATCCGTGTTTGGATCAGTAGTGACTTCACACGCTTCAAAATAGCTGTGTCTGAAATTTCAGAGGTCATTGGTGACTGCAACGAAAACAAGGAAGAAGCAACAAACTGAGTTGATCAAAATGGCTCTGCAGGCGCAGGATGACAAAAAAAGAGAAGAACGAGAAAAATTTTTGATCACTACAATACCTATCACTATACAAGCCGCTCACGAGCCAAGTCTGCACCATGCGAGTGAGGAGCACGAAGAAGGTAAAATCTACTATGTGAAACCACAAACTGTTACTTTGATGATTGAAAAAATAATCTTACGTAACAAGAGTGTAACTAGTTGTTTGCTTTCAAAATCCACATATTATTTTTACAGTTACAGTTTTATATTATAATAGTAACAAACTGGAATTAGGCATTATACTCATCATGTGAAAACTAATGACGTCGCATAGTTTCTTGAAGCACTAGTCCATCATTAAGAGTAGTTTATAAGACATGAAACGGAATGGAAGAGATCTCTGATCTATTCATATTAAAATTATCTTTTACAGTGGACGAAGAGCAGGCGGACGGTCCGCCCAGAAACACCGCAACTCACCATCTACATTCAGCTCATTCCCTTTTCCCATCTTGCCTTTGTTCGGCAGTTGTACAAATAATCAACTTACTCGACGACGCCGCAGTATCTGTCGATGGAAACGCAGTCTATGAAGTCGCGTATCAAGTAATATGGACTTGTTTGGTGGAGGACAGTGCGCTATTTTTGAGGTAAGCGACGGTCGAGTTACACCGAGTCTAGCGCCGTTATTCTACCCTCTGCTGACCTCTGTAGAACTCTTATGGCGAAAATGCCACATATTTGTGACAATTAATGACGACTTTGTATCTAATTGCCTACAACCTCCGCAAGAGCACAAAAAGCTGTAAGATCCTTCCTAAGGAATAGTTTCAATACAAAGTAGTTGCGATGGTAAAAATCTAACAATTCATCCCATATTCTAAGCTGCAACGACACTCGACCCCACCTAATCGGGGATTTGGATGAATAGTTGACTATAACAATATCCCCTGAAATGCTTTGGGCTTTTGTTAATGGGTATTTATAGAATATTTAGGACGAGGATGAGAGAGAGTTTCACTTTCTTAGCGTTTGCAATTTAAGGCTCAGACGTTCTCTAATCATGTGGCTCGCCTCCCCGTCAATACAGAGGCACTTCAACTATAACGCCTTCATTTTACAATACAACCATAAAACATATTCTATGAAGTGTCCATATATGCACTTGTACACAGAATGACAACTTGTGACACATAGTATGGTTAATGAGAAATGTGACTTTTTAAACTTATCAGTCTCCATGTTCTGCTGACTGCCAAATGAAACCATAAAGTTGTCCAAAAAGTTCTACTTTTACGGTTGAAGAAGATATTTAGACATTATAAGATGCTTCAGTAGATAGAAATGTTCTTTTGCAGATATATCCTTGAGCGGCTGACAAGAGAGAAGCAGGATCTTATGATAAAAATACTTAGACATTTGATAAGATTCATTCCGAAGCTACCCCAGCAGGCAGCATTCGCCCTTTATAACTACATCATAGGATATGTCATGTTCTACGTAAGGACACCGCATGAAAACGGTCAGCAGCTGATTGGGTCAGCTTTGTCCTTACTTTGGATGGTGAGTAGCCTACTATTCGCTGTAATATGGTATCTTGTGTGCAATGTTTGCTAAGGCTAAGTATACAGGGTGTTTCATTTGAAACTTTTGCAACCCTGTAAAAATAGAAAGAAGTTTCAGCATTTTTTCCAGATCAGTTTCAAATCAATGACGATAAAATTGTTTCGAAATAAGATTTATCTAAATATGGCGGAGCTGCGAGCCGACAAAGCTATTCATTTTTTCCAACTTTTGATCAAATATGTAAACAATTATGTCGCTCTTCTTATTGTTGTAGGTTGTCCACAGCGTTCACGGAATAATGTTCAAAGATCTGAAACAAATTTTAAGGAAAGAACAATGCGATGCTTCAATCCTCTTAACTGCAAATGTCCCATCGGCAAAGAAAATAATTGTCCATGGACCTCAAGGTGGGTAATTTTTATTGTGGTTAATACTTTTTGACTCTTGTCATACAGAGTGTCTGAGAATAACATGCCCATTTCTCGCATGCATATAAACAAATAATGCCATGAGTTCCTACAAGGAGTCTTTACTGCAAATCGGTTTTTCTTGACCAATACTTGAATCAACATAAATGATAGATTAGTAGTTAGTTGGTGCCTCATTTGATGCTATTCATGGAATTCGGATTCGAGCAGAAAATAGGATAGATAACCGGAGCAATACGCATTGCTGCTTAATGGCTTCATCGGGCCCGAAATGAATGCACATATGCAAGTACACACATGTCCATACATCCGGATACGGGTGTAACCTGAGGAAAAGAAGATCGAGAGAGAACAAAACGACCCACGAAGTCACCAACAAGACCCAACCTACAATGTATGGTGTATAATGGCCAGAAGACCTCGAGTTTTTAAGGCCACATCTTACCACAACCACGCGGCTGGTTATAGCTACTTGGTACTTACAAAAAGAAGAGGATCATGCGGCGAAAAGTATGTATATATTGAATAGAAAAAATAATGAGCAAAATCCGCAAAAAGAAGGAAAGTGGAATCGAGCAGAAAATAGGATAGGTAACCCGAGCAATACGTATATCTTCTTGTTGGCTTCATGGCTATTTATTATATTTACTGATTGACAAAAAAAAGGTAAGCACCTACATGTGTTTATCCGATTTTATGAATCTCGGCGAGAACTTATTTGGGTCCACACTCGCAAGGTTCTCAATACAGTTCTCGTGCTCGATGACGATAACCGCAGAATTAAATGTTGTGACATATGAGTAATCCGATTTCTCTTAAATAGCTTGTACCTTTGTTAGAATTTATGGCATTGTGCTCTGTACGCAGACAAGAGTTTGACAACTCATTCTGGCACAGAGTGCAAAGTCATCGCATCACCAAAAGATAATAAATATGCGACAGCCATTCTTAGATGATTTTACAGGCCAATGATTAAAGAGTACTTTCAGACGAGCGTTTAGTAATTGTGTAACGGCTGCTTATGCTACAAAATTTAATTTCCAGATCCAGATGCTGGGGGTATTCCGTCACAGTTTCCCGTTCAGGAAGATACGCAATTCTATCAGATCCTGCGAGAATCGCTAGACTTTTTCGGCATTGACGAAAACAAGCACAAGGAATATTTCTTGGTAGACTATAAAACCCGTACGTAAATCATTGGTATTCTATTTTTTGTTAAAGTATTCACCGTTGAAAAAGTAATTATATGATCAAACGAACTTACCTGTAAGTGATGTTCGATCCTAATTATGTCAAGGCCTCGTCTCGTAAATAGAACAGGTGTAGTACCCCGTTTTCCGGCCACGAGTTCAAAGCGCACACAAGATCGAGCATCACTTACAGGAAAGTTCGTTTGATCATGCCATTATGTTCCCGAAAATAGAACAGGTGTAGATGTTCAAAGCGAGTTTCAACAACATACTACTAACGTTCTGCAATAGTAAACGATAAATTGTACACAGCTACACAAATTGTACACAATGCATGTGTCAACTAAATTTACATTTTCATTCTAACAACTAAAGTTGAAGCCTTTAACTTGTAATTCGACGTCCATGGGTTCAAAAATAAAAATACGATCTATTACATGGTGAAAAGCAAATCGCGTAGTAATATAGTTGTATTTAAGGTGTGTGAACTTGATTTTCCTTAAATGCCGCTTGAGCAAACTTATTGTTTGGCATAAGAAATGTGTGAGGTGTTTCAGAAAACGCGCTCCAGACCGATGCGAGTCTGAGCGTACTATCGTGTTTCCCAATAGGGACTTGACAACTTCGAACAAATCAATTACCGAACTGTCACTGTCAAAACATTCAGAAAATATCTTCGTCATGGTGGCTGTATTTGCCTACTGATGTACCGCTTATCTTTTTTAGATCAAATTCGTAATCCATCAGCTTACGTTCGCGATTTTTATTTCTTCAAGAGGTCTCAGTATCCGCAATTAGAATTGGTTCATATGGACCCAGATGCAGCATTCAATGCCTTGCAGCAGCATGAGCTCGTTCACAAATTTGTCGAAATAGGAAAAGTTTTACTAACCTGGGCTATATTGAAGAACGTGGATATGGTAAGCGACGTTTCGTCCGATCAAAAATTGTTGTATCGGTGTATTCAATTGCTGTCGACTTTCAGGTTGTACAAAGAGTGGTATTTCTTCACGAAGAGCTAATGAAACTGCCGTCCTTTCCGAGAAAAGCCTTAGAATCTAGCTTGGAACTATATAAGTCAGGTCCCTTGGGTAAAGAGCTTCTCGGATTGGATGTTTTACATAAGTTTATGTGGGTTAGGCTGATTGCTAGAATGTTCGAAGCTATGGCTGGCAATTTCGCTTACTCCGGAGATATCCACCTCTTCGTTAACGTACTCAATGGAGCTGTGGTTCTACACTCGGAAGATGCATGTATTTTAAGATACGTTATGGCTACCTATATCAATGCAGCGTTCCATTTCAAAAACATATTTTCAACTAACGGGCAAGTATTCACTTCAATCAAAATTAGTTTGATTGGCCTTGTAACTTTATTAACTACTGTAAACGTTTTCAGCTACTTATTGATTATGCCAACTTTGTTGAAGATATATTCCAACCATCAATCCAACAAACTAGTAACTACTACGATCGAATATGCAGTGAAGCAATTTTATATGATGAACAGAAAACCGTTCATATTGCAGATGTTTGGATCTGTATCAGCTATGTTGGACACCGATGAAGAAGGCACTTTCGGAGATGCCCATAAGGTACGCACAAAATACTAGATAGAGTATAAGGAATATTGTTTATTATTTAGCTTACGTGCGCACATGGTATTTGGACGACTTTGTATGATATTTGTTGTGTGCTATTTCGTACGTTTGATGTTAAACCATAGTTCGAATTCCATAATATTTTGTTTTTCTTTTTTGGGTGTCACAAAGTAAGGACAATATTGCAATCTCAATGCCATAATCATTACGTTATTAAAATTGACCAAAACTGTTCTTTCTACGAAACATTTTATAAGATGCTCCAAGTTTTTGAGTCTTTCCTAACTTTTGTATATAGATAGTATTTCCAAATTACATTCAGCGTGACAGAAAACTCCCGGAATGGCTGTATTTTCTCAGATAAGGTATTTTTGTAAAAAATTAAGGTCATGTCTTCAGTAACGTTCAGAAAGGAATTCAACGGTGACATTGAACTCAAACTTGACCTTGACTGTCAAGGTTAACTCTTGGTCAACTTTACGTTTCAAATAGAAACTTTTATTTTTGGAGCCGGCAATCGAAAGGAAAAAAACTAAAGTGCAAGGTCAGGATAAATACTAAAGGTCAAATGAAGATCAAATGTGTGCTGCCAAGAAAACCTCATTAAATGTCACAGGATGAATGATGAAAATAATTATCAACGTAAGGTATTTGACATTTAACGAGGAAGTGTTGTCTGACCTTGTATTTGACCTTGACCTCCACCTTCAAGGTTATTTCAAAGTCAACTTTATTTTTTCATGACAATCCATATTTTTGATGCCGGCAATCTAAAGAGCGGAAACTTATACTTTCAAATACAAACTGAAGTCCAAGGTCAGGGTGCCATCTTAAGGTCAAATGTGTGCTGCTAGGAAAACCTTTATAAATTACACAGGATTAGTAATGAAAACAACTATCAAGGTCAGGTCATTGATAAATTATAACGAGGGAGTTAACGGTGATCTTGGGTTTGTCCTTGATCCTCATCTTCAAGGTCAACTTCATTTTTTTATGGAAATCCCCATTTTTGATGTCGGCCATCGAAAGAGCGGAAAATTTTACGTTAAAATTCGAATCAAAGACCAAGGTTAGGGTAACGGCGAAAGGTCAAATAGAGGTCAGATGTGTGGTGCTAGGAAAACCTCTATGAATCTTGCAGAATCAGTGATAAAAATTACTGTCAACGTCAGTACTTTAGTAAATTTTGATGAGTGATCTTAGATTTGAGCTTGAAACCCTCACCTTCAAGGTTATTTCAAGATACACTTATTTTTTTAATTGGAATTTCTATTTTTGGTGCCGGCAATCGAAAGAGCCGGAAATTTTACAAAATTCAATATCAAGATGACCGCTGAAGATCAAATAGGTTGAATAAAGGTCAAATATGTGCTATTAAGAAAACATCTTGCAGAGATCGTGACGAAAATAACTGATAGGCTCAGATCTTTAGTGAATTTGAGCTTGTACCTCACCTTTAAGGTCAGATTTTTGGGTAAGTTTTATCGGAGGGAACTACGGTGCTTGTTACAAATGACACTGACACTGTTCATGCGAGTTTCTACTTGAAAAAAAATGACCTTGAAAGTGGGATTCAAGGTCAAATCCATAATCAATAGTCTAAATTCACTACAGACCTGACCTTGATAGTTATTTTCATCACTAAGGTTTATAGAGGTTTTCCTAGCAGCACATTTGATCTTCATTTGACTTTTAATGGTCATCTTAAGCTTCGAAATTGATTGAACGTAAATTTTGTTCTTTCGATTGTTGGTTTTAAAAAAAACGAGCTTCTATTTGAAAAAATAAAGCTGACCAAGAATTAACCTTGAAAGTGAAGGTCACCGTTGAATTCCTCGCTGAAGACTTGACCTTTCTCTTTTCTAAAAATACCTTGCCCGACAAAATGCAGAGCCGTACCGAGACTTCGGTGTCACGCTGTATATTGTTGCAAGTACTATCATCGATAGCGAGTACAACTCTTGGAGTTCTATCATTTTTTACATGGGAATTATTTTCTATATTATTAGCATGTACGAATCAACAACGTTGCACACGTCTTTTTACGTTGAGTACTTCCAAACATCCTTTTGTTAATCTAATGTCAATGATGCAGATTCGGAAAAACCAAGTTTGTAATCAACCTTGTAATTTAGCTCCGGTACTCTAATTAAGGTTTTTGGAGAGGAAAAAGCAGTTTCGTTGCTAGAAGATGGATCCTGGAGCATGAATTGATAATTCCATAAATTTTGTTTACGTAAAGTATGTCCAATTTTCGGTATAATTATCAACAATGTTAATTGCAGATACAATCAAGCTGTCTGTTTAATTTATTACTCAGTTTGGAAACTCCATCTCCGGATCCTTTGAATATTGCAGAGTTGGTGAAAGAGGACAAGCCTCTGAAGGCCATAGATTTTTGTTATCACGACGAGAACGAAATGGTTACCATTCTGGATTGTATTTCCATGTGTGTGATGGTAGTATCGTATGCTTCGGAGAGTGTCAGGGGCTATCAAATGCTGGTAGGTTGAATAATACCAATTTATATTTGCAATGTGAAATCATAGTTTCGTTATTGGCAACAAACGGAAGTCAATACAATCCTGGACCATTGTGGATTGTGAATCGCCGTATCGGAATTGAAGTTATATTTACATCGAATCATACAATGTGACGCCCTTTTTTACGATGGTGGGAACCTGCCGAGGGGCTGGTAATACGGAGTACTACTTTTTGAAGTCAAAATAATGTTGTTCTGTTTAACTATTTTTGTTTTTTGAAATTGATAGACTTTGTGGAGGGTAAAGGTATTATTCATCTTATGTGGGATTATGAGAAAATTAATACATATTAAACGCTGTAGAATTACATTGCAGCGGACCCCCATTACGTACTATATCACTTATTGTTTTAGATTATACTGGAGGCTATTCTACCGTGTTACGTGAAGCAAATTCAAAAACCTTCGTACAACAAAGAAGGAAAGGCAGAAAAAGAGATTATACACCAGCTGGCTGTGGCGATAAGGACACTCGTCAACAACTGCGAGGCACTGACTAAGTAATTCACAAAACTATTCATCATTTCCTTGGTGTCTAACGAACACGCATAGTTGGCGAAACCAGAGAGGCTATAAAATGTATAATCATATTTATTAAAACCATCAGAGTTCCACAAGGATCCGCCTTAGGGCCGTTACTGCGGAACGCGATCTATAAGCTTGTATGGCTAGATGCCAGGAATTAACTTGATGAGGTATACTAACGACTTGGCAATGGTGGTTACAAGCTAGGAGGGAGATAAATTGAAAAGTCTCCTGCCATATTGAATAACTCAGATAAAACCATGCTGTTTTTCATATTCTATTAACATTAATTTTTTGAGACCATGAAGATAATCAGATTTTCTTTTTGAGCGTGTATTTTTAATATCTACAGGGTGACTTCGAAGTTGAGTCATTTATTTTAACAGTGAGTAGATCTGATCAAAAGAAATCTTTTTTTCCTTTACCATTTTTCTGGTAAAATTAAAGTAACAAAGTTATAGCCCTTTGGAAGTTTGAGTACCGCCCTGTCTCAATAATATTATGTGCTCGTGTTTGGCAACAACGGATATAATCCGCCTTATCGGTTCATCGCATCGGAAACAAAAAAGCGAAAGAATTTGGAACGATGTTTTTACAATTATTTTATTCAGTTGTATGTTGTATACAGTCAGTGTCAGTCGGTAACGCGTGAGTAAATAGTGGTGTCTGTTGAGTGGCTCCAACGAAATTAAAAATGGCACATGTTTATGCGGATCGGTTTCCCAATCGAGTGCAACCAACCCCTCGTGCCTTTGTTAATGTAGTACAACGGGCTCGTGAATCAGGTGACTTAAGACCTCACAGGGGACGGCATGCCGGTGCTCCAAGACCTCACGATCAAATACAGGTCCGCACTGAAATACTTGTCGGGAGGATACTTTATAAAACAAGGTAACATTTTTTTTTATTTTTACACACATATTTTGGTTTATCTTCCTTCTACAATCATTATCTGAAAATTAATGACTCAACTTCAAAGTCACCCTGTATATAGCAATATCGATAGCTGAGTTACCCTTTTTTGTAGAAATTTCTACCGGAGAAGCTATAACGGTCCTTATAAATCAAGTCCTGAACACAAAGGTTCTAGCCAAAGGAACTACAGTAGAGGGCCGTATTCGCCTGGGTTTGACTTTGAGGACGACTCTCATTCTAAATTCATGAGCGAACATTCCAGGGCGAAAAGCATGTACGACCACGAGGTAGAGGATTCTGAGGTAAATGTCGCTGAAGCTATATACAGGGTGGCGCATCGAAAGCGAAACAGACGCAGCTCAGTTTTTTTTAAAAACGCTCAGACCCGTCGATTTATTCTGAAAGTAGAACAAACTAGTCTGATGTACCTATTAAAGTCTACTTTAAGCTTTAAATCAATAAATCTTCAAAACTAGTGAATTGAAGCTCATGTTTTCTACATCATTATAAAGGTAATTGTAAGACCTTTAAAATAAGGTATCACTCGACGACTCCCCTTTCCATTTAAGATTTTAGGGTTGGTATCACCCCTGCCCAGGGAGCTGCACGTGTCGGCTTAATTTTTTGCCAAACTTGTGTCCCCCTCGAAAACAAAATTGACGGGTCTGAGCGTTTTTCCAAAGAAAGTGCCAGTAAATGCGTCTGTTTCGTTTTCGATACGACACCCTGTATTCACTATAACAGAAATATTGAACACCACTCCATAACGCCTAATACACAAGCTGTCACATTCGCTTGTACTCCTTGGAACATTTTTTTATTGGAACTTGTGACATCATTTTTCGTTTCCTATGTTGCTGATAACACTGATCAACAGCCAAAAAATATCCTAAATAAAATCAACAAAATATTACTATTTTTAATGTACTAAAACCGGAATGAAACTTATTTTTTCAATATTAGTTCAAGTTTTAGAGATACGGTAATTATATGTGTTCCTGCTGTGACAGTGTTAATATACTGTAATTCACAAGAATGCACGTGCTACATTACACACACAGTCAGAATTAAATGATCTTGTAAGAGATTTAGAACTTCCAACATGTAAGGCAGAGTTACTTGGATCAAGACTGCAGCAGTGGAACTTGTTAGAAGACGATGTTTCGGTATGTGTTTTTCGTAAACGCCACAAAGACTTAGAACCATTTTTCAATATGGAGAATAACTTGGTTTTCTGCAGTAACATTAACTGCTTACTGGCGGCTTTAACTATAAACTATAACCCAGAAGAATGGAGATTGTTTATAGACAGTTCAACATTGAGTTTAAAGGCAGTGTTATTGCATATTGGAAATATTTTACCATCTCCTCCTGTAGGGTATGCAGTTCACATGAAAGAATCATATGGCAATATGAAGTACCTATTGACATGCATAAAATAAGATGAGCACCAATGGCATATTTGTGGCGATTTGAAAGTTGTTGCACTTTTACTTGGGCTGCAGCTAGGCTACACAAAGTTTTGCTGTTTTTTGTGTGAATGGGACAGTCGGGCAAAGGCACTTCATTACACCAGACAAAACTGGCCTGTTCGTCAATTCCTAGAGCCAGGTCAAAAAAATGTACAGCATATGCCATTAGTAGATTCGAAAAAAAATTTATTACCACCACTGCATATCAAGTTGGGCCTAATGAAAAACTTTGTCAAGGCATTAGATAGAGATGGGTCAGCTTTTCAATACCTGCGTCAGAAATTTCCAAGACTAAGTGAGGCAAAGGTTAAAGGAGGTATTTTTGTTGGGCCACAGATTCGAAATATTTTGAAAGATACACAGTTTGAAAACACTTTAACAGGTGTTGAAAAAACTGCTTGGAATGATTTCCGTCTGGTGGTCACTAATTTCTTGGTAAATAGAAAAGCTGACAACTATAAAACCCTTGTCAAAAATATGCTGTTATCGAATCAAAAGATGGGCTGTAATTTGTATCTTAAGATACATTTCCTACACTCACACCTGGACTTTTTTCCTGACAATTGCGGAGCCGTAAGTGATGAGCACGGCGAACGTTTTCATCAGGATATTTCAACAATGGAAAAAAGGTACCAGGGAAAGTGGCATCCTTCCATGCTTGCAGACTACTGTTGGACTCTTGGTAGAGATGCTCCAGAAACGATCCATAAAAGAACAGCAAAAAGACAGCGCATATAGTGATTCTTATAAGTATATGAATCTTGTTACTTTTTTTAATATATCCTTAAAAATAAAAAGTTTTTTTTCTAAACCGCAACTAATTTTTTTATTTAATTGTCATTTTTGGATTCAGCGCCCCAAAATTAACAAAGAAGTGCACTTTTCCCACAAGATACAATTAAAAAACTAAAATTTGTTGTCCAGTGTAATCATTGATAAACGTAATAAATTAATCAAGGGCCCTATCTACCAGCCAAAAAAATGAGTACAGTCAGTAATGAACAGAAAATAAATCCCGTCTCTATTAAGCGACACCATCTACTAACCTAAAGAACTGCCAGTAAGTTTGACGTACTTATAATTTAACCTTGTCTGCCCAATTCCTGGTAAATTTAGAATCCGAAGAAGAACCACCTTCAAGTTCTACATAGCTTGCGCGAAGGAAATACTTGAAATCAAGTTGGAGAGTTGTGGTCTCGACACACAGTACGAGTTTTACATTTGACGGCAATGATTTATAATGTGACACGGTGCCGAATTGTTTAGTATTCTATCTCGTGAAGAGATGCTTAACCCTTATACTTGCAGGTGCTGAGAGCCGAGTATCGTAGACCGAGGGACGTTCTTCTATCGTTGGTAGGAGAGTTTGTGAACAGAGCGTCGATGCGCCTGCAAGAATTGTATAAAAAGAATGACTGCGACGGAAAAGTCGTTGAGTTGCTGGATATTAGGTCGCACATCGTAAGTACCATTACGATAATTTGAAACACGCTGTATAACGTGCGGGTATTCGCAAATCGTACGACTAATAGTATGGAATGATGGAAGTTGGCTCACAAGGAAATGCTGAGTCTTAAATATACACTTCTACACTTCCGTTGTCTACAAAGTTTTATTTTTTGTTTCATGACGGTTCGATTAATATGATCTTCAATCATCAGCAGGTAAACTGGCGAACATGGTCTTTTCTTGACTTTTTATACCGTTTGAAGACATGACTGGAGGTTGATTGTGACGAGTTCCAATTGGTTGAGTTATAGTTGTTTGATATTTCTTATAATAGGTCGCCAAAATCCCACTTATAGTCTAATCATATTAGACGAAAATATGCCTGGTTTGTGAAACAATTGTCTGGTCTTATTGCTGCAAGTTGTTCAAGGGGATAGTCAAAACATGGATCCCTAAAACGGGTACACCAATTTTTGTGGGAAAACTTTTTATTCGATAACAAAACTAGACGGGGAAATTTGCTAATATGATTAGACTACTCGTATTATCAGTTATCCTGCAGAATGGTGAAACTATACAAAATAACGACGTGTCGAACAATTTTCAACGTTCCTGTACTTATTTTTAGCGCCTGGCTGATATAGCTCATACCCTGCTCAAAGTTTCTCCTTACGATCCCGAATCAATGGGATGCAGAGGTCTTCAACATTACATGGGCTACATTTTACCATCGGCTGATTGGTCGAACGATGCCATGCGGCCGGCATTAGTTACGATTTTACGCCGGCTGGACAAGGTTTTCCAGAAGATATCGAAAAAGCCTTCGATAAGAGTGAGTGTTATTGTTGTCTTGTCGGTTAAGCGTAAAAAGTCTCTCCCTCAATTACATTTTTCTTTGTAAACGAAACATAGTTTGATGTTTGCCTTACTAACCTCTGTTCAGTGCCGATGAATTGTCCTTAAACTGCCAACATTCATTGAAATATGTGTAATTTTTAAAAACAAGGGGTCGAGACACAGTTTATTGTTCCTTGCATAATTGTTATAAAATTGGCACGAGCCTGTATGGGAAATCTGATACCAGGCAATATTATAGCAATTTTCTTAAGAATAAAACTTGTTTATTAACCCTAATTATGTAATACTCGAAAGGCTTCGAAACCTTATGCTCGATATTTACAGACAGCTATTCTTCTCTTTTATGTAAGAAAATAATCTCAAACTGTTTAAAATTATGAAATTTCGAAAGCACTATTCCAATCCTCCATTCACTTTTTGAAATACTCAGCTAGAAAGCTAATTTAGTGTCCTTTTTGTGACTTTACATATCGTATAGGCCATATAATTATAAGAAAATTGTAAATCCAGCTGTGGAATTCATCTTTAACGATAACGAGAAACACGATAAATACGACGTCAGTTGAAAATCACTCATTAGGAATGAGGAATTTTGCTTGGATTTTTAGTGACTCGAACTGAGTCTAGCCACACTTTTAATAGGTTCTCTCAATACAGCGTGTCCGCAAAGTTGGGGTTTTCCTTTACACGACGTGTAGATCTTGAAAACAAGCAATTTTTCTTAGTACCATATACACCAATGTCTTAAGGGAACCGAGATAAAGGGCTCTGCAACATCAAAAATATCTGAATACCGTCCTGTAGCCGAGACCCGCGACATCCCCGAGTGGTACTAGGACACTAGCTCAACCCGATGACAGAACTGGGTCGGGATCAGTGTGTCAGGTCAGTATGCAACCTTCAACCGACGGTTACGGTCACGCGTGTAGAGATAATCGCGTAGACGACAATCCCTCAACAAGCACTAGAGACGTGGCTAGAGAAGTGCAAGTATCAAAAACTAAAGTGTGGCAAACGCTGCGTCAAGAGGGGCTGTATCCGTTTCACGTCCAACGTGTACAAGACCTTCAACCTGACGTTTTTCCAGCAAGAGTGCGGTTTTGTGAGTGGTTGTTGCATCAACATGACAATAATCCGGACTTTTTGAAGTGCATATTGGTGACAGACGAATCTACGTTCACGCGTAATGGGGTGAATAACGTTCGCAAGACTCATGTTTGGTCAGTAGTAAATCCGCACGCTGTCCGTAGGGCACATTTTCAACTAACATTTTCGGTGAATGTTTGGGCTGGCGTGGTGAACATTATGCTCATTGGACCATTTATTCTCCCAAATCGATTGGACGGGATGCAATACCTAGACATTTTACGCAACATTTTGCCTTCCTTGTTTGCCGGCGTCTGCTCGGTAGCGCATCAGCTGATTTCATTTTCTGTTGGAGCGGTATGATTTCGGGCAGAGACGTACTTAGCCCTTCTCGTCAACTGGAGAGTGAGTACTTTTTCCTTTATTTTTTTTACTTGGTCGTCCTCATTTCACTACCATTACCTTTGTTATTTCAAGGGTAGTTGTTTCTGAAAAGGAAAACCCCAACTTTGCGGACACCCTGTATATTTTAAACAACTTTACGTTAGTAATAGTTCATCTAGAAAATGGATTTCTAACAATTACGTTTTTTAGAGGAATACGGATTGGGATGCGGCAGCAGGATTGCTCAAAGGAATTTACGATACGATGATTAAACATTCGTACATTGTCCACTGGTCACAAATTAAGGCTTTAATTAATACTTGTCAGGTAAGTGCTGAGGGCGGAATGACGTGTTTTTGTTAAAACGCACATGGCTACTACTACTACTTCAACACATTCTAGTCAGTATTTTTACCGTGCACTTCATATTTAGTAGAAAATCAACGTTGCACCTCCACATTATAAGGAGATTTCTTTAGGCATGGCTTTCATATCCATTCTCGAAACCTTTTTAATGGATCCTCTACATGTTAGTGGCAGTAAAACAATTTTTTCTCCCGTATGATGCAGCTTAGTAGCTTTGCTTGGCGTCATGAGCGCCCATATAGCAAAATCCAGAGAGGGCCATGTTTTGTATACAGGTTGTGCAAGATTAAAAATGCTGATAATTAACCAACCCGTTGGTGACAATTGAAGGCAGGGGGGAGGGATGTGCGACTATTCAAAATGGTAGCAGAAATAATATCGTCTATGTTGGGATGCTTTGAAGAGCAGAAAAAACACATACGCCACTTCTTACCCAAGGATTGGATATCTTATTAAGAATATTTTACTTTGAAACAGCAGCCAGGGGGACGTATGCCCCCCCCTTGCCCCCCATGCGTGTATGCAAAAACCAAAGAAGAATAAAGTATCGATGGAAGTTATTTTTTATCAAATATTTTTATTGAAAGCGTCGACAAAACACTTGAGACTTATTACTCCAACGCATTTTGAAGTTGTTAAGGGTTCAAGAGTTCACAGTTGTATACCTCAGATCAAAATATTAATGAAAAGGCTTCCGATATCTCCACATATAAGCAGTTATTTTTTCTATAACAATTTTTATTAGAAGCATATTATACACGGTGGCGCATCGAAAACGAAACAGACGCAGTTTTTTTTTTTGGAAAAACGCTCAGACACGTCGATTTTGTTTTCGAGGGGGACACAAGTTTGGCAAAAAATCACGTTAACACGTGCAGCCCCTTGGGCGAGGGTGACACCAACCCTAAAATCTTAAATTGAATGGCCCCCAAGATCGCCAGATTTATCACCTTTGGATTTATTTATGTGGGGTCATTTAAAAAGCAAAATCTATGCTACTCAGCCAACAAAATTAGAAGGGAATTAAAAGAACTTTAAAATAAGGTCACTCGACCCCCCTTTCCGTTTAAGATTTTGGGGGTGGTGTCACCCCCGCTTAGGGGGCTACACGTGCTAAGGTGATTTTTTGCCAAACTTGTGTCCCTCTCGAAAACAAAGTCGACGGGTTTTTTTAAAAAAACTGAGCTGCCAGAGTTGAGAATTTTCCTCTTCTGTACGTAATTACTTTGTACAGTACTATTGTCATTTCTAGTACAGTTGCACAATTATTGCCACACATTCCATTTAGAAAACATCAAGAGGGGTGTGACTGCAAATCATACTCGTAGATTCTCCATTTTATAGATAATCCTCATATCCTTCAAATACTTTTTTCATTGTACCAGCTGATGTTGAATGGTTATTTTGCTGTTTTAGTGTATGTTGCATGCATTCACCATCCAAAATATGTTAAACCGCTCCTAAGAAAGTTATATTTTAAGAAATGCAAGAGTTTTCAGTTGCTGTCACATTCTGAAGTGGGTGCTTGCAGATTTGCAGACACACTCATGATTTTCATTCAGTGAGGTTTGGTCACATGAATGTACGTTCGATGAACTTTTCAGAGCCTGATTGTGAGCGATTTGGTCCCTGCAGAAGGCGTGTCTGGTGCTACGGTTGCTCTTATGAGCCAAGCTCCCCCCGCACACTTCTGTTCGATGGTCGTTAGGCTTATAGCTTTACAAATACAAAACGGCCAGGTAAGTTTATAAATTTGAATTGTCTTTCTCAGGATTTTTTTCACTTATCATATCAGTTGATGCTTACATACAGGGTATTCCACGTAGAACTGCACAGATCAATTGCTAAAAAAGTTGAATTGTTAGTCAGTAAAGTATTTATTATACAGGGTGGCCCAACGAAAAGGTCGCACCCCAATTTGTGATTCACCTGGTATATTATGCGAAAAACGCTCGCACACGTCAATTTTTATTTCTAGGGGGACGTCTTTTCATCTATAGCCGTATGATACAGGGTGATCCAAAAACAAGATATTGCGTTACACTTTCGATTTTTAAATGGAAACCCTTCATTTTTTGTAATTTTTAGATTTTGCATGAAGTTTTCAGTATGATAAAGTTTATACCTATCTTCAATCGTTTTGAAGCTATTTGCGGTGACAAAGCCCGCTCGTAGGCCTTCATTCGTTGTTGCCTCTAAAGATCCCGTACTAATGACGAAGGCCTTAGTATTAGAAGAAATGAACTTGAGCCTAATAGTAGGTAATAGTAGAAAGATTTATTTAGCATATTTGTCTACATAAACAGAATAATTGTAAACAACTTAGAACTAGTAAATTCAAGCCATATGGTGTATGATGTAAATGCTCGGCAACCTATAATTGTAGATTTAACAAGTGATTTCTCAATTTTACTTTAAATTTTGTCAAAGTTTTCATGTCTTTCATCTCTGAGTATAATTTATTATATTCAATCAACCATTGATAGAATACAGATTTGTAGCATATGTTATACTTTTTGGTCATTAAATGGAAGTCATCTTTATTTCTGGTATTATGTAAATGATGGTCGACATTTGATGATGTTAAATTAGTTAGACTTGATGGAAATATATTATTTTTTACTTTATAAATGAATATCATTACAAGATATTTGATAAAATTTTTTACATTGAGCCATTTTAATTTGCTAAGCATTTGCCTAATTGGAGTATATTTATCTTTATTTAGTATTATTATCATGCACTTATTTTGTAAAATTTGCAGTCTTTTAAAAATGGAATTATTTGCTAAATATAGAATAGTCGAACAGTACAAGAAATTTGGAAGAATGATGGTATTATAGATAATTTTTCTGCTATATGAACTCAGACATCCAGAAACTCTCGATAAATATCCCACTTCACTACTAATCTTATTTATAACTTTTTCATAATGAATATCAAAAATTATCGAGAGTCAACAAAAACCCCCAGGTATTTAAAATTTTCTACGAATTCAATATCTTCACCATCAATATTCAATTGAACATTTGTACATTGTTATGTTCTGATTAACATAACTTTCGTTTTACTTGTATTTAATTTTAGTCTGTTAGATGCTAACCATTTTGAGACAAGTTTCAAGTCTTCATTTATATAAGAGATACCAGTCTGAATATTTTTAGTACTTATATAAATCATAGTGTCATCGGCGAAAATCTGAATTTTGCATTTTCTGACTATGGCAGGTAATCATTTATGTATAAAATAAAAAGAAGTGGTCCCAGGATACTGCCCTTTGGAACAACCAACGTATTTTCAATTTTTGATGAAATAGTGCCATTAACTTTTGTAACTTGCATCCTTTTAGACAAATAATTTCTAAACCAATCTAAAACACTTCCTGTTATACGATATGCCTTCAATTTACCTAACAAAATATCTATATCAATCGTTTCAAGTGCCCACTTCAAATCCAAAAATACTGCTATGACAACATCTTCTGAGTCTATGGCTCTTCCCCAATTCTCAGTTACCAACTGGAAAGCCGTTTCTGTGGAATATTTTTTTCGAAAGACTGCTTGCGCCTCCACTAAAATTTGGTTTTCATCTATAAACTGCATTAATTGGTCATGCACTATGGACTCTAATAATTTTTCAATGTCTGGTAACACATTTACTGGTCTCATATCGCTGCATCTTTTAGAATTTTTTATTTTGGGAACTGGTGTTATTGTAGAGCATTTCAAATCTTCACGAAAAGAACTGCTTCTCAGTGAACAATTGATCCAATTTAATACAGGATATCCCAAAATTTCGAAACAGTTTTTCAGCACGTTTTTAGTAGTGATTTCGGCACAGTTGTTATTTGATTTTGAACTGTTTACTTTTTTCTTAGATAATTTAATGATACACTGTGAAATTTTGAAAGTGTATGCAACATTTCTCCCTGGAAACTGATTTTCATATAGTCATGTGCAGTATTGCCAGTACCCACAATATCAACAATACTTTCCACAAAATATTCATTTAGTTTGTCTGCAATCACCAAAGAATTTGTTTCGGTACCGTTTTCGAATTGAACTTGATTTACACAATCATGCGGCTTCGAATTGATCAGTCTTTTTAAAGTCTTCGACATCTTTACACTGTCGCACTTGTTACTATCGATTTGTTTATCGTAGAATTTCCTTTTTTCTTCTCTAATTACATACACACATTTATTCCTAAGAGTTTTATATACCTCCCAATCATCATTTGATTTTGTGAATATACATTTATTGTATTGTTTGTCTCTCAAATTTTGAGCTGCCTAAATATTTTTGTTATACCAGGGTGTATTTTTTGTCGAGCAAATCAGTTTTTTATCAGTTGCAAGATCTAAACAAGTTTTTATATTTCCTATTTTGTTGTCATATATTTTTTCCATACTCTCACCAAAGTTCCAATAGCAGCCAGCAAGTTCTCGTTCAAGTTTTTCGTACTTAATAGTATTTACGATTTTCTTAATTTTTGTATCAGAAAAATGCCCTACCAAGGGCAGCATTGTCCAACTGTGGTCACTAACTTTAGGTGTATGTACAGCTTTAATCCCTGCACATTCGAAATTTACAATAACAAGATCTAACAAAGTCTCTGATAATGATGTTATTCTGCTACACTCTTCAATTTTTTGCTTGAACCCATATTTATTTATGGTTTCTTTCAATTTTCTTGTTTGAAGCCAATATGTTCGTATGATATTTTTTCTTATCAAGTGGTCTATTTAAACATTGACAACCCTATACATTAAATCGAATATAGTATAATATTAAAAATCAAAATTGGCCACAATTATTACGTCAACTTTTAAACACACTACACGAAACATTATAAAAATCCATGCAGTGTATCCGGGTTCCTAACTTTAAATCTAATGTTGCTCCATTTTTGAAAACTTACTTGAACGCTAGTTTTATTTGCTTTCAGGACTCTTGCACCTTAGAACAAGTCTGCGGAGGCAGTTCGTTGTTTCCAAGCCAAGAGAAGACTGAGAGTATGATAATAAACCTCGTTATGCCACTGTGTTTGAGAGTTGGATCCGGCAGAAAAGGTGTGTTTGCGCATTTTACCTACAATCCTCCGTTCGTCCACCATTAAAAGGATCACCCGACTATCAGCCCGAATGGCGTTCTATGCAGAAATGCGTAAATAGGCACAGGAACTGAGTGTATTTGTTTGCTTCCCGCCTTTGAAACGATGACCAACCGCATACAACGTTGCTTATTAACAACAAGTAGTGCGTTATAGATTTAATCGTTAAACACAGAAACAAGATAAGCTGGTATAATCTATCATCTATAATTTCATATTCCGACTGTCTTTCAGTAAAAGTCGGAGACGTAGGACTTCCTGTCATTATCAAGCTTTGGCAAACCATTTGTAGATCACGCTTGTCAGTGCTGCCACTTCTCTGCGCACAACATACTTTTTGTTTTTTGTAGACCATACTCGCTTGTTTGCTTTCTGTTTGCACGTCTCCAACGACTAGGCTTATACCGTACTGATGATTGCCAATGAGCATGAAACACAGCTGTATGCAGTCGGCCATTGTTACAGAGACGAAAAGCAGATAGCTTGATATAATTTGGTGTTCATTTATTACCATTATTAAGGACAAATACAAACACGTCTCATTAGATATACAGGGTGTCCCAGAAGTCGACGTCAAGCCGAAACCGTTTGATAGGCAAAGTCATAACAGCTATCAGAAAAATATTTAAAAAAATTTTATGTATGTGTTTTGAAAATTATAGGTCTTTGAAAAAGATATAGAAATTTCACACCCTACGGCAGTCTGTCAACTCCTGTTACTACAAATATTAACTTTTTTGGATTTTATTTTTACAATGTAATGATGCATCTTCAAACTGGTGTCTCAACCTTACTGCCAACTTTTCTCGTTCAGGAAAAATTGCCACTTATTTCCCAACCAAGTATTCCAAAGTAAAACTTTGCTCAACTTTAACTGGCTGTACTGGAAAAAAATGTACTACGAGAGTTTGGCAAGTAACCTTAAAAGTTGGCGCATTTAATAACGATTCCAAAATGGTATAACACTTAGAAGATTACTCGTTAACTTATGCACAATTTTTATTTGAAGAAAAACTGATGAAAATTTTTCAAAATTTCCTAATTAAACAGCGATTATGAAAACGCACAAGGACCCTTAAGGATAACTGTTTGCACAACAGTGGGCGTCAAAATGCTGCTGATGATGATTTACCTTTACAGCAAATGCTCAAACTGTTTTCGTTCAGCCGCAATACATGCTCGACATCTTCTTAAAAAAGATCGGGTTATTAAACGAGCGAATCCACGGTTATTAACAAACTCAGCTGCTTCCAATAGTCTTTGCCGTAGCTCAGCTACATTTTGAATCGGCTTGAAATACACTTTTTCTTTTACAGTTCCCCAGTAAAAAAATCTAAAGGATTCAAATCAGGTGATCGGGCTGGCCACGGTATTTTTCCAGACCGCCTTATCCATCTGCCTGGAAAGTTTTGATCGAGATACTCTCTCACTGAGAGTGCATGCCCCTGTAAATACAGTGGCACGTCCACCAATAAATATTGTACATGATTTTTCAAAAAATCCAAATAAACTTCAGCAGTCAAAGTCTCTGGGAACTCAAACGGACTGATTATTTTACCATTTAAAATTCCTGTCCAATGGTTTATCTTGAAGCGATATTGAGATTTATCTTCTCTCATCAAATGTGGGTTTGCTACGTGCCACTCGTGTAAGTTATGCAGGTAACATGTACCCATCTTTCTTAAATGTGGTCTCATCCGACCATAAAATTTTTTCAAAGAACGGTGGATCTTTCCTGTGTCTTTGTGCGACAAAAAGCAACTCGGGGCTCATTATCCCGGGGCAGGAGAAGTTGAACACGCTGTATGTGGTATGGATGAAGCACATCACTTACTTGCTATTGCACACTTTAATACCGATCAGTACTCCTTCGTTTACTGCGCATCTTTACATGTTCGTGCTTGTTGATTTTGTATTGTTATTCCTGAACTGGGCTGTTGATCGCTTGTGATTTGGATTTGGACTGTTTAATTGCTCTTCAAAACAACATTTGCTTTCCTTAGACTATCTTTGGTAGTGTGATTGTGCAGTGCCGCTATGTCCGTGTACACCGTATAAGAATATGCTAACATGCACCTCATTTATGGGGAATGCAGATGCAACGCTAGTGCTGCAGCGAGACTTTACTGTGAGAGGTACCCGAATGCAGCTCGTCATCCAGGTCATCGAGTGTACACAAATGTGCACCGCTTACTGTTCTCAGAGGGCCAACTACCAAACCAATCACACGGTGAGGGAAGATCTTTCCTTCCTTACGAAGACGTGGTGCTAGGAGCTGTCGAAGAAGACCCGAGTACTAAAAACAGGTGTGCCCAAAAGTACAGCCCATAGAATCTTGCAAAAAAACGTGCTCCATCCATACCACGTACAGCGTGTTCAAGCTCTTCTGCACCGGGATTATGAGCCCCGAGTTGCTTTTTGTCGCACAATGTTAGAAAGACACAGGGAAGATCCACGGTTCTTTGAAAAAATTTTATGGTCAGATGAGACCACATTTAAGAAAGATGGGTACATGAACCTGCATAACTTACACGAGTGGCACGTAGCAAACCCACATTTGATGAGAGAAGATAAATCTCAATATCGCTTCAAGATAAACCATTGGACAGGAATTTTAAATGGTAAAATAATCGGTCCGTTTGAGTTCCCAGAGACTTTGACTGCTGAGGTTTATTTAGGTTTTTTGCAAAATCATTTAGAAAATTTATTGGAGGACGTGCCATTGAGTATTTACAGGGACATGTGGTTTCAGCATGATGGCTGCCCAGCGCACTATGCACTCTCAGTGAGAGAGTATCTCGATCAAAACTTTCCAGGCAGATGGATAGGGCGGTCTGGTACAATACCGTGGCCAGCCCGGTCACCAGATTTGAATCCGTTAGATTTTTTTTACTGGGGAACTGTAAAATAAAAAGTGTATTTCAAGCCGATTCAAAATGTAGCTGAGCTACGGCAAAGACTATTGGAAGCAGCTGAGTTTGTTAATAACCGTGGATTCGCTCGTTTAATAACCCGATCTTTTTAAGAAGATGTCGAGCGTGTATTGCGGCTGAAGGAAAACGGTTTGAGCATTTGCTGTAAAGGTAAATCATCATCAGCAGCATTTTGACGCCCACTGTTGTGCAAACAGTTATCCTTAAGGGTCCTTGTGCGTTTTCATAATCGCTGTTTAATTAGGAAATTTTGAAAAATTATCATCAGTTTTTCTTCAAATAAAAATTGTGCATAAGTTAACGACTAATCTTCTAAGTGTTATACCATTTTGGAATCCTTATTAAATGCGCCAACTTTTAAGGTTACTTGCCAAACTCTCGTAGTACATTTTTTTCCAGTACAGCCAGTTAAAGTTGAGCAAAGTTTTACTTTGGAATACTTGGTTGGGAAATAAGTGGCAATTTTTCCTGAACGAGAAAAGTTGGCAGTAAGGTTGAGACACCAGTTTGAAGACGCATTATTCATCATTACATTGTAAAAATAAAATCTAAAAAAAGTTAATATTTGTAGTAACAGGAGTTGACAGACTGCCGTAGGGTGTGAAATTTCTATATTATTTTCAAACACCTATAATTTTCAAAACACATACATACAATTTTTTTAAATATTTTTCTGAGGGCTGTTATGACTTTGCCTATCACCCGGTTTCGGCTTGACGTCGACTTCTGGGACACCCTGTATGCGCTTACTTTAGCGCCATGATGCAATTATGTTCACAGACGTTCCACAGATGAAGCCTAGCGATGTCAGCTTCTCGCTAACGTTGATTCTCCACGCCATGAGCCCTCCCAATATAAAGACAGCTGGACCATCAGGGGCTAACGTGAAACCAGTGGCAGAAATAAGGACCGGTAGCCTTACCTTTACAGGAACTAGGGACACGAAAACCTCAGCTAAAATAAACAGCTCTCTGTATCAAGTGGCATTTTTAGGTAAGATTTTTATTAGCAACTAACATGTTTTTGAATTTCAAAACGCCGCATTTTCATTCTTCTTTAACTAGCATCTCTAACACTAGCAAACAGACGAAGTGGACAGTAGATTCTTTGTACATACAGGGTGTCTCACAGTATGTACGCAACCTGTCGAACACGTACCGGACACTAAAATGCGTCAAAAACTTCATAAAATAAACCGCCCCGCAACGGTGTAGAGGGCGTAATCAGGATAACATTATTACTCACACGTTTCGTGGAAATTTGAAGGAGGTGACTGCAAGTGTTGATTGCCTAATTTCGTCATTTTTAGCTCTAAAAATTATGAGTATCTGCTTCGAAAACGAACTAACAATGGAATGGATGAAAATAGGAAGAACCATGAGAGAACTAGGAAAACGTAATGAAGCAGCTAGCTATTTATGGGACTTTCTTGACTTTGTGGTGACGCATCGAACTACGCTGTACATTTTGATGCAACCTTTCATTTTTTTGAAGGTAACTTTCAATCGGTATTCTTTATTTTTGAAAGGCGATTTTCTATATTAACGGTAACAATTTTGCTTTCAGTTAGCTCAGCCGCCAATATCCGATTTCGAAAGAAACATGCATACGAAAATAAGAAACAAAATGAGAAGCATCGATTTGCCTTTGCCGAAAGGTAAAGGGGCGCTGCTTATGGAACTGGCTCAGGAGATGAAAGTTTTGAAAGAGGAATTAGACGAGTGTGAGTCACAAACAAGTAACTAGGATTGTCGGAATTAGGCTTTTCTCTTCAAATGTCTTCGCTACCCTGTACAAGAAGCATGCAAACAGAAAAGAAGAAAATAAATCTATGTACTGCAGTGACTTTTTAGGGCACTGATCACTAGCTTCATCAAGTTTCAATTCATACTCCTTATGTTTTGAATAAGGTCTTACATGTCTAGATAGCAGATGCTACAAACTAACAAATATTATCGTGAATTGGTACTGGATGGTCCCTAAAATGACTCTTCAGCATACCCGTGCTTACAGTTACTGGTAGTTTTTTTGCAAAATCCATAAACAGGTTATGTGCCTCCACTTTTTTTACTTAGGTTCGCTGGTTCATAATTGATCATTACTTGTCCGCGAAGTTTTGTCCAAAACGGACGCAGGAAAGTAAACGCATATTAAAACAAGAAAGATTGATATTCAAATCAAGTAGGGTACTTTATTTTGAAGATTCATTTATACCATTTATGTATGAAAAATAATATCGCTCAAATGTTCACCACGACTGGATTTACAGACGTCCACGCGATGGTCGAAATTTTCAATGACATTTTGCAACATGGTCGGTTCTATGGCATTTATCTCGGCATTGATGTTGTTTTTGAGTTCTTGGAGGGTGGCTGGTTTGTTGATGTAGACTTTGCTTTTCAAATATCCCATGGCCATGGCCATTTCCTCTGCGCGAAATCACGCGATCAC
Source organism: Acanthoscelides obtectus (assembly GCA_963669975.1). Taxonomy (NCBI): domain Eukaryota; kingdom Metazoa; phylum Arthropoda; class Insecta; order Coleoptera; family Chrysomelidae; genus Acanthoscelides; species Acanthoscelides obtectus. Next base: position 121,944,450 of record CAVLJG010000003.1, read on the forward strand.
CAAAGAAGGACTGCAATCGATGGATATTGACGTTGGTTGTGTGGCATGTTGCACCGTCTTGTTGGAAATAAACATCGTCCATATCCATTCCTTCAAGTTGCGGTAAAAAATAGTCCTCTATCATCACGTGATATCGCTCAGAATTGACGGTAACGGCGTCCCCGGCCGCATTTTCGAAAAAGTAAGGTCCGATGATGCCTTTTGACCACAATGCACACCACACAGTCACTTTTTGAGGATGCATCGGCTCCTCTTGATACTCACGGGGATTTTCGATCGCCCAGATGCGGCAGTTTTGCTTGTTTACCGTCTCATTCAAAGTGAAATGCGCTTCGTCGCTGAACATGATTTTTGATGAAAAATTGGCATCAATTTGGCGGTGTTCAAGGAGCCAATCTGAGAACGTTCGGCGAGAAAAATGGTCGGCCCGACGCAGCTCTTGCGTCAATTGGATCTTGTAGGCGTGTACATTCAAATCCTTGTGGAGAATGCGGAGCAAATTGGTTCTCGAAATGCCCAATTCTTGGGATCGACGCGTTGTTGATTGTTTCGGATCGTCTCACACTCTCCTTCACAACAGCAATATTTTCCGGTGTGCGAACGCTCCTTGGCCGGCAAGAGCCTGGCAGATTTGCCACAGAACCTGTTGCCTCGAATTTACGCACCAGACGACCGATGGTTGTTTCGTTTGGGCGGTTGTTGCGACCGAAATGTTCACGAAGCGCGCGAAACGTGTTTTTTATTTTTGCACCATTTTTGTAGTGCTCTTGAATAACTTTAATGCGGTCTTCAATCGAATACGACTCCATAGCGATCAATGGTAAACATGCAACTAACACAATGACATGTCGGTGACAGAAAACAAAGATGGCGTCTATGTCAAATTGACGTTTACTTTCCTGCGTCCCTATTGGACAACCCATTATTTATATTTGTATAGCTACCGAATCATCCTCTGAAGCGAAGAAACCGGATTCAACGCCGACTTGTCAAGTGACCAGCGAGGTTCAACAGCCAAGACATCAGAGGCATTCTCTCATCGGTTTGTTCACTAGCGAAGGACACCACGGATCAAAAGCTGCACCGGCTCACTCTCAGATCAAAGGTACGCTTAGATCAAACGTTTATTCGACGACAATTTAATAAAAATGAAAAAAGGTGTACACCTGTACGCTAATATTGAGGAATGATTTATTTACGGTAGCACTGGTGAATAAAATAAGATATGAGAAAACGTATATTATGTTATACCGAAAACGCAAAATAGCGTTTTCATTCAAATATTAGAAGCAAGTACCTACGAGTAGTAATAGTAGTGGTAGTTTGTAAAAAGGTCCTTGAGGATCTCAAAGACCTCAATTCAAAAAAATTTGCATGAATGAGGAGTAAGAAAATTAGTTTCTCGTTGGATACCCCACCTGTTGACTGAAGAGCAGAAAGCAGCCAGGGTTCATTGGTGACAAAAAACGCTTGACCGTTTCAATTTCGGAAACTCAAAAAATGTGTACAGCATTGTTAGTGGTGATGAATCGTGGATTTACTGTTATGAACCAGAAAATAAACGACAGTCGGCTGTTTGGGTGTTCCAAGGTGAATAAAAGCCAACAAAAGTCATCCGTTCTCGAAAAAGATGGTCGCGACATTTGTGTCAAAAGCGGGTCATATTGAAACAATTCCTCTTAATGAGCAAAGAAATGTTACTGCGGATTGGTATACCACCATTTGTTTGCCAAAAATCATCACCGAGCTTCGAAAAATCAACCCCGAAAGAAGAATCATCCTCCACCAAGACAATGCAAGCCCGCAAAACAAGGCAGTATTCAACGGAAGAAAACGGGAATTATTGGACCATCCTCCATATAGTCCTGATCTAAGTCCTAACGATTTCTTTACTTTCCCGAAAATTAAAAACAGACTGGGTGGTCAAATGTTCCAGTCACCAGAAGAAGCAGTTGACGCATTCTAAAATGCCGTTTTGGATCTGCCAGCAAACGAGTGCAGATGCAGATGTGTATTAATCTTTATCTTTATAACAAACTATTGTATCAGTTCATTCAGATCTGTTATATCACATCATTCCGATTTGATTTCAAGAATCTTCAACAAGTACCAGCCACGTATCTACTCCAAACCAAGGGAATACAGTGAGTAGTGAAGGACATGATACAAACGCAAACGGCAGTTCTGCAACTTGTAATATCCCAGGTATGCTATTGTGATACATTGTTACTTAGTTTTGCTTCGTAGCAGATGTCCTTAGGGTATTTACAAGTGGAATAAAGTTTATTTGCCTTTTACTCTCACTTGATGATTCCATTTCATTCGATTTTTATTCCTGCATACTGCTGTAGAGCTTTTCGTAATATAATAGTCCGTTAGATGGATCGATTGTCGCATGCTTAATGTCATAAGTTCACAACAGATTTTCCATACAGTTTAAATGCCAAACTCATAAGCGCATGTTAACAAGAAATAAAATTTATAATGAAAATCAACATCAACGCACAGTGGGATGCCTGATCAATCTATGTGGCCAAAAATGTTTCATGTCCTGTTCTAAAGTAAATATTCTAAGTGACATATAAATCCGAACACCCAGTTTAAATGGTTTTATTTTAATAAAAGTACTTAATGAAGCATAATAAGTAAATGATAAAAATTTCAAAATGATTGCCCTTTGACCTTTAATAATGTGTGGATGCACCCTGATGTGCTACGCATTCTCCAACGCGCCTAGGCATGCTTCTGATCAGGTGGTCAATGTCCTCCTGTGGTATCTCATTCCAGGCAACCACCAACTCCTCTCGAACTGCTTCTAGAGTCTGAGGAGGACGTTGCAAATTGAGCAATCTCCTACCCATCATATCCCGCACGTGCTCAATTGGGGATAAGTCGGGAGATCTTGGTGGCCATGGTAACGATGTGACATCATTATGTTGAAAGAAGTCTATTGTGACTCTTGCAACATGTGGTCGGGCATTATCTTGTTGGAAAGTTGGATCTGCCAGGGTGTCAAAATAGGGTAAAAGATGGGGTTCTAGAACTTCGTGGATATAACGCTGCGCGTTCATGTTACCTCTGATGAAGATTAAGCTATAGCACCCCAAATTATAACTCCAACAGTGTGATAAACATGTCTTTCAACAAAAAACTGTGGATTCCTCCTTTCACCACGTCGCCTTCTAACCCTGGCACGACCATCGTGCATGCCTAAACAAAATCGAGACTCGTCACTAAAGATAATACTGTTCCATTCCTGATCCCAGAGTGACCATTGTCTGCACCACTCAAGGCGATTACGTCGGTGTTCTCGAGTTAAAGGGAGGACCCAGTGTGGCCGGTATGAAAACAAGCCAAAACTTCTCATTCGTCGGTAAACACTTCGCATGCCAATAGGTCTTCCGTGTTCTGCAAACCATTCATTTGTAATGGGCCTGGTAGTGGAGAAACGGTCCCTTAAGGCCAATAATCTTAGGCGGCGATCTTCACGGTCTGTTGTTCTACGGCGGCGTCCAGTGCCCCTTGCTCTTTGCGTACGGCCTTCTCGAAGCCATGCCTGACAACACCTAACTTGTTATTTCCAGTAAGATAAATACATTCACCAACTTTTATTAAAATAAAACCATTTAAACTGGGTGTTCGGATTTATATGTCACTTAGTATATTTCGGGGAAATTTTCTAATATGATTAAACCACTGAATATCCTGGGGCCCAAAATAATTACCCAGAGAAAACTGGAAAAAACTATTATTTAGACATTTTAGGTGAAACTTCAACAACTCCACTTAGTGCAACCAGCCCGGTAGACGACAGTTCTGGGGAAACATTTAGCAAGCCGCGGCTGCAAAGAATCAAACCTCAAAGTCGTAAGACATTTCGCCTGAAGAGAAGTCGTAAAGGGGAGGTAGGTAACGGCGATTCGTGCAAATTTATAAAAAACTTGTCTTGGACGTAATTTTTATTAGATAGGGAAAATCTTTTATAGTCGCTTTCGCGCAGGAGAGCTCGATAGTTCTCTTTTATCGGCCCTTTCTTCAGTGCGAGATTCTTCAAAATACGGCACACCCGCTGTAAACCTGGAAGTCGTAATTCATTATGTCTTGATATCTGATTCTAGGAGTTTTTGAGAAATGTTTTTGTTTTTTTAACTGTAAAATCAATGAACTGTAACTTTTTAATCAATAAATACTTATAGGGTGCTACTTCTAGGGCGCATTCCTGAAACAAACAGCTCCAGTAAAAATGGTCCATTCTTTTTTTATATGCATCAGAGATACCTTACTTATTTTTTTCAAAAATGAGACGTATGACATTGAATAGTGATTATATGTATGTACTTTCATTTTCGACGTGAAAAGAGGTCAGTCTCTCGGTTTTCAGAGCGAGACGTCGCATACCAGACTAGACTCTGAAGATTGCAGTCCTCCAACGTCTCAACATTCTCATTCGTTGGACATTTATTCGCCTCCATTGACTCCCGTAATAATGACAACGCAGACGGAAGAATCCTGCGGATCACCTTCTGACGGAGCAAAAGATCAACAGGGAACATCAGCGTCGACCGCAGTTATCGACGATAAGAAACAGCAGACACTTTTGTCACAAACCGAGCAAATCGCAACTCAAGATTCTCATCGTTTGCGGATCGCTACTAGAGGAAAGATGACAGATGGATCGTGGGATGAAGACTCTGCCATATCTCAAACGTCCAGCACGTCTGGGTATAGGTAAGTTATCCACATATGTAACAAATAGCATATTATAGAATACTGTCATGAATGACACTTCTCAAATTTACAACACTCGCAACTTTACTTACAATTCCACACCCGTCTCATTTCCTGCACAAGATTGCATTTTTGGCTCTCCAAGGAAGCGAAACCAGTACAATAGTTGAATAGTTATGTTTGCTTAACCGTTCATAACTTGTCAATAGTTTAAATGATAAATAAATATAAATGATACGACCGCTCCTTTGTCCCGAGTGTGTAGATTGTGGAACAATCTACAAGAGGAAGCTTTTCCCAATTCTACTAACCTTAGGCAGTTCAAAAATCGTATTAACAAAATTTCTTTGGGATCATCATAGCAGCCGCGGTGTTCCGGCATTTAGGCTTGTGCTTGCGCGGCTGTTTCGATATATATATATACACACATATATTCACAACCATAAATAGAATCTGTATGTTGGTCAATTCCACCAGTAAATTTCATTCCACTCAAAATCTAATAATTCTCTTCTCACGATTTAATAATAATTGTTAATTTAATTTCCCATTAATTAAAATATAGTTTATTCAACTGCCTCTGGTCGGTTTAACAATTTCTTACATAACATTCTGAAAATCACATCATCTGAAGTGATTTGGCAACGTTGGAACACGCCCACAATTCGTTCCATCTTTCTACACAGACATTGACAACCTTCGGCCTTCTGTCAAAGGGTTCATCTCACTCATTATTCCATGACAACCATTTTGTGCAATCATCAAGTGGCTTCACGATGTAATGCTTTAATGTTTTTAAATAATTTTTAATCTGTTTTTAACTTGTTCTTGTCATATTTTATATAATTTTGACCATTGTACCATCTATCCAGCTCTCACCATGTTACTGGACGTTTCCCTCATCCTATACGTAAACAACAATTAGCAACATCCTCACATACTACTGTAAGTTGAGTCAATTTAAATTCATTTTACACTATTGTTGCTACTGTTATCATTGTAATTGCAGCTCCTGATGATGATGGCAAAGTCCATTGAAAGCTAGAGAGAATTAAAAAAGTATAAAGAGTCCTCTTTGCTTACATTTTGTCGAAGTGCCCAACAAAAGGCGGAAGCTTTAATTTTTCACCTAACTGGTCTAGACGACAATGACCACGTCTCAAATTACGTATATATATATAAAAAAAAGTAACATATCAAGATAAAATTGCTTTTTGCAGGGAATCGTATCCCGTAATGCACTTAAAAGAATCTCTAGAGACGTCATTGAAGCCTTTTCCACCTTTAGCGTCTCCGGACATCAATAGCTTTCCATCTACGAGCAGCGCTGCCACAACGGACAACTTCTTTCACTTGGACAACTCGTCTCCAGACTGTTCCCTGAACGAAAATGGTGAAAAGACGGCACTCCTCGGACAAACCGAGAGATCTTCCTCGCAGCATTCGTTGCTGATGGTTTTTGATCATCAGGATGAGACAACGTTTATGTAATATCCAACTAGTCGTTTTCAGTAATTCCTGTTATGTATATGGTCGAAAATTGAGAGAACAGATGATTAAGATCATCCACTTCACCATCTACCTAGCAGAAGGATGAATCTCTTAATCTTATTTTGAAAAGGTATGGAGAAATTTTCCTAGTTTTTTTTATTGATGTTACAATTGAAGGCGTGTGGAATCCACGTTTTATGTAGCAGATAGTATGTGCTCTATAAAAATAATAAATAAATCTCTATACAATGGTAGTTTTTCTGTAGTTCTTGAAGTATTGGATATTGACTAAAATTAGCTCACAAATCAGACTAACAATTTTGCCAACTGCTATGTAATGTATTGCCAGATGTCGAGAAGCTCTTAGAAGGAATCATATATGAACACGTCATCGAATATATTGAAGAAAATAAGAAAATTTCAAGCAGGATTCAGAAAAAAGTATTCTACTGAAACAGCAATTTAAATGGTAGTAGAAGAATGGAGACGAAATATGTATGAAAAAAAGTTTACAGTAACATTGCTCTTAGATTTCAAGAGAGCATCTGAGACTATTTACAGCGAGGAATTGTTAACGAAATTGCATTGCTATGGATTTCAAGGTTCACTGTTCGACTTATTACAAAATTATTTAATCAATAGAAGTCAAAGAAGCAATACATTATCAAACATTAAAAAAAATTCGGTAGGTGTGCCACAGGGTAGCAAATTAGGTCCATTACTATTTATCTTACATATTAACGATATTCCTGGTATTTTACAACACTGCAAAATTCAACTATTTGCTGATGATACATTAATATATATATCTTTAGATCAAAATACGATAAATCTTACAATTCATCATGGATAAATTTTGTCAATCGAATCATTTAAATATAAAAATTCCAACAAATTGCCCTATATAGTATTAACCACGATACACGTGCACTGCTGTAACGTTATGACAATGCTGCCGCTGGTAGCCACGAGCCGACAACTCTCTGGGTGACGTCACGAAGCTCCGCCCACATGCGCAACATCCTATCTTCAGTGTACTCGTATGTGTATCGTGGCTAGTATTCTCCAACGCATGTGGACAAAAGACAATCAGGTAAGAACTTTCGATGAAGCGAGCCATCTCTTATGTTTTGGGAGAATATATAGAAATTAAATCCTTTATATCAGTTTATGATAAGCATCAGGAATTTGATTATGATGGGATAGAAGAGGAACCGATAGATCGATCCTGTTCAGTTTTCCTCGATTTTTGTAAGGTATAAATAGTCGAATGGCTTGTAGGGATGCGAAGACTTTTTAAACTGTTGGGGACGATCCAAAGGAAAAACCAGATGATACCAGATACTCCGCTTATAGCAGCCGATATAATAATCGTACAGAGAATACAGTTATTTTTGACGGCATTTCGTGGCTGGTATACCTAGTTCACGAAGGCTTATCGTGTCTGTTTACATTTTTCGATGCTTTTTTATGATACTGACACGCGTATAGTTCTTTATACAGGGTGGTCCATAAGTCCTTTGAAATTTCAAATTTGAATAAAATTTAACGGGTGAGCGTGAGCGGCACGGGCGAGGTGGGGGCAGTATCTTCACTGTCTGGGAATTCAGTCGCCATGGAGTGTTTCACTGGAGCGGATCGTGCTTTTTGTGTGCGCGCGTTTTATCAAAATAATGATTCGGCAACTATTGCGCGGCGTAAATATCGAGAATACCACAATTTACACAATTTTACAAAGTGTCCAACAGCTCAAACGATTAAGAACTGGGTTGCTAAGTTCGAAGACACTGGTTCGACGTTAGATAAACAGCGGTGGGGTCGACCAAGGACAACTCGTATTGAAGAAAACATCAACATTGTGGCACAGTCTGTTCGTCAAAATCCTACCCAGTCTACTCGTAAGCGTTCCGGTGCACTAAACGTATCCAGAACATCTTTACAGCGGATTTTAAGGAAAGATTTACGTCTGCACGCTTACAAAATTCAGTTAGTGCAGGAATTAAAAGATAATGACGCTATTCAGAGACTAAACTTTGCGAATGAAATGTTGAATCGATTTTCTTCGCTCAATAATGTGTTGTTCTCGGACGAGGCTCACTTCCATTTAAACGGGCATGTAAATAAACAAAATTGCCGTTATTGGAGCCCCGAAAATCCAAGGCGTAAGCATCAGAAGCCCTTACACAGCCCTAAAGTTACAGTTTGGGCTGCTATGTCAGCGCATGGCATCGTAGGCCCTTATTTTTTTGAGGACGACAGAGGTCGCGCATTAACTGTTACTTCGGAGCGGTATGTAGCAATGATAGAAGAGTTTTTGACACCAGCGTTGCAGAATTTTCCAGGCTATAATACGCAGACCTTGTTTCAACAGGACGGAGCAACTGCCCACACCTCCAACACTTCTATGCCCGTCGTCTGTCAACTTTTTCCCAGCAAAGTAATTTCTCGAAGAGGAGACATCTCCTGGCCACCGCGTAGTCCAGATTTGACCCCAATGGACTTCTTTTTATGGGGCTACCTCAAGAGTAAAGTGTACGACACCACTCCGCGATCAGTTGATGTCCTGAAAGAAAATATCCGAAGAGAAATGGCAAGCATTACAGTGCTGACTTGCCGCGCAGTCATCGACAATTTTAGACGTCATTTATATGAGTGCCGTGATCGTAATGGATTGCATTTAGACGATGTGATTTTTAAAACATAATTCCCATTCAATAAAGATGATAACAAAATTTAATAATTCTTCATAATGTAACTAGTTTGGTTTTATTCCTTTTTTTCCAGCTCAAAGGACTTATGGGCCACCCTGTATATACCGACTGACAAAAAAAGGTAAACACCTACGTATGTTTATCCGATTTTAATAATTTTTGGCATATATGTTCAGTGCCTCTTACTGGTAAACTGGTTAAATTTTCAACTTGATTCATCAACTGACTGCAGAGACTGGTTCAAAAATGTGTTGAGGATCCACGATTTCTTATAAACTAATTGATTAAGTGTGTGAAATAATTATATTCCAAAAGTATAAATAAGTAGAACTCACAGCATTTGTAAAACCTCAGTCATCTAACTGACACAACGAGGCTACACCCCTGTTGATCCAGTGCTTCTCTGGTAGATTCGTAGCGAAAGACATGTACATGACAAAGTTAGTTGAATGACCTGTTGTAGACAACACTCCTCTTCTCGCCGACGTCTTGTACACGGGACAATTGTAGGATTGTTCTGGTTTGAATTTAGCTATTTCGGCTGGTTTCAACCATATCACGGGCACGGTGTCGAACAGGATCTTTGGGAAGGACTCGTTCAGCATGTTCAAGTTTCTGTCCCAGCGGGCTCCCTCCAGAAATAGACCCTACGACACAGCAAAACATGTAAGAACCTGAATTATTACAGGTAGTTTTGAACTTAAACCGTTAAATTAATTAAAATTTTAAAAGGAAGCCTATGTCCGTATCTAATGTCTACTTTATACATCTACTATAAAGCATATTAAAATCGGTAATGAAAACGGAACGTACATTTCACGATTTTTGGAGGGCCAAACTTAAAGTTTTGTAAGCAAAATTTGGAGTTATCGTAGATCAAAATTTATGCTTCAGTTTCACATTAAACGACAGGGTCGAGGAACTTTATGTTATGGCACAGCTTTGGTGCAAAATTTAGTCTGAAAATTGGGAGCTACTTTTGCCACGTCTACTTCATACAAAAAAGTGTTAGTACCCAAAATAATTTTTGGAGGCAAAATATTGATAACCTATAGAAAAGTTGGAAAATAAGTGAACAAAATCAAGATGCTACGAAAAATATGGTGCCACCATGCTAGATGAAATTACATGCGTTACTCACTGCTATCAAAACGCTGAACTCTTCTATTTCTTTGCATTGCTGTATATAAATTTTTTTATTAAAATGATGTTAAACGTTCGGACATAAAATCAAGTTACCTTGTCATATTTTTCTATTTCTTCCAATTGCTGCTTGAAAATAGAAAGTACTATTATAGATATTCTACGCTTATATTTCCATTATTTATTTGTCCGTGAAATACATTTGATATCGGAATTATTTTAAATTCGATACCTTGCAAAAAACCCCATAAAAAGGACAGACGTCTGGTTCTGTTTCGAATTTCGAAATGTAATATTCAAAGTGAATCCAGTCTATCGGAAGCTTCCGCTTTCTGGAGAAATTCTGCAGGATGCCAGTCAAGAATGATTGGGTGAAGTAAAAACCGGAGATCCAGAACACGTTGGGTGTCCCACCGTCGATCCAGTCTTGAAAAAATTTCAATCTAGAACCATAGTAAATATTTTCAAACCGTTTATAAGACGTGGGAGCAATATGCTTTTCGTCATTGTAGGATACACTACTTTTTCTACAGGTTTTAAAAAAGGCTGTTGTGGTACCTTGCGATCAAATCCGTTACATAAGACCCTAGTGGTTTCAAGCTAGGGTAACTTTTGCTCGCCCAAGCGGTAGGCACTTTTCCTATAACCAGTGAGTTGCAAGTTTCCTCTAACTCAGCGGACATCACTACCAATCCTGCGACTGCTTTTATCATGTCTCTGAGAGTCCTTTTCACAACTACCACCAGCCTGTTGAATCTTATTAGCTCCTATAACAATAGGTACGGATATCATTAAGTTTATAGAATTCGTCCAGCTAGTGAAACGCTCCCGAAGTAGAAAATGGCAGTTAGTCAAACTCGTTCGCAAAATTTTCTTCTCAAAGATAAAATTATTGCATTAAGAAACAAGCCTTCTTACCTGTCTCAAAACTGTATTCATGGAATTATTATACATCACAGGGTATTTCTTGCTGACATCTTCTACATTGAAAACATCCGGGACTTTACTAAGTATATCATTGGCCAGGTCAATGATCATATCTTGAGTATCTTCACCACCTCCGCCAGCCGTTATTTGGGTTTGCGTCAACAGAACGCCTTGCAAAAGCTACAAAGAAATGGCGCTAGCTAAAATTTTAACGACGTTATTTCCGAGACAGGTACCAGGTACTTGGAGAAACTTTCCAGATAACCAAACAAAAACGTATATATATACATCTACATAAACTTGCCCTAAAACCCCCACTTCTATTGCTTCGTTCGTTATGGAATTTTCAATGTTGTGTTTTTTATTGGCGGCTGACCCAGTTTCCCGAAATGTAGCTACAAGTTCTAAAACATATTTCCGATGCACGTTACTGTTCTCATGTCGCACATTAAATATTTCTGCTGTTCTATCAACGCACTGATTTTTTCCGAAAAATATTTCGACAATTTCAACTCTTTCTGCTGTGGAATATACCATTATTAATTTATGTAATAAAGCGTTACAAGTTATTTTAGCAATAAAGTTTGATCAAACTAATCGCAAACTATGTACTAAATTCCTACTTAAAATAAGTACGAGATCTTTCTTCAAGAAATAACTTTTTTGCCACAAAAAACGCTCCAATAGCTATTTTCAACAACAAAATGATAAACAAACCATTACTTATTAAGTAAATAAATTCGTTTAGTCAAATTTCTTCTGAAAGTAGTACAAACTAATCTGATGTACCTATTAAAGTCTACTTTAAGCTTTAAATCAATAAATCTTCAAAACTACTGAACTGACGCTCATGTATTTTACATCATTAAAAAGGGAATTGAAAGACCTTTAAAATAAGGTATCACTCGACCCCCTTTCCATTTAAGATTTTAAGGTTGGTGTCACCCCCGCCCAGGGGGTTGCACGTGTTAACGTGATTTTTTGCCAAACTTGTGTCCTCCTCGAAAACAAAATCCATGGGTCTGAGCGTTTAAAAAAAAAATGAGCTGCCAGTAAATGCGTCGTAAATTTGGATGCAAACGATACCAAGTATGGGTCAAAGCACCTCAAATCATATGGAGTGTAGTGTTACAACCTTTGTTTTAATAGTCACCAAACTACTATAGTTACTAGTATCTGCTTGCATCTGGTACCGTCTATTACTTTTTTTTACATTGTCAGTTTCTCTTTTAAGTATAGAAACAAAATATTAATAATCATAATAATAGAAATGCGCATATACAGGGTGTCCCAGAAGTCGACGTCAAGCCAAAACCGGGTGATAGGCAAAGTCATAACAGCTATCAGAAAAATATTTAAAAAAATTTTATGTATGTGTTTTGAAAATTATAGGTCTTTGAAAAAGATATAGAAATTTCACACCCTACGGCAGTCTGTCAACTCCTGTTACTACAAATATTAACTTTTTTTGGATTTTATTTTTACAATGTAATGATGAATATTGCATCTTCAAACTGGTGTCTCAACCTTACTGCCAACTTTTCTCGTTCAGGAAAAATTGCCACTTATTTCCCAACCAAGTATTCCAAAGTAAAAATTTGCTCAACTTTAACTGGCTGTACTGGAAAAAAATGTAGTACGAGAGTTTGGCAAGTAACCTTAAAAGTTGGCGCATTTTATAACGACTCCAAAATGGTATAACACTAAGAAGATTACTCGTTAACTTATGCACAATTTTTATTTGAAAAAAAACTGATGAAAATTTTTCAAAATTTCCTAATTAAACAGCGATTATGAACACGCACCACTGGGCGTCAAAATGCTGCTGCTGATGATTTACCTTTACAGCAAATGCTCAAACTGTTTTCCATCAACCGCAATACACGCTCGACATCTTCTTAAAAAAGATCGGGTTATTAAACGAGCGAATCCACGGTTATTAACAAACTCAGCTGCTTCCAATAGTATTTGCCGTAGCTCAGCTACATTTTGAATCGGCTTGAAATAAACTTTTTCTTTTAAAGTTCCCCAGTAAAAAAATCTAAAGGATTCAAATCAGGTGATCGGGCTGGCCACGGTATTTTTCCAGGCCGCCTTATCCAGCTGCCTGGAAAGTTTTGATCGAGATACTCTCTCACTGAGAGTGCATAGTGCGCTGGGCAGCCATCATGCTGAAACCACTCAATATCGCTTCAAGATAAACCATTGGACAGGAATTTTAAATGGTAAAATAATCGGTCCGTTTGAGTTCCCAGAGACTTTGACTGCTGAGGTTTATTTAGGTTTTTTGCAAAATCATTTAGAAAATTTATTGGAGGACGTGCCACTGAGTATTTACAGGGACATGTGGTTTCAGCATGATGGCTGCCCAGCGCACTATGCACTCTCAGTGAGAGAGTATCTCGATCAAAACTTTCCAGGCAGATGGATAGGGCGGTCTGGTACAATACCGTGGCCAGCCCGGTCACCAGATTTGAATCCGTTAGATTTTTTTTACTGGGGAACTGTAAAATAAAAAGTGTATTTCAAGCCGATTCAAAATGTAGCTGAGCTACGGCAAAGACTACTGGAAGCAGCTGAGTTTGTTAATAACCGTGGATTCGCTCGTTTAATAACCCGATCTTTTTGAAGAAGATGTCGAGCGTGTATTGCGGCTAAAGGAAAACAGTTTGAGCATTTGCTGTAAAGGTAAATCATCATCCTTAAGGGTCCTTGTGCGTTTTCATAATCGCTGTTTAATTAGGAAATTTTGAAAAATTGTGCATAAGTTAACGAGTAATCTTCTAAGTGTTATACCATTTTGGAATCCTTATTAAATGCGCCAAATTTTAAGGTTACTTGCCAAACTCTCGTAGTACATTTTTTTCCAGTACAGCCAGTTAAAGTTGAGCAAAGTTTTACTTTGGAATACTTGGTTGGGAAATAAGTGGCAATTTTTCCTGAACGAGAAAAGTTGGCAGTAAGGTTGAGACACCAGTTTGAAGATGCATTATTCATCATTACATTGTAAAAATAAAATCCAAAAAAAGTTAATATTTGTAGTAACAGGAGTTGACAGACTGCCGTAGGGTGTGAAATTTCTATATCTTTTTCAGAGACCTATAATTTTCAAAACACATACATAAAATGTTTTTAAATATTTTTCTGATAGCTGTTATGACTTTGCCTATCACCCGGTTTCGGCTTGACGTCGACTTCTGGGACACCCTGTATGTAAAAATATGGAATCACATACGATTGCCGTTTCTTGGTTGTCTTTCGTAATATCCGCATTTTCATGCAAACCATACACCTCTGGCATTGGATTTAACGGTAGAGATTTTATGTAGTTGACACAACCATCATAGCTGACGTCATCTGGGACGTGGTAGATACCACTTGGTGAAAACGTATACCTGCAAGCAACAAATACGTTAGTTTAACATTCAATTGTTTCAACAGTTTCGGACCTTGCACTGTAGTCTAAGCATATTAGCAAATTTCCCCGACATAATCGTAAAGTCTGGTTTTATTGGTGCAATTTGTTCAAGGGGGTTTTTAAAACATTGACGCATAAAATGGGTACACCAATTTTTGTGGGAAAACTTTTTATTCGACAACAAAGAATGAGAAAACGTGTTTTTTGGGATTCAATCGAAAGTGCTGATAGGAACGACGATTTTATGGTATTTATCAGACCTACAGAATGAGACCACACGTTAAAAGGTCTGACTAATAGTCAAAAAGTTATGGCCGAAAGCCGAAGCAAAATGCAGGTTATGGTTCTTGTTGGTAATGCTACGATAATTTCACGCAATTACTTGAAATTCTTCGAATCCGTAAGATTTATACTTCTAAATAACAGCAACAAAATTGGAATATGTTAGTCAAGTAGTTTTTTGAGAATTTTTAATTGTCTATCCCAAAACACCTGTTATAAAGTGTCCTTTAAACTAACCCTGTATATTGCTCCATAAACTAGTAGTAATGGCCGGGAAACAGGTGTTTTGGTATAAACAATTAGAAATTCTCAAGCGACCATCGTCGCATTACCAACAACTGCAGTGTTCCTCGGTCTTCGGCCATAACTTTTTTGCTATTAGTCGGATCTTTTTACGTGTGGTCTCGTTTTGTAGGTCTCATAAATAGCTAAATATCGTATATGAAGAGTTTTTCCGTTACTGCCAATACTTTCGATTGAATCCCAAAAAACACGTCTTCTGATTCTTTGTTGTCGAATCAAAAGTTTTCCCACAAAAATTGGTGTACCCATTTTATGCGTCCATGTTTTGAATACCCCCTTGCACAACTTGCGGCAATAAAACCAGATTTTACAATTATTTCGCAAACCAGGGTAACATAATTAAACTATACTAAGTGACATATAAATCCGAACACCCAGTTTAAATGGTTTTATTTTAATAAAAGTTGGTGAATGTATTTATCTTACTGTAAATAACAAGTGACAAAATTTTCAGCCTTATCAGTTGGACATTCCGGTTTTTATACTGCTTTTTTTTAATTCACTAACGCTCTAAAAATGAATATTTCAGCCGCAGTAAAGAATCAACGTTGGCGGATTTTGGTTCTTGACATCCTTTACGATCGGTTACGATGCCTAGAGTACGGAGACCTGTACGATTTCGTCAACTTAGTGAGTTTGCTAGGGGCCGTATAGTGGGACTTCGGGAAGCTGGACTTTCTTTTCGGGCAATTGCAGTTAGAGTGCAAAGAAGTGTAGACACTGTGATTAGGTGTTGTCAGGCATGGCTTCGAGAAGGCCGTACGCAAAGAGCAAGGGGCGCCGTAGAACAACAGACCGTGAAGATCGCCGCCTAAGATTATTGGCCTTAAGGGACCGTTTCTCCACTACCAGGTCTATTGCAAATGAATGGTTTGCAGAACACGGAAGACCTATTGGCATGCGAAGTGTTTACCGACGAATGAGAAGTTTTGGCTTGTTTTCATACCGGCTACACTGGGTCCTCCCTTTAACTCGAGAACACCGACGTAATCGCCTTGAGTGGTGCAGACAACGGTTACTCTGGGAACAGGCATGGAACAGTATTGTCTTTAGTGACGAGTCTCGATTTTGTTTAGGCATGCACGATGGTCGTGCCAGGGTTAGAAGGCGACGTGGTGAAAGGAGGAATCCACAGTTTTTTGTTGAAAGACATGTTCATCACACTGTTGGAGTTATGGTTTGGGGTGCTATAGCTTATGGTTCCAGGTCACCTTTAATCTTCATCAGAGGTAACATGAACGCGCAGCGTTATATCCACGAAGTTCTAGAACCCCATCTTTTACCCTATCTTGACACCCTGGCAGATCCAACTTTCCAACAAGATAATGCCTGACCACATGTTGCAAGAGTCACAATAGACTTCTTTCAACATAATGATGTCACATTGTTACCATGGCCACCAAGATCTCCCGACTTATCCCCAATTGAGCACGTGTGGGATATGATGGGTAGGAGATTGCTCAATTTGCAACGTCCTCCTCAGACTCTAGAAGCACTTCGAGAGGAGTTGGTGGTTGCCTGGAATAAGATACCACAGGAGGACATTGACCACCTGATCAGAAGCATGCCTAGGCGCGTTGGAGAATGCGTAGCACATCAGGGTGCATCCACACATTATAAAAGGTCAAAGGGCTTTAAAGCAGTGCAATCATTTTGAGATTTTTATCATTTACTTATTATGCTTCATTAAGTACTTATACAAAATTATATTAAAATTTAAACTGGGTGTTCGGATTTATATGTCACTTAGTATATTAGTAAAAATAAGCGCACCGTTTTCAACTTATTTTTGTTATTTCTCAAACGATCTGGTAAATAACATTGGTGTATGCTGAAATGTTTTTAAGGGTGTTTAGGGGTGTTTAGTTGATTTTGGTTCCGAAAATAACACTTTAGCAGCTCTAGTTTTTCGGTTTACACAAAATTTATGTTTTCTTGATACTTGGAGAAAAAAGTCTTTCTTAATATGTCCCTGGATCAGGTGCCTATTTTAGATCCAGATGACGATTCCATCAGTAATCAGCGATTATATCCGTCCCACCTCCTTTGGTAACGTTCTTGCATTGTGCGAATATTCTGATGAAACCTTTCACTATAATCTCCAAGATTTTCAGGTCGCTAATCGATCCAAAAGAGAATGGTTCATATTTTTGTAGGCTCATCTTTTGCTAAAATTTTCTCAGTACTCCAAATTTTCTTCTAAGACAAAATAGGGCAGCAAATCTTTCTCGCAGATACGAAAAAATGTAATTTTTGTTTCTTTCAAACGAGATGCCAATCCAGAATGCTCTTTCGATCGATTTTATTCCTTGTTGGCGTTTAACTCACTTTGATTGACGATTATACTCGAGCACCGAAAACGAAGAGAACAGCAAAACGCATCGCACGCCACTGCCATCGCGGTATTTCTTTGAATATGTGCACTTTTTTGTCAGTTCTGCTGCTTTGTTCGTTTTCAGTACCAGATTTAGATTCATGTCGTTCTTCTTCAGAACTTATGTCGTCAGGTCAATTCCATTCATTTAGAACACTACATATTCCTTGCATTTATTTTTATCTGTGATCTAAGGCTGTATTATACTTTAACCAATATGTTGTAGAACTTGAAATTATTTTAATCCAGCTTTACAAATTCCGGCAACATCGCGGAATAAGGAAAGTATAACTTTACGAAATAATCCCTCGCCTGAACAACGTTAACTAGCGATGCTTTCTTATTTTAATAACGGAGGACTGTCCACCTACTGAGCAAAATCAAACTAGGGAAGATTATAACGAAGCAGCAAAACAAGAGCTCTAAAAGCTCTCCAATATTCCTACCGTGCTTTATTTACTGCATCGGGCGTATAGAAAATAGAAAGTAGAGAGTTCAATAATCGCCTATCTTTGTCGTCGGTTACTCGTCCTCCATAGTTGCATTCTCCTGTCAGATACGTTAACGCGTCATAAGGGATATCGACGTATTCTGTCAAGAACATCTAAAAAATAAAGTTTGAATGCAATAATGTATAAGATATTAACAAGTAAATTGTTACTATGGATTTAAGTGATTTTTCTCAACACTAACTTCTTAAATGACCTATTAGAAGAAAAAAAGTTCCCATTGACAAATATTTTGACGTCTCCCGGTGGTTTTCGATAAATCCGTGGTGGGAAGTATATATTTTGGATCAGAAGAAAGGGACAATCATTTTCCCTGAAAATGCACAGGGTGTTCCATTTGGAAAATACAAGTTAATTAAATAGCACTTTTTTGGGACATCCTGTATACAAAATAATATTACACGAAAAACTTTATAGAACTTTTTCTTCTGGAAGGTTATATAAGTCAATTTATAGTCGGACACGTTGTACCTGCAGTTGCAATGCACAAATCCTCAAATCAGACTCATTAAACTCGTAAGGAATGTTCCATCCGAGCGGCCCGAACTTTCTTCTTTCTTGTACCAATGCGTGGAAAAAGCACAGCGCAAATAAAAGTCGCTGGAATCCTTTTCGATTCGGGCAGGCCAAGAAGAACTCGGGGTCAGATATCGGATCAGAACCGTAGGATCTCAGTAAATTTTGTCTTAAGCCCTTGGGTGCTTCGTTAGTCATTTTAACACCTAAAAATCAATAGATAATTAGGTAATTCTACTTCGGCAACCAATAGGAAGTCATGTCTATTTTGCTGCTAAGGGGTCGTTCAAGTATTACGTGAGCATTATGGGGGGGCGGGCGGTCTTTGCTTTGGTTATTTTGGATGACATGGGAGGTAGGGGAGTCTAGATGATGATTACGTCATCGGTAGTTATTTACTTTTTACACGAATGGCAACCCTCATATTGTCTTTGCTTGAAAACGAAACGCATTTTCGGGGATTCCCGCAAATAATGCATACGTTTAGTGAACAGCGCGCGGTAATTCCCCTACTCGCTTTAGAACCGAGTAGGGGAATTACCGCGCGGTGTTCACTTGTCTAAATTTCCTCTATCAGTGTATTGTTTCGTTTGGATACTATAGCGAGTAGACGTATTGTAAGCATAGTAAAGCAAGTTAACATTTGTGTTACCATTGATTCCATTAGCCAAAGTTTAATTTTAAATAAGATGTCGTTTCACATAGACAAATCCAAGTTACACCAAAAATTGTTTGAAAGTTTTAAAAAATCTCATACAAGTACGAAAGTACAAAATGTACAAAAGTTAGTTAACGAAGTGTGGCGAAATTACAAATTACAAGCAAAATCCGACAAGGAACTGGATATTATTGTATCTAAGAGAATCGAAGAAGAATTGCAAGCGGCGACTAAGAATAAATCCAATCTACTAAACTTTTTTTCTAAGGTGAGTGACGAAATCATTTTAGGTACCTATGAGTACTAGAAATCGCCAAAAACTTTCTCTTTACTGATTAGAAAATATTATGGCTTATCTCAAAGTATAGAGTTAATATTCATTATATTATAGATTTATTTCTTATGATTGATTCCGTCAATTAGTCACAAAGTACAGGATGTTAGTTTTATACATATATATAGAAAACTAACACCCTGTATTTTATGACTGGAACGAATTGCTTGTTTAAACATATTAGATTTAAAGCCATAGGGTTTTGTATTTACCATACTTTGTATTTATGTAGCTTAATAAGAGAATCTTTAGCAGAAGCCATAGACAGTTTTTATTTTTAGGCAATCTGTAAACCTGCAGAAAAACCACAAATTATACAGTCAGCTTCAAATATTAAAAAAGAGGAAGAAGATAAAATAAAACCCGGTAATGGATAACAAGAGCAATGCGAAATTAATGAAAATACAGATAAACAGGAGAGCAAAACCTTCTCAGGAAGCTATGAAAAATAAGATTGCTTTATTCGAAAAAAAATGGAATGCTTTGTATTCTGCCAGAGATACTATGCCAAGCCGTGCTGAAGTTGATAAACAGATCATTAAGTTGCGCGAGGAAATAAAAACAGCAAAACAGTCTTTAAACAGGAAGGTACAAAATGCAGTTGCCCAGAAGAAACACAGGGATGGTATGAAAAGAAAGTTAGAAGATATTTGTCATGAAAATCCAGAAATAAAAAAAAGACGTCCTAATCTTGAAAGCAATCAACATTCACTATTTAGAAAGATCTTATTTCGAATTTGCAGGAAATGTATTAGCTGAAGTATGGAGTTCAAATATGTTGGGGCAGGTGAACAAGATCTTCCTGATTTTCCAGACATTAAATATCCATAAAAAATAAACACCCACACTGATAGGAAAGTTAGACCTGTAAGAGTCGCTGCTCGTCGTGCTAATGAACTGATGTGCATTATTCAAAATTTAGAGCACCATGATGTGGAATGGCTCGATGAGAACGACGTAGACATTCCAAAATCCGATGAAAGCGAGCAAACTCACAACACTGATCAGCAATCGAAGCAATCCAATGTCATCGAAAACTTAGAATCATGGATTCGGGTTTCATGGACTGAAGACTGTTAATTTAAATATAATCTCTATCCTAAGTCTATTTTCTTATTTTTCAAATTATAATTATATCGTTATAATTATAATATTAAAAAAAACAATACATTAATTGACAAATGTTTACGTAAGCATGGGGGGAGGGGTTAAGAGCTTTGCTTACTTTTGCTGACAAGGGGGATGGGGGGTAAATAATTGTAATAAATCTGCTTACGTAATACTTGAACGGCCCCTAACCTACCGTGTGACAACAAATAGTAAGACGAATGAGGCTGAGCAAGGTACCAGACGAGAAAAGCAGGAACAGAACCTAACAATAAATTTATCTGTGCTGGGTATATGAGGAAGGAGATAATGGGTACCTATACCTTTAGTATGACTTTTAACGCGATGCTACCCACCATGGCCAAATACTGGGATAGGTTTCCGTGGTCGCGTACCACTAAGAGGTTTCACGTTTCACAATGTCATTCGTTAACAGGAATGTCTACCTCCTTCCCCCGATCAAAATCAGTAACTACTTTATAGCTAAACATACCATTTTGCAGTATGGCAACTGGGAAAGCTTTGCTCGGATAGCTGGTCAACCATAGCCTGAAATTAGGATTAGCAACTTCGGGAACGATAACCTCGTCACAGATTCTGTCCAACTCTCTCATCCAGCTCTCTGCTAGATGACAGTTTTGTAAGACAGCCCATTGACCTGTCTCTAGTCCTGTGTTTATCATGTTCGCTGCAATTGGACCCTGAAGCAAGTAAATGAAACAGTCTTTTTCAACTTTATGTTGTTCAAACCTCACGTTTTTAGCAAACATGACCACTTTATTGCCAAATTTTCTTTGATTATTAAAAGAATTAATAATTTATTACAGTGGACCTTCGGTAATCCGACAAACATTATGCAGGTCAGTGTCGGACTATCGAATTTGTCGGATTATAGAGCACTGCCTAAGACCCCCTATAGTCCGGAATGTTTTATAAAAGAGTACCTTGTAATCCGACAAATTACATATCCAATGGTAAGATTATATATGTTATGTATATGTATGTACTTTGAAGTACAAATCATACATAGTTTGTGTATGTCGAATTTAGTAAATTGAATAACAATAGAGAGCTTACGTATAATTATAAAAGTAAGCATAAATGCACATACATAATATGTACCAAAATAACCAAGAATTATTAATCAAAATCATTAATGAATTTATTAAATTATGAAGCTTGGAAATATCAATTTTTTTTGTTTAAGGTTGTTATAACGCGAGATCAGAGCTTTGTCCCTCAGTCTTCTCAAAAGTAAAAGTTCGATGTAGGATGTACCATTCTCTTCAGCCCATTGTAAACCTAGCTCAAAGGCGTTAATTGCGACTTGTGCTGTGACTTGTGGAGCAGTTGCAATCACGTCGTCGTTATTTTCCTGATTGTTTGTTGTCTAATTAGAAACCTCTTTTATAATCTCTTCGTCAGACATTTCATGAAAAACATTTTCCTCTTTATCCATTCCACGGCACCAGATTTCCAAATCTTCCGGACTTATCTGTGTTTCAGTAGCGACTTGTTCTGTAACTTCCGAAGTAACACTGATTTGTGGAACGTTGCTAGGAGTGGTGACTATATCCGGCCGTAACTTTTTCCAAGACGATTTAATAGTTGATGACGGTAACGCATTCCACGACTGACAAAGAGGAAAAACCAAGTCTTCCATATTAAATTCTTTTAAAGTTTTTTCTATTGGTTGGTCTTTTGATACGGCTCTCAGAAGTAGGTTTTTCTTATAGTCTTGCTTGACAAACTGAATGATATTCTGGTCCATTGGTTGAATCAGTGCAGTGCAATTTGGCGGAAGAAACATCGCAGTGATGCATTTATCCTCAGTTGTTAGTTCTTCTTCAGACGGATGACCGGGAGCGTTATCAAGAAGCAACAACGCTTTTTGAGGAAAATTATGATCTTTTAACCATTTTCTAACTTCAGGTACGAAGCATTCATCAAACCACTTTTTGAAGAGGTCTCTTGTCATCCATGCACTTTTTTGTCCGTAATAGTGTACAGGTAAATCAATGTTTTTGAATGCCCGGGGTTTATTAGATTTCAGAATGACCATCATCTTAAGCGCGTGTGTGCCCGCAGCGTTAACACATGGTAGTATGGTGACACGCTCTTTACTTACTTTTCGTCCAGGTACGGATTTGTCGTTACAAGAAACGAAAATTTTGTTAGGCATCATACGCCAAAAAAGCCCTGATTTGTCTGCGGGTCAAGATTTGAGTCGTTCACCTTTAGCAAAAATCTTAATTTAAAGGGCTCTATATGCAGGTGGCATCGTTAGAAAGTTTCTCTCCTGTAATAGTCATTAAACGTATGCCATGACGACCTTTAAAACGTTCTAGCCATCCTTTGCTGGCCACAAAATTATCGTTTTTTGTTATTTCTTTATAAAAAAACTTAGCTTTCATGGCCAACATGGGTCCTGAAATTGGTGCATGCCTATGTCTTTCCTGAAGAAACCACATGTACAAAGCTTCTTCCACTTCTGGATGTTCAGCTTTCTTGAGTGTCTGTCCCTTGCCTGGCCCGCAGTCAGTAGTTGACACGAACATCTTGATCTTCTCGTGGTTTCTTTTAATGTCATATATTGTAGATCGACCTACGCCGTATTCACTTGCTAAACTACTAAAAGTTTCATTGCGATTTAAGCGGTCTAAAATATCACATTTTTCTTTGTCGATGTTCTGAGTCTGTGATGACATTACTAGGTACTATACTTAATACACAATGAATAAATAGTAAACAATGAACGCACGCTAGACCGTACCGCAATAACCAGTAGTCAAATTCAAACTAAGTAAAACAATGCTTACGCGTCGAGCACGATAGCGGTGGCGGGTACAAGTTGTAACCTGTTCAAACCTGCGTGATCTACATTAGCGAAGATTGTCAAATACGTATGTATGTAATATTCAAAGACATGTCGGATTACAGTCAACTGTATTAACAATAACAATAAAGCTGTAAGGAATGCATTCTGATGGTGTGATCTATTTGTTTCGGGAAACTATTATTTCAAGACACGTTTATCTGTTTGTAATTTCACTTTGTCGCTTTACCTGTCCTTGTCCTAGAGATATAGTCATAAGACTAGTCTTTGGAATGCCCTTGTCAGCCGCAAACCTGATCAGTCCAGCCATCGGGTCAGATCCAGGAGACAGGATGAATACCAATGGTGAACAGCAATTGCTGTCATTGTACGACTCTTCCAAATTGAATTGAGGAGGCTCTAAGTACGAGGGACCCATTTCTTCTACAATGTACGCCTAAAAATTTAGTTGATATGAGTGCGAGACCTCTATTGCTTCTATTAGCCCATCAAGAATCTTCGCGAGCTTGATTAACAATTAAAAAACAACATCCCCTGAGATGCTTTGGACTTTCGGTAATGGAATGTTGAAAAATACGAGTAGTTGGGAAATTGGAGAACGTTAAAATTGCGTTTTTTTTTTGAAAATGGCATTTTTTGCACTTTTCCAAATATTACGTCGCTTATATCTCGACAGCTATCAACTTTAAAGAAAAGCTCATTACATTTTTTGTTCAGAATCGCCCAAAAAACTTAAGAAAAAGTATCCAGAGCAATTTTCTTATTGAAAAAAGATCGTCTAAACAGTTTTTGCGAAGATACTTCCTGGTCTATACCGTTTCTGAATTTGACAGCAGGATTTTTATTTTATTTCATTTCCTATTTTTGCTTCATACCTGGACAGCAGGAACCACCTTATCTGGCCTTATGCACCGTAGTGCAACCAATCGTACTAAGCCTCTTAGATCGTCTAAAGGTGCTGGACAACGTATCTCGTTGGGATTTGGGACATCATAGAACTTCTTCCAAGCTCTCGGGTCATCCATAACGGAATCCTTAAATGCTTCCAGCCTACAAAAAATGTGTAATGATGTAGACAGTATTTTGACCTTCAAGTTCGAAAAGCGCCATCACAACTTTAGACCAATGAGTATAGAGCTCAGTGGCTATGAGATTCCGGACACTATTTATTGAATGAACAGAACCAAAAGAACGTACCCCTTTAGATTACTCGATCTAACAATTTCCGACCACGATTTGTCACTGAGCCAATCTGGGGCAGGATTTGGAAACGGATTGTCCAAAGCTACACCTCCTGTCAGGAGGAATGTCCATACCTCTTCGTCAATTTTCTCCTGATGAAAGATAGTTGATTTGTAATATATATAATTTATATGTCCGTTACTATTAGATAATGTTGAATGGGTCAGATTTTTTTCTTGTTAAGAATAAACGAAAATGTTTCCACTCAGCCCTCTAGATGTCCTACCAGAATAAGCATCCATTGTTTTCTATCGACGTCGCTTATTATAATCCGTAAAAACAATAAACAATGTAATAATGTCTGTAGGAAATTCTTTTTTTACCCATTTTCCAGTCAAACTATAATTTAGTATTCCAATAGCACATCTTTGTTTGTCTATAAATGAAATATTCAAATGGATTAATTGGTACTTCCTGGTAAATTATCGGAAATACTTAAAATATGGTTTATTTTGACATCCTGAAACATCAGAACCTCAACTGTAAGAGTTATAGGGGGACCGGAGTGAATGTGACGATTTTCCATCCACTAAACATGTTTCCATATCGAAATATTTATTTTGATTACAATAGTTTCTCGCCAGTTGTCATGGTAAGTACATTGTGCAGAACAATCGTAGAAATGGTGAATGTGATTGAGTTATAGATTGGTTACACATTCACCAATTTTTGAAAAATCATATCCTTGGTCGCAAGCTTTCACCAGATTAAGTTGGGAAGAATAAGAGAGTTCATCTAAAAGTTCAGCAATAAGTAGATCAAGAATAGGCTGTATAACATTTCACATGATGTACTACGACAATGGAGAATCTTCGCCTAAAGTTTTGAAGTAAAAACGTGTAATATTTCAACATCAAGAGGAAAAAGCGTGTAATACACTTTTCTTATAAAGATGAAGGAGCTTCATTGTTGTTTGAATGTTCACAAGCATAAAACGGCATATTTCCAATCAAAAAAAGATTTTTGAATTTTTAGTTGCTTTTAATTATTTGCGGACGATACACTTATATATTCAGGGTGTCCGCAAAGTTGGGGTTTTCCTTTACACGACGTGTAGATCTTGAAAACATAAGCAATTTTTCTTAGTACCATATACATCAATGTCTTAAGGGAATCGAGATAAAGGGCTCTGCAACATCAAAAACATCTGAATACCGTCCTGTAGCCGCGACATCCCCGACTGGTACTAGGACACTAGCTCAACCCGACGACAGAACTGGGTCGGGGTCAGTGTGTCAGGTCAGTATGCAACCTTCAACCGACGGTTACGGTCACGCGTGTAGAGGTAATCGCGTAGACGAGAATCCCTCAACAAGCACTAGAGACGTGGCTAGAGAAGTGCAAGTATCAAGAACTAAAGTGTGGCAAACGCTGCGTGAAGAGGGGCTGTATCCGTTTCACGTCCAACGTGTACAAGCCCTTCAACCTGACGATTTTCCAGCAAGAGTGCGGTTTTGTGAGTGGTTGTTGCATCAACATGACAATAATCCGGACTTTTTGAAGTGCATATTGGTGACAGAAGAATCTACGTTCACGCGTAATGGGGTGCATAACTTTCGCAACACTCATGTTTGGTCAGTAGAAAATCCGCACGCTGCTGAGTACTTTTTCCTTTATTTTTTTTACTTGGTCGCCCTCGTTTCACTATACATTACCTTTGTTATTTCAAGGGTAGTTGTTTCTGAAAAGGAAAACCCCAACTTTGCGGACACCCTGTATATATATATATATATATATATATAGCACATAAGCATTTGAATACTGCTTTAGAACTGTTAAATAATGATATTGAAAAAATTATGAATAATAATACAATAAACTTAAATTAAACACTAATAGAACAAAATGTATGTCAATAGGGAAACATTTAGGTGACAATGATTAATGATGATAATAAATCAGACTTACCTGTGATCTTAGTATTCCCACGGTCAGCACAAATGAAAATATGAGCTTGTCCTTTTCAAATAACGATCTGCAAACATTTCTGTATATATTATTAGTAAAATGATTGTTCAGGTTGAGCAGTCGTTGAGCCAGTATACTCGACTTATCACTATGGATAATTGACTGATTGTACAAGTTTATAAACCATCCTAATGAATATTGGTACATGGGGTCTATGTTCGTCAACTCTGAGATGCAAAAGAACAGAACAGATGAATGTTTTGAAACTAGTACGTATCCGTTTCTCGCAGCGTCTATCTCCTTTTCGGTGACGGCTGCCTGTTTTTGCTTCTCCTGGATCTCTTCGGAAAGAACTTTGCTCGAAGATAGAATCTTGATTGCGGTTTCGTCTTCTAGAATGTTGCCTTCAGACGAAGAAAGCACTTCCAATATTTTGTCTTCGATTTCTTTTAACATTCTTTTGTTGTCGGCGCTTTCTACGATCATTGCGTTTTTCTTTTCTTCGAGCTCCGGTTTTTCTTTAGCCACCACGATGCCCAGAAGCTGATCTTGCAATCCCTGAAAAACAACGTTTTTGTTTGCTGCTCTATTTAGTTGTCATTGGAAACAAAAAACAAGTAAAGGATGAATGACAATAAGGTTTTTAACAAAAAACGAAGTACAGTACAACCTCGTTAATCCGAATAGATTCGGACCACCGAGCATTCGGATTATCAAATTTTCGGATTATCGTGAAACTAGTGAAAATAATAAATTTAGACACAAGTATTAAAAAATAAACTTTATTCTTTTCAACAAAACATAAATTTAACAAACCAAGGACAGTGGTCAGTTAAATACTGCACGTAAAACAAAATTAAACTTTCTCCTTCAAAAAAACTTAAATTAACATTCATATGTATTTATATGAGTACAGTACATACATAATTATGTATACATAAATCTATTGGGTAAAGAAATCAGTTATTACAGTTTGCTTATGCGCCTTAAAGCGTAAATTCACTGCTTTTTCCTGTAACTGGCGAAGAATTAGCAGTTCTGGACCGCTTACACTGTTCTCTGTCGCCCACTCTATGCAAGTAGTAAAACATCGCACGGCTTCACCGTGACTCACAACTGCTAAATTTTCATAATCTTCAGCGTCTTCAGGGGTGTCATCGTTGTTGCCGCTTAATGCAATGTTTACCAAATCTTAATCAGAAAATGTTATTTGCTCATTTTCAGCTGCGTCGCCCAAGGCCCATGTTCTAACTTTATTCGCTGCAAGATCCGGTCCTGATGAGATGACATTCATCAGAACCGTCATTTCTTCAAATTCTCGCTCATCTGATATCGCTCTTCTCCTTAGTTCTGCTAATGGCATCAAGTCTTCTTCGTCATCGTATTCATCGCCCAAATTTTCATGGATATTTAAAGGCCAAAGCTTTTTCCATGATTTTTTTATTAATTCAGTGCTGACGTTCTCCCACGACGTGTGGAGATTAAAAATTGCATTTTTTAAATTGAAACTTTTTAATGCTTCTGCAGGTTCGGTATCATCAGCAATTAGATGAAGAAGAAGCTGCTTCCTGTAGTGCATTTTAATAGCTTGAATGACATGTTGATCCATCGGCTGCAACAATGGGGTACAATTTGGTGGCAAATATAAGACACAGACTAGACCATCTCTGCTCCGCAGTTCTTTTTGTTCGGGATGGCTAGGTGCATTGTCCAGCAGCAAAAGAGCACGAGGAGGTAAACCGATTTGCTTTAAATGAGCTTGCACTGAGGGAACGAACTCTTCATGGAACTATTGCTTGAAAAGTTCTTGATTCATCCAAGCAGATCTCTGATTTTTGTAAATCACGGGCAACTTATTTCGACAGTTTTTAAATACTCTAGGATTGGCAGCTTTTCCAATTGTGAACAGCTTTAATTTGTGAGATCCGGATGCATTTGCACATGGCATGAAAGTAAGCCGATCCTTGCTTATCTTTCGTCCCGGAGCTGAGTCTCCGTCTTTATGTACTAATGTCTTATTGGGTAGCGCCCGCCAAAATAGCCCACTTTCATCGGCATTATACACTTGTTCCGGACCCAAATTCATTTCCCGCACTTTATTTATAAATAGTTTTTGAAATGGATCAACTGCTGCAAAATTGCTCGAAAGTTTTTCTCCCGTAACGGTTAACTGACGAATTTTAAACCGCTTTTTAAAATTATCCAACCAACCAGAACTTGCCGCAAAGTCGTCCCGTAATTTCTTCGTAAAAAAATTTCGCCTTTTCTTGCAGGATTTCGCCCGAAATGTTCACATTTTTGGTCCTCTGCTGCAGGAACCACGTGTACAACGCCGTCTCTACATTGGGGTGCTTGGCCGTCTTCAAAGTCAGATGTGTTGTTTGTTGTTGATGAGAATTCATGTATTCAGCAATTTGGGTCTTCTTTTTCTTTATATCTGTGATGGTTGACCTCCCAACTCCATATTCTGCGACGAGCTGCACTGGACTTCGTCCGTTGTCTAATTTCTGAATTATCTCATATTTCTGCGCAATAAGTGTCTTGTGTTTCCTCTTAGACATGGTGCACGAATTATAACTAGATTTCAAACGCGTATTAACTCTAGGCACTAAGAACGCACCGCACTCGAAACTAACAGCCTATGTACTGAGAAGTTCGACAGGCTATGACACGATTTTTCGGATTATCAAGGTATGACGCAATACGATTTCGGATTGTCGAGGAACGAAATTATTTCGGACTATCGCGATTTCGGATTAGCATGTATTCGGATTATCGAGGTTGTACTGTAATTCCATACTTTTGTGTTGTGATTAATTATTACAGATTGGTGTTAAAATATAAAATTAATTTTTTACTGTTCTGTACTGACCTGTGGAGTGATCATGAAATTGACCAGTGTAATTTTAACGGCCAGCTCGGGTAGATAATGGGGATTCCTGAGTCTTGTAGTGATATAAAATCGAAAGTCGAACGAGTATTCCAAGACGTTGTCGCCAAGCTTCATATACCAGATGCCGGTAGACTTGTAGATGTTTTTCACCAAAATCGGATCCAAAACAGCGTCAATCTCCTCGCCGATATTTTCCAAAAGGACAGGGCTGCCGAATGTGATCGCATTTTCCAGTACCCTCACATAGTTTGAGTCCGTTAGCTTGATCACTTGTAGACGGTTGTTCTTTTCCATATTTTTCACCCATTTATTTGATTGTCCTGGAATATAAATAATCATCTGATAAAAAATAATAGCAAATTCACATATACTGTAGTTGATTGTGATTGCAGATTGCCCAATAGACAATAGATTTTATTGGATAGCACAGCACAGTTATTATAACAGGACAACTTTCATACTTCTATAAACACCTATTATATTTGTATGTACAAGTACCTTGTGGATCAATCATCAAAGGCCATCTCCTTGCAGTTGTTGAAATTATGCCATTCTCGATACTGTAATTGTCAAACGGCAAACCAGCAATATTCCAAGCTCTTATGATGACTGGTTCTCCCATAGTGGTCACTAATGAAAAGTTATGTGAGCAGGGTATACCAGTCTTCAAGGAATATTCGTTCCATCTTTTCAGAAGGTCTTGCCTGAAAACAATACTACTGTGAACGTACGAAAAATAATAATTGCCTTTATTATTCGAAAACGATGATACTTAAATACCATGTCAATGCAATACAATACGAAAGAATACCTCTCTATTCCGATCCGAGTTATTTTTTTTCTATATAATGTACTATTAGTTATTAACTAACTCGTAAACCAAAGCCAGTAAAATATTATATTTGCTTGTAGTAACTTGGTGCCAGTATCTAGAAGTGTATAGTGTATGGATTTGTCAAAGAGTGTGATATTAATGACATTGTTCGTTCTATCAAAGTGTTATAATGTTTTGAATGTTACCTATAATTGACTGTGAATGGCGACAAGTACGCAATGGTTCCAGCTGACAAAAGCACATCTCCAATAACGTTACCCAGCAACCCATGTAAAGCAGCAGCTGTTTCAGACCATCTGCTTTTCTCGCCACCCAAACCACCGATCAGCTTCTCAGCTCTGTCTAATTTCTGAGAGCATAGATTAATCTCATCTTCTAGATCCTTCTTTTTCTTCGTTTCGGCGGCGAACTCGTCATTTAGGGCTTGTAATTTGTCTGCTACCTAAAAAAGCCAACTATTGTTTTGACGCCCCTGTCTCCCAAGAGTTTTTTTTACTTTAAGCTCGCATGTGCCTTTTCGTGTCAGAAAAGTTTATCTCTACTCTAATGCTGCTTTCAGAGAATAAGGTTGATATATAGTTGATGGACACCATAAGAAGAAATTCGTACTTCTAAATAATCACAATGAAATTGGAGTAAATTGGTCAAGTAGTTTTTGAGAATTTCTAATTATCCCAAAACACCTGTTTTCCGGCCATCACTACTAGTTTATTCAGCAGGGTTAGTTCAAAAGGCATTTTACAACAAAATACACTAATTGTAATTGTTGTATGCCGATGCCCGGTGTACTTACGATTTGAAGCTCCGCCCTTTTGGCATTCAACGTATCCATTTGCTTAGCCAATTCTGCCTCAGCTTCTTCTAGCCTGGCCTTCTTCGGAGCCACAATTTTGATCACTCTGTCGTACACTTCCATAGCTCTAACCCATTTGCATAGACCCTCACAGGCAGTCGACACGGATTTGATTCTGTCTGGATCAAATTCTCGATCCGACATAAATCTAAAATTAGAGATGGAATCGATATTTTAGGGATCGTCATGATGAGTACATGGAAGATATTAATTTTTATAGAGGAAATATATAGAAACTTTAGGGAGGCTCTAAATTATCATTATAGTAAAATGTTGATTTTCAAGTACACATTCGTGATGGCAAATATTTTACGAACTGTGATTTTTTGAAGACAAATGCGAATATGGAATTTTAGAAACAATATAATACTTTTAAATTATTATGGTAAAAGCATGAAAACAAGAAAATTGAAAGAAACCATAAATAACTATGGGTTCAAGCAAAAAATTGAAGAGAGTACCAGAATAACATCATTATTAGAGACTTTGTTAGATCTTGTTATTGTAAATTTCGAATGTGCGGGGATTAAAGCTGTACATACACTTAAAGTTAGTGATCACAGTTGGACAATGCTGCCCTTGGTAGGGCATTTTTCTGATACAAAAATTAAGAAAATCGTAAATACTATTAAGTACGAAAAACTTGAACGAGAACTTGCTGGCTGCTATTGGAATTTTGGTGAGAATATGGAAAAAATATATGACAACATAATAGGAAATATAAAAACTTGTTTAGATCTTGCAACTGATAAAAAAGTGATTTGCTCGACGAAAAATACACCCTGGTATAACAAGAATATTAAGGCAGCTCAAAATTTGATAGAGAAGAAAAAAGGAAATTCTACGATAAACAAATCGATAATAACAAGTGCGACAGTGTAAAGATGTCGAAGACTTTAAAAAGACTGATCAATTCGAAGCCGCATGATTGTGTAAATCAAGTTCAATTCGAAAACGGAACCGAAACAAATTCTTTGGTGATTGCAGACAAACTAAATGAATATTTTGTGGAAAGTATTGTTGATATTGTGGGTACTGCCAATACTGCACCTGACTATATGAAAATCAGTTTCCAGGGGGAAATGTTGCATACAATTTTACAGCGTATCATTAAATTATCTAAGAAAAAAGTAAACAGTTTAAAATCAAATAGCAACTGTGCCGAAATCACTACTAAAAACGTGCTGAAAAACTGTTTCGAAATTTTGGGATATCCTGTATTAAATTGGGTCAATTGTTCACTGAGAAGCAGTTCTTTCCCTGAAAATTTGAAATGCTCTACAATAACACCAGTTCCCAAAATAAAAAATTCTAAAAGATGCAGCGATATGATACCAGTAAATGTGTTACCAGACATTGAAAAATTATTAGAGTCCATAGTGCATGACCAATTAATGCAGTTTATAGAAGGAAACAAAATTTTAGTGGAGGCGCAAGCAGGCTTTCGAAAAAAATATTCCACAGAAACGGCTTTCCATTTGGTAACTGAGAATTGGAGAAGAGCCATAGACTCAGAAGAAGTTGTCTTAGCAGTATTTTTGGATTTGAAGAGGACATTTGAATCGATAGAGATATTTTGTTAGGAAAATTGAAGGCATATGGTATAACAGGAAGTGTTTTAGATTGGTTTACAAATTATTTGTCTAAAAGGATGCAAGTTACAAAAGTTAATGACACTATTTCATCAAAAATTGAAAATACGTTGGATGTTCCTCAGGGCAGTATCCTGGGACCACTTCTTTTTATTTTATACATAAATTATTTACCTGTCATAGTCAAAAAATGCAAAATTCAGATTTTCGCCGATGACACTATGACTTATAAAAGTGCTAAAAATATTCAGACTGGTATCGCTTATATAAATGAAGACTTGAAACTTGTCTCAAAATGGTTAGCCTCTAACAGACTAAAATTAAATACAAGTAAAACGAAAGCCTTGTTAATCGGAAAAATACAATGTACAAATGTTCAACTGAATATTGGTGGTGAAGATATTGAATTCGTAGAACATTTTAAATACCTGGGGGTTTTTGTTGACTCTCGATTAATTTTTGATATTCATTATGAAAAAGTTATAAATAAGATTAGTAGTAAAGTAGGATATTTATCGAGAGTTTCTGGATGTCTGAGTTCATATAGCAGAAAAATTATCAATAATACCATCATTCTTCCAAATTTCTTGTACTGTTCGACTATTCTATATTTAGCAAATAATTCCATTTTTGAAAGATTGCAAATTTTACAAAATAAGTGCATGAGAATAATACTAAATAATGATAAATATACTCCAATTAGGCAAATGCTTAGCAAATTAAAATGGCTCAATGTAAATTTTATCAAATATCTTGTAATGATATTCATTTATAAAGTAAAAAATAATATATTTCCATCAAGTCTAACTAATTTAACATCATCAAATGTCGACCATCATTTACATAATACCAGAAATAAAGATGACTTCCATTTAATGACCAAAAAGTATAACATATGCTGTATTCCATCAAGGGTTGATTGAATATAATAAATTATACTCGGAGATAAAAGAGCAGAAAACTTTGACAAAATTTAAAGTGAAAGTGAGAAATCACTTGTTAAATCTACAATTATAGGTTGCCGAGCATTTACATCATACACCATATGGCTTGAATTTACTAGGTCTAAGTTGTTTACAATTATTCTGTTTATGTAGCCAAATGTGCTAAATAAATCTTTCTACTACTGCTATTAATTGTTATTAATAAATAACGAATCATGGCTGTAACCAAATCTTGTGGATTGACGTAATCACGATTTCGAAGTTGAAAATTGCATACCAACGTAAGGTTACCAAGGGCTGCAACCGATATCGCACCTCAACACTGGATACGGTTATTCGCAAGTTGATCACGTGACATTTTGAAATCACTGATATTGAAAAATAACGACATCAGCCATCTCTGACCCATATCCACATATTCCCGTTTTCTTACAATAGCTTACCTTTCTCTAATTCTCTTCATTACAGGAGCCGGTATGTTATCTTTATCGTAAGCTTTTAGGCTCTCTAGAAATTTCATGTCGCCTAAAAGCTTCACGGATGCCCCCCAGTAGTCCTCGACCATTCGGCCTGTGGTCAAGTCAGGCTTCCTGTCAGGTTTCATTTGTTTCATAACGCAAATCTAAAATTTAATAAATCGTCAATTGCGCAAGAGGTTTGACAGTTTATGATAATGGTACGTTTTTCCGCAATTTGGCATAAAATTGCAAAGTTTGCATACTAGTTATAGGTTTGTCAGTGCCGTTGCCCGTATACCAGACAAAGTCAGAGAGAAGAAACGGGGCAAAACAGAATAGTAGGAAGCTGAAAATCAAAGAGGAAGGGTCTGACGATTAGCATTGGGACCAGGATCCTTGAATCTTAAATCTATAGGATGTCCAGTGGGAAAGTTTACATTTCAAATTTGAATTACGCAGCAACCGTATAAGTTATGGAATCCTGATGATTACCATTTCAACGGTACGGCTAACACCGTCCCGATGCCCTTGTGATTAGCGCCGTCCATCCGGTTTCTAGTTACAGCGTTAGGTGTTATCTTTGTGAGAACATTCCTGACTTTGCATTTTGCTATATTTTACTTCTTATAAACTGAATATGAAATGTAACTAGCGTTGTTGTCATCCTGTTTTCATCCAATAAAGTTCCTGCTATAGTTTCGAACCGAAACCACACTGAGTTTCATTTCTTATACGCGAGGAAGTGGGGAGAGGTCTTGAACGACGCGTACGGCGTGCGGGTTAAATAGTCACAATGGAACGTTGGACCGGACCGCGACGTGCTTTACCTATCAAGGCTTACTTTAAAAGAGGTGTTTCATACGCAGCTGTACTCCGGAAATTTTGTTCACGATACAACATTCGCCGACCAAGAGATGCCCCAAGTAAAAACCTATTTGAAAAGTGGATTAAGAGGTTCCGCGAAACAGGCTCTACTCTCAGTCAACCCATTCCTGGCTTCGCATCTACTGTATCAACCGAAGAAAATGTGCGTCGAGTAAGTGATTCGGTTATTGCAAATCCTCGGCGTTCTGTACAAAAGCATTCCCCTGCTTTGGGAATCCCTGCATGACATAATGAAGAAAAAAATTGGTTTTCATCTTTATAACATCCAATCAGTCCATGCTTTAAAGGAAAGTTATTACGTATTACGGAAATCTTGTGCTGAACGGATCCTACGCCGCGCAGACTCGAGAACGTTGTTTTCAGTGACGAGGCCCATCTTCACTTAGACGATTATGTGAACAAGCAAAATTGCAGATATTGGGCACCAAAAAACCCAAAGAAGAAACATCAACAACAGCTACATAGTCCAAACGTGACTGTTTGGCGCGGGATATCCTCTAGCGGTATTATTGGGCCGTATTTCTTTGAAGATGAAAACGGTCATGGATTGACAGTCAATTCCGAGCGATACAAGGAGATGATTGACACTTTTATTGCTCCTATTATAAAAACAGAACGTCGATTTAACAGAAACACATGGTTTCAACAGCATGGGGCCACTGCCCATACTTCCAGAGAATCGATGGACACGGTGAAAGCACTTTTTCCTCAAAAAGTTATATCGAAGTATTGAGACATTCACTAGCCTCTTAGGTCACCCGGCCTCACGCCATGCGATTTTTTTTTGTGGGGTTAACTAAAAAAAGTGTATTCTAATAATCCACGTACACTGAAGGGGCTTAAAGAGAACATTCGACGACAAATAAACAACATCACTCCGGAACTCTCAATTGTATTTAAGAAATAAAACCCGCCTAATTCACGAATATGCTTATAGTAATAAATACAGGGTGTAACAAAATCGACGGGTCTGAGAGTTCTTAAAAAAAACTGAGCTGCCAGTAAATGCGTCTGTTTCGTTTTCGATGCGCCACCCTGTATTTTCTTTTCATTGAGTTAGTATTTATTTTCTTAAATCAAAAAGTGAACTTTCCCACTGGACACCCTCTATTTGGAAAATTAATTTTGATAGTACTTATGAATCCCAATATCAAAAATTGTTTTGTGAATTACAAGACGTGATAGAGCTGGACTTCGAAGTTCCGTCATTTATTTTAACAGATCTGATCAAAAGAAATGTTTTTTTCCTTTACCATTTTTCTGGTAAAATTAAAATAACAAAGTTATAGCCCTTTGGAAGTTTGAGTACCGCCCTGTCTCAATAATAATATTATGTGCTCGTGTTTGGCAACAACGGATATAATCCGCCTTATCGGTTCATCGCATCGGAAACAAAAAAGCGAAAGAATTTGGAACGATGTTTTTACAATTATTTTATTCAGTTGGATACAGTCAGTGTCAGTCGGTAACGCGTGAGTGAATAGTGGTGTCTGTTGCGTGGCTCAAACGAAATCAAAAATGGCACATGTTTACGAAAATGCTGAACTTGTGGACATGATTCTTATTTACGCGGCATCACGGATTTATGCGGATCGGTTTCCCAATCGAGTGCAACCAACCCCTCGTGCCTTTGTTAATATAGTACAAAGGGCTCGTGAATCAGGTGACTTAAGACTTCACAGGGGAGGGCATGCCGGTGCTCCAAGACCGCACGATCAAATACAGGTCCGCACTGAAATACTTGTCGGGAGGATACTTTATAAAACAAGGTAACATTTTTTTTTATTTTTACACACATATTTTAGTTTATCTTCCCTCTACAATCATTATCTGAAAATTAATGACTCAACTTCAAAGTTCCTTATTTACCGAAAAAGATTGGATGTCCTACAATAACTGAACAACTTCGGTTGAATGGAAGAGCGGATCTTCCTATACCGTAGAATTCTGCCGTTTGCCAGGAAAGCAGCTATGTAATCTTGTTTGTGCGCTTATCTCGGCAATAAAAACCATTTATTATCATTAGCCAAAAGCGAGATGGAAAATATGCACAAGATGAAAAGCAACCACCACAAAAGTCAATGATTCAGAAGGTAATTGAACCACAATTTGAAGGTATGTTGGCTGCAATCCAGCTTGAGTGACGCTACGGTATCACATACTATGTCGGATAATTTGTTGGACGCGGGAAAATATCATTAGGTCGGCAGGTTGAATACGTTAAAAAGATTTTGAACGATAGTATGTATATTGTAACAATATTTTTAGACTTCAAAAGGGCATTTGAGACTATAGATAGGGAAAAATTGTTAATGAAATTGTGTCACTATGACTTTAAAGGATCAGTATTACACATTTTACAAAATTATTTAGTAAATAGAAGTCAAAAAAGTAAAGTTGGAAATATTATGTCAAGTGTTCAAAATATATCAGTAGGGGTGCCACAGGGGAGTAAATTAGGGCCGTTACTATTTATTATTTATATAAATGATATCTCTGACATTTTAGAACACTGCAAAATTCAAATATTTATATATATATACAGGGTGTCCCAGAAGTCGACGTCAAGCCGAAACCGGGTGAAAGGCAAAGTCATAACAGCTATCAGAAAAATATTTAAAAAAATTTTATCTATGTGTTTTGAAAATTATAGGTATTTGAAAAAAATATAGAAATTTCACACCCTACGGCAGTCTGTCAACTCCTGTTACTACAAATATTAACTTTTTCTGGATTTTATTTTTACAATGTAATGATGAATAATGCATCTTCATACTGGTGTCTCAACCTTACTGGCAACTTTTCTCTTTCAGGAAAAATTGCCACTTATTTCCGAACCAAGTATTCCAAAGTAAAACTTTGCTCAACTTTAACTGGCTGTACTGAAAAAAAATGTACTACGAGAGTTTGGCAAGTAACCTTAAAAGTTGGCGCATTTAATAAGGATTCCAAAATGGTATAACACTTAGAAGATTACTCGTTAACTTATGCACAATTTTTATTTGAAGAAAAACTGATGAAAATTTTTCAAAATTTCCTAATTAAACAGCGATTATGAAAACGCACAATGACCCTTAAGGATAACTGTTTGCACAACAGTGGGCGTCAAAATGCTGCTGATGATGATTTACCTTTACAGCAAATGCTCAAACTGTTTTCCTTCAGCCGCAATACACGCTCGACATCTTAAAAAAGATCGGGTTATTAAACGAGCGAATCCACGGTTATTAACAAACTCAGCTGCTTCCAATAGTCTTTGCCGTAGCTCAGCTACATTTTGAATTGCCTTGGAATACACTTTCTCTTTTACAGTTTCCCAGTAAAAAAAATCTAACGGATTCAAATCTGGTGACCGGGCTGTCCACGGTATTGTACCAGACCGCCCTATCCATCTGCCTGGAAAGTTTTGATCGAGATACGCTCTCACTGAGAGTGCATATTGCGCTGGGCAGCCATCATGCTGAAACCACATGTCCCTGTAAATACTCAGTGGCACGTCCCCCAATAAATTTTCTAAATGATTTTGCAAAAAACCTCAGCAGTCAAAGTCTCTGGGAACTCAAACGGACCGATTATTTTACCATTTAAAATTTCTGTCCAATGGTTTATCTTGAAGCGATATTGAGATTTATCTTCTCTCATCAAATGTGGGTTTGCTACGTGCCACTCGTGTAAGTTATGCAGGTTCATGTACCCATCTTTCTTAAATTTGGTCTCATCCGACCATAACATTTTTTCAAAGAACCGTGGATCTTCCCTGTGTCTTTCTAACATTGTGCGACAAAAAGCAACTCGGAACAGGAGAGGTTGAATACGCTGTATGTGGTATGGATGAAGCACATCACTTACTTGCTATTGCACACTTTGATACCGATCAGTACTCCTCCGTTTACTGCGCATCTTTACATGTTCGTGCTTGTAGCATTAATGCTAAATAAATCTTCAACAACAAAAAAATAGTAGCATTTACCGCTTCCATGACGAGCTTAACGCCGGATGGTGGATTTTTCATGGATTTCACGACGGTGATATCTGCCGGTTTAAGAGTATCCAGAGCTTCCACGGCAGCTTCCAAAGCCGGGATTGCTTCCGACAAGTCCGATTCGCAGTCATCCTTGATAGCTTGCGCAGCAGCCGCTGCTTCATTGGCTAATGCTTCATCAGCCCCTACGATCTATGGAATCAAAAACGGGTACTCCTTTTAGTGTTAGTTCAAACATAACAGTTATTTTGTTACAGAACCATACCTCTTTCTGTTTCTCGACTTTAACGGTATCCTGCTCGATTTTTATCATCAACTTCTCAGTTATCTCGGAAGCGACTATCAGCTTTGGTTGTAGAGCCGTCAGTTCGTCCTGCATCAATCCGACTTGTCCGGCCGCAAAATCCAGCTTTTCTAAGCCAGTTTCGTAGCGATTTCGCTGCAGCGTGATCTGCTCCACTTTCAACGCGTATAAGGTTTTGAACATTTGAATCAATTCTGTAAAAATAGATTTTGGAAAAGCTGCTACTAGCTTATGATTTTAGTAATACCCAAGTAGGACGTTGGAGTTATATACGTCTTCCTTTTCTGCTCTCTGAAGAACACCTCCGAAGCTTCCTGAACGGTGACGTGGAAATGCTTACAAATTGATACGCACAATACGATCATTTCGGGGTTGATGTCCGTTTGCGATAAAAACATGTCTGCTACCTGAAAATATATCAAAAAATGATTGGACATAAAGTACTTGTTCGTGTCAATAGATTAAATGACAGCTAACTTAAAACGAAACTTAAACATAAATTGTTTATATGGATCTTAACTAAATAAATCGTAGAACACATACGTGGTATAATGCAGGGTGATATTTAAGTTCGTGGGTGATTCATTGAGTAATTTTACTATGACAAGTTCATATAATCTAAGGTTTAGAAATGCATCATTTTCAAGATACAAATATCTTAATAAACTTTCAGTCTTTTTTTCAAATTTAGCAGTAGTATTAAGGGCACTAAGGGGCCAATTTAGATACAATTAGATTGAAATTATTAGGTTGTTCGATTTATTTATCGAAATTATGTACGAAAAAATTCAAGGGACGACTTTCGTTTAATGTTAATTATTGCTTAGTTAGTTTGGTGTTTTTGATGGTTTATTATGTTATTACCCAAGTGAAATGCAATAAAGTGCATTTTATTTTTTATCTCGCAATTGAGGCCAGATATGAAACCATTTCAAAAGGCAAAACATTTTGTATTTTTAGCTGCTTAATTTGAGAAAAATATAAAATTGAAAAAGGTCAGTGGCACATAAGTTTTTTGTCAAAGATATTGGTTGGGGCGTTTTTCGGGACGCTACTGGACTTAATAATTTCAATCTATACTAAGTGACATATAAATCCGAACACCCAGTTTAAATGGTTTTATTTTAACAAAAGTTGGTGAATGTATTTATCTTACTGTAAATAACAAGTGAAAAAATTTTCAGCCTTATCAGTTGGACATTCCGGTTTTTATACTGCTTTTTTTTAATTCACTAACGCTCTAAAAATGAATATTTCAGCCGCAGTAAAGAATCAACGTTGGCGGATTTTGGTTCTTGACATCGTTTACGATGCCTAGAGTACGGAGACCTGTACGATTTCGTCAACTTAGTGAGTTTGATAGGGGCCGTATAGTGGGACTTCGGGAAGCTGGACTTTCTTTTCGGGCAATTGCAGTTAGAGTGCAAAGAAGTGTAGACACTGTGGTTAGGTGTTGTCAGGCATGGCTTCGAAAAGGCCGTACGCAAAGAGCAAGGGGCACTGGACGCCGCCGTAGAACAACAGACCGTGAAGTTCGCCGCCTAAGATTATTGGCCTTAAGGGACCGTTTCTCCACTACCAGGTCCATTGCGAATGAATGGTTTGCAGAACATGGAAGACCTATTGGCATGCGAAGTGTTTACCGACGAATGAGAAGTTTTGGCTTGTTTTCATACCGGCCACACTGGGTCCTCCCTTTAACTCGAGAACACCGACGTAATCGCCTTGAGTGTTGCAGACAACGGTCACTCTGGGATCAGGAATGGAACAGTATTGTCTTTAGTGACGAGTTTCGATTTTGTTTAGGCATGCACGATGGTCGTGCCAGGGTTAGAAGGCGACGTGGTGAAAGGAGGAATCCACAGTTTTTTGTTGAAAGACATGTTCATCACACTGTTGGAGTTATGGTTTGGGGTGCTATAGGTCACATTTAATCTTCATCAAAGGTAACATGAACGCGCAGCGTTATATCCACGAAGTTCTAGAACCCCATCTTTTACCCTATCTTGACACCCTGGCAGATCCAACTTTCCAACAAGATAATGCCCGACCACATGTTGCAAGAGTCACAATAGACTTCTTTCAACATAATGATGTCACATTGTTATCATGGCCACCAAGATCTCCCGACTTATCCCCAATTGAGCACGTGTG
Organism: Acanthoscelides obtectus; assembly: GCA_963669975.1. Classification (NCBI taxonomy): domain Eukaryota; kingdom Metazoa; phylum Arthropoda; class Insecta; order Coleoptera; family Chrysomelidae; genus Acanthoscelides; species Acanthoscelides obtectus. The sequence continues at coordinate 121,985,837 of CAVLJG010000003.1, forward strand.
GGATATGATGGGTAGGAGATTGCTCAATTTGCAACGTCCTCCTCAGACTCTAGAAGCACTTCGAGAGGAGTTGGTGGTTGCCTGGAATGAGATACCACAGGAGGACATTGACCACCTGATCAGAAGCATGCCTAGGCGCGTTGGAGAATGCGTAGCACATCAGGGAGCATCCACACATTATTAAACGTCAAAGGGCTTTAAAGCAGTACAATCATTTTGAAATTTTTATCATTTACTTATTATGCTTCATTAAGTACTTATACAAAATTTTATTAAAATAAAACCATTTAAACTGGGTGTTCGAATTTATATGTCACTTAGTATATTTTACGATTAACGCCTAAGTTTACTATAATCATAAAACTCACCCTTTCTAATGCATCGTCTGGCCAGGTTTGGAACCAGTCTATTGTACAACAGTTGATCAAAGATGGAAACATCCTACATCTCACTCTGAACGAATCTCCTATGGGTGACATGCATAGAGCAACATGGAGATTATTTCTAACGCGCTCTATGAAGAAGTTGTACAACGCCAAAGGTGTTGAATCAATCTTTTTGCCCTGTAATCAAGAGTGAATCAATTTCACATCTTTCTTCTTTACCTCATTTTGCCGTTGCGGCTGCTTCGGTATCGATAAAAAAATATCGGATGCAAGTTAAAAATGATATTAGGCAGTTTTTTATCAGCTGATGTTGGTCATTTAACCTTGTTATGCTATTTAGGAGATACATTTTATTTTTTAACTTTTCGACTGTGTAAAAGGCATACAGTGAAGTCGGTATGTAAAAAAGTATTTCAATGTCATCATTTAAAGGATCTGTATTCAAAATTCTACAAAACTATTTAATTGACAGAAGTCAAAAAACCAAAATTTGGATATACATTATCAAGATCAAAAAATATTTCTGTTGGTATACCACAAGGTAGTAAACTAGGTCCACTACTATTTATTTTATACATTAACGACATTTGTAATATTTTAAATTAATGCAAACTTGAGATATTTATAATAGGGAAATACCTAAAGGAAAATACTATCACAGTTAGGATAAATGGAGAAATAATTGAAAATGTTGAATCAATTAAATATTTAGGTATTAAATATATTGATAGTAAACTAAAGTTTGAGGATCACTATGAATACATTATTTCAAAAATTGCCAAAAAAACAAATTACTTTAATAGAGCCTCTCATAGTCTTAGTACCTATTCCCAGAAAATAGTTTATAATACAATTATTCTACCGCATTTACTATATTGTTCAACTATCTTGTTCACTGCCAATGAAGCTGTATTCTCAAAATTACAAGTCTTGCTAAATAAAGCTATGAGAATAATATTGAATGAAAATAATTACACCAAAATAAAATCTATATGTATGTTACAAGAATTGCAGTGGTTGGATATAAAAAATTTCATATCATATTTGGTTCTTATTTTTATATTTAAAATAAGAAATCATCTTTTGCCAGAACATTTGATTACGACATAGAATTGAATAGTCATTAGCCAAAATTGTAATAGTAATTTAACTAGCAAATCAATATTTCAGAAAGGATTACTTGAATTTAATAAACTAAATAATGATATAAAGTCTACTTGTAATTTAAAGAAAATTAAAGGAATACACCTATAATAATAATGAAAATTCTTAGAGATGCAAATTTAGTTTTTTTTCTGAATGTCTGTATGTTATGTAATTGTTTAGTTTTTTAGAAGAATGTAATTGTAGCAATCATGCTACATAAATCTTAAATAAACAAACAAACAATTTGTCAGGTCCAAACCGAAGTTTCGTTTTAATTTCAATTTGTCTGTTTTCTTAATCACTCATTAATATAACAGCCACAGCAAATATTTTATTCGCCCAGCGAGTACTTACGCTGTCTTTTGAAGCAGTCTGCATCCTTTCCAGTATTTCAGCCTTCTCATCAGGCTGATACAAATTTGGTACATCGGCTGTATTAAGAATCGTGTTGATATCCTCCACGAACAGCTCGTCTTTGATCTGCGTATCTCCGAACAGAAAAACGATAGGCTTACCGTCACAACCTGCCTTCAGGAGTAGTCTTTTTAAATCTTCTCTCCAGTCGGAAATACCATATGTTCTGCCAATTTCTATCTATGATCATTAAAGGAAATTAGTTATACAGGGTGATTCAGAAAAATGTTCCTATAAATCACATATAATAATACTGATATATATATATATATATCATATTATAACACCAGAAAACTTCTCATTTTCGCGATCATAGTTCTTCCTCGCCAATGTCGTGGAAAATGAAAATGTATGAAAATAGCAAAGGCTGATTAAGTAAAGGTAAGAAAAACTGACGTTTGAAATGAAGACCAAACGTATTAACATTCAGCGGGGTATTGAATTGGTTGCAAGGTAAGTAAATTGTTACTGAAATATCCCAATATTTTGCATAGACCACCGTTAACCAATCTTCTTTCGGTTTCTATTGCTCGATGAAACGTTGCATACCTCAAATATCGTGCTCTCGGCCATCGAGGCAGCTAACTTGGCAGAACTGTGCCTACCGGATCCTCCGACACCCACGAGCAACACGTTCCCGTTCGGCTGCGTAAGGACTCTGGATACCCTGGAAACGTGTTCTATTGCGAACTTGAACATCACCAGGTTCATCGGAGATTTTGACAGCATGTTGTATTCACTCAGGTAGTACTCCATTTTTTCTATTAGGCCTTCCATGTCTGATATCTAAAAAAAAGTTCAGTCTATACGATATACAGTGCTCGTCAAGTTTCTCTCTATATTTCAAGCGGACCAGTTAGCAAGCTGAGATTTCGGGTAATGAAGTTTAGGCATGAGAACTAGACAGGATGTTTTCAAAGTTGAGTCATCTATTTTAACTGCAGAGGAGTTCATGAACATCTAAATAATGAGTTTCCAAATAGATGGACCCATTTCTTGGCCTGCTCGCTCCCCGGATTTAATGCCTTGCGATTTTTATCTGAGGGGCTATTTGAAATAGTTGATGTATCGTGATAGATCAGTAAATACTCTGGAAGAACTTCAACAGCTCACTGAAAATGCTTGTGGTTTAATTCATGGACACCAATATTTTATTTTCGAAGCTTGATTCACCGGAATGTTGCGTTAATCGAACAAATGGGGACAATTTAGAGCAGTTTTTGTAAAAACGGTATGCACTTAAATTGATAATGATTTTTTTCAACAATTTTGAATAATATAACTCTCTAACTATGCCACTTTTAAAGGGATGATTTTTCGTATATCAACTTCTTTTAACACTCTGTATGGAGTTGTCTCGGCAACGATGCAATACTTCTATACAGATTCACAAAAACTGTTTTCTTAATAGTTTCCGAGTAAGAAATGGATCATTCATTTAACAACCTTACCTCGTCATAATACTTGGGATCGGCATCAGGTTCCATGTAATTTCCGAAAAAAAGGTTTCTAATATGTTGGGGACCTAAAGTTTCCTCCTCTCCCACAAGATTTGCACACACTTTATCCATAGGCTGCCTGAAATTTTGGTACGTCGCTTTCTTGACGATGTCGAAAAGCTTTGCCCTGCAATTTTATTGTTTGTGAAAATATGTTTTATGTTTATTTGTTGCAATATTTTGCTATAAAATTGGCCACTATAGATCAACCATCTTGATCACATTGCAGCATATTTATGTGTATGTGTATAACTCGGTAATATTGCTCGCAGTACGTAGATTTCCGTAGATTGGTGTAGAGCACTTTAAGAAAAAAATCGCGAAATTTAACCCACCACAAATCTTGTGCAAATAGAAAATTTCAAAAGTGCTTTGATAGCACCCTCGATCATTGTCTTCTGAACATACTGAAGCGTTTTTCTGGGTTCATTTGGATGTGGATTAAAAACACTCGACTCCACAAGAAGAAATGCACTAATTTATTCGAAATATAACACAACTTTAACTTTACTAACTAGAACATTGCTTCCCTCTCCCGGCCGTCGGCTTATACAGGGTGGCGCATCGAAAACGAAACAGACGCATTTACTAGCAGCTCAGTTTTTTTTTTAAAAAACGCTCAGACCCGTCGACCCTGGGCGGAGGTGACACCAACCCTAAAATCTTGAATGGAGAGGGAGGTCGAGTAATACCTTATTTTAAAGGTCTTTCAATACCCTTTATAATGATGTAAAATACATGAGCTTCAGTAGTTTTGAGGATTTATTGATTTAAAGCTTAAAGTAGACTTTAATAGGTACATCAAATTAGTTTGTACTACTTTCAGAAGAAATTTGACTAAAAGAATTTACTTAATAAGTAAATGCTTTTCTTAACTACGCCCATGGTTTGTTTATCATTTTGTTGTTGAAAATAGCTATCGGAGCGTTTTTTTTTGTGGCAAAAAAGTTATTTCTTGAGGAAAGATAAGGAAATATCTCGTACTTATTTTAAATAGGAATTTAGTACAAAGTTTGCGATTGATTTGACTAAACTTTGTTGCTAAAATAACTTGTAACGCTTTATTACATAAATTAACCATGGTATATTCCACAACAGAAAGAGTTGAAATTATCGAAATATTTTTCGAAAATAATCAGTGCGCTAATAGAACAGCAGAAATATTTAATGAGCGACATGAGAACAGTAACAAGCATCGAAAATATGTTCTAGAATTTGTAGCTAAATTTCGGAAAACTGGGTCAGTTGTCAATAAAAAACGCAACATTGAAAATCCCATAAGGAACGAAGCAATAGAAGTGGGGTTTTAGGGCAAGTTTATGTAGATCCTACGTTAATTACCCGCAAATTGGAGACTGTGTGTGGTGTTAGTCGACGTACTGTCCAACGGATTCTAAAGGCCCATAGTTTTCATCCGTATAAAATGTACCTGGTACAATCGATTTCATTCAAGAATATTGAAAAATGGTGTGTCAGTTTCGAAGCAGCTGAACCCATGTAAACGGCTTGAAACTCACTGCGTCGGAGCCGCCTTAAGCAACTGAGTGAAAGTTTATTCTTTTTTATTACTCACCTGTCAGCATCGTCAATGAGTCTATCATGGAACACCCTATATGTTTCGTGGATCCACAATCGTATAAATTTGTCAGGGTCATCCATTTTTGGGGGTGGGGTGAGAAGTAGACCATTTATTACTCTCGAAAAGTCTCTTAACGAGAACGTATAATGAGACTTTGATGGCGTGGGCAAAAAATTCAAAGTCGCTTCTTTGTAGACTTCTATTGTGGCGCCGACACAGAACTAGAATACGCCAAGTTATTCGTTGTAGCTTAGCTCACTTTATATAACTTGACACATACCATTCAAGATGGGGAGTCACTGAACTTTGCAGGATGTAGCTTTAGCGAAAAAAGATCTTACCTTTGAAAGCCTTGCTACTGGCTCCACGTATCCTTTAGCGAAATGCCAGTCCAAAATAGTAGAAAATATTTTTGTGAGGGTGTTGTCATCGAAGGAATCAAGTCCAATGATTTGCATATGTCTGAGAAATCTGTCAGTGATTTCGTTCCTGCCACCACCAGGTACACCCATTGCTCCGACAAACATCTAAAAAAATTTCGAAAACTAATTTGAAATATCCAGATGCAGTTCCAAATGGGATTGGTACACAATAAGCTAATGTAGACATAAAAACAAAACTCCATTACGCTTTTTAAACTAGATCTCTCTACAGAGGATCTATAAAAGAATTTATCAATCCTGGCGGTCCTAATAAGGATAATGGAAAACAGTTATCACATTATTGCATGGCCATTGGTCCTTGATACGTGTGCGAAGTTTTAAATTAATCCAACTTCTGGAAATTGGTGAAAATTATGCTCAAAGAATCTGTTACATACTTACATACATATATACATACATACTCACATACATAGATAGAGTCCAAGCTAATAAAAGCGTGTTAAAAGTGGCATAGATAAATGTTTACTTACAAGGTCTACCAAATACAGAGTTGACGTATCTTTCTCGTACCAATGTCCATGGTCGATCCACTGCCTGAGCAACTCAACAGGTGGCTGGGCACCCCAAGTTTCTTTTTGGGGCATACCTACATCGTCGATGAATAGAACGCACTTTTTTCCCATTGACGGACCAAAAACACCGCGTCTTCGTTTGTCTAGTTTTGCCATTACCATTTCTTGAGTCTTAAATACAAGGAGATTAAAAAAATAGAATAAAACTTACTAATATTAGACTCCTGTGAAGTTACTTTGATCAATTCGTGTGTAGATGAAATTCTTCTTGAATAATTCATCAATTTTTGAAGAAGCAGTCTATCTTTTCTTTAACACAATAACGTATAAACCCCAGTAGCATGGGAAAATATTTATATACCATCATAGTTAATAATCTTATATTGCAATACAATATAATCAAGCTTGATTTTCAAAATTTCCTGTGACACTGTCGTACGAAACTAAATTGACAGCTATTAGGGAATACGTCATATTTTCCAGCTTCACTAATCTGCCTTTACAGTAACAAGTTCTCGATTTAGATTCTTCTTGTCTGCAATAATTATGATCTATTGATGGAAACGCATTTTAATACTCACCATTGTAGAGGAGGTTCGTGCACTGAAATTGATAACATTCGGTAGATATTTCTCCTTGGGTAGATTCAGCAGATGGTCTAATACAATCGCGGTTTTGCCAGTGCCCGTTGGCCCGACGAATAAAATCGGAAGTTCGTTATCTAGGCACGTCTTCAGGAAAAATCTTTGGCAACAAGAATCGTTCGTTTGGATAATCAACTCGCTCGCCTAAAATAGTGAGTAATATCTATTTTGTTACAGGTTGCAGGTTTATGTAAAACCACAATTTGTCTGTTATAGTATAGCGAAACGATTTTCCACCTGGACACTCTCTAGATGTAAGTCTCGAGACAGAGTAAAACAAACCTTTAGAAACTTGCTTCATGAAACGCGAAATTAAATTATTATATCGTCATACAACTCACGTATTGAAATTTTGAATATATTTATTGCATAGCCATACAGATTAGTGACGTCGAGGTCTCGTATAATAATGTACTGAGCGAATCTTTGGATGGAGTATGATTTGGTGAATATTTTTTGATTGCTTCATGCATTGTCACTACATTAACTTATAAACCCGTTGATCCACTGTCTCTGCGCTTTAACTCTTCCTACGTTTTTAGTTTTTACCTTAGCATTCGCCGGAATCTGTTGCACTTTATCCACGGTGTCTGACCAGTTGAGCCATGAGCCGTTATTTTTCTTATCGAAAATCCAGTCGAACACTACAGAACGGTCCGGAAATATCTGGTTCCTTGCCAGCTTGTACGATTTCGGTTTAGGATGATGTTTGTTGTCTCCATTTAGGATTTTTCTGTAGAACACATCGAATGTCCTTTGTCCATCGTGGTTCAGCGTTGAGCCTAGGCCCCAGGCGAGGCAAAATAGAAAGACACTTTGGAGCCAGACGGTACTCACTTGGTTTTCTGTTCTCAGTAGGCAAGTGAAGAGACGTGTGAAGGACTAGAAACAACGTTTTTCGATTAAAACGATGGACACAGAATTGCCGTCAAAGTTTTCTCCTTCTCTTAGTTACATTGGCAAAAGTTAATAAGTGCGCCTGATTTTATTTTCAAGTAAAACACAATATCTTTTCGAATTAAGCGAGTATATACAGGGTGGCGCGTCGAAAACGAAACAGATGCATTTACTGGCCGCTCAGTGTTTTTTTAAAAACGCTCAGACCCGCCGATTTTGTTTTCGAGAGAGACTCAAGTTTGGCAAAAAATCACGTTAGCACGTGCAGTCCCCTGGGTGGCGGTGACACCAACCCTAAAATCTTAAATGAAAAGGGGGGTCGAGTGATACCTTATTTTAAAGGTCTTTCAATTCCCTTTATAATGATGTAAAATACATGAGCTTTAGTTCAGTAGTTTTGAAGATTTATTGATTTAAAGCTTAAAGTAGACTTTAATAGGTACATCAGATTAGTTGGTACTACTTTCAGAATAAATTTACTATAAGAATTTACTTAATAAGTAAATGCTTTTCTTCACTACGCCCATGGTTTGTTTATCATTTTGTTGTTGAAAATAGCTATTGGAGCGTTTTTTTTTTGTGGCAAAAAAGTGAATCTGACAACCCCAAACTTTGATAAAATGAACCTGATTTCCTTTACTCACCTTGTATAAGTGGATGAATAAAAACTATACCTTGTACGTGTTTTCAAAAAGTTGGTCAAGAACCTCCCGAATACCGCAACTTGATATCTCTTTCCGTTTCGAACATATCGACATTTGAATTTTTGGTAAAATTTCCCATGTTGCATTGTCCACCAGTTTATATGTATGTGTAATAATTATTTAAATAAATTAAGTACATTTGAGTGACTACTAACATAAAATAAATGAATATCCGATGTTTCAACGAACTTCTTGCAATGAGTATTGATATGTTCGAGACATGGCGGAACCAGCCATTCCAAGCACTCTTGCAGGATTTCCAGTTGTTCCTGTAGCAATATTTTTTCCAGTTTCGCCAAGTAAGAATCCATGAAAGGTCTCCATCCGAGCAACGCTGGTTCCATATAAATCATTCCGCATCTAGACACTGTTGCTGGAGAAGCTTGTTCCAAGTCGGCCGGTTCGAAAATCAAATTCATCTGCGGAGACATCTAGAAAAAAAGATTTCTTTACATTGATTACGGCTGAAAATTTTGCAGCCAGAGCAATCTATTCATTAAAAATAGCGTTACTCAGTTCCGAGCTCAAACTGTCTGATAGGAAAGACAGCTCTGTTGGATATCTGCCTGTTCTTCGTTAACCTGCCGGCTCTCATACTTGATACAACTTCAGTAGGTTTGCGAATATTGCAACTGAACCTTATTTAGTGTTGTGTACGATGAGCTCATACTTATTGTCCATTATACAAACCTGAATGATTTCACCGGACATCAGACATAACTTTTTATTGTCATCCAAAACTGTGTTCATGTTTTCTATCCAGACGGCATCTACTGGGCCATCAAACAAAATCCATTTTCTATCTAGTGTTGTACTGTTTGCAAACTCCCTAAAACAAGCATAACCTACGGTGGTAGGAGCTAAGCCTTCAACGTTCTATTTGTTTACTTAATCAGGAATTATTACGTAAAAGACGTTTAATGTAAAAAAAACGACATGATGTCAAAAACAAACCCAACATAATGTCACTTTACAATGAGGTAATTTTGGATTGCTTTCGAAAATGAAGGAAACTTGATCTAAATATTTCATTCTATACTGTGGTTGATGGTATTGTTGTTATTTATATCAGCTTAAACTTGTAGCAATATACAGGGTGACTTTGAAGTTGAGTCATTAATTTTCAGATAATGATTGTAGAAGGAAGATAAACCAAAATATGTGTGTAAAAATAAAAAAAAATTAAAAAAAAAGTTTACCTTGTTTTATAAAGTATCCTCCCGACAAGTATTTCAGTGCGGACCTGTATTTGATCGTGAGGTCTTGGAGCACCGGCATGCCGTCCCCTGTGAGGTCTTAAGTCACCTGATTCACGAGCCCGTTGTACTACATTAACAAAGGCACGAGGGGTTGGTTGCACTCGATTGGGAAACCGATCCGCATAAACATGTGCCATTTTTTATTTCGTTTGAGCCACGCAACAGACACCACTATTCACTCACGCGTTACCGACTGACACTTCTTTTGATCAGATCTACTCACTGTTAAAATAAATGACTCAACTTCGAAGTCACCCTGTTTATGTACATATAAAATGTTTAATAAAAGTAGATGAAACGTACGAATAATTGCATTCTTTTAACAGTAAAGCATATTCATGTTACCGAAAAGTGGTTGCCAATACGCCATCAGTCCATTCGTGGGATGCGGGATCGAACTGCCCATACAGCTGCCCCATTGTTATAGCTTTAGGATTGATTATTTTATAAATAACTGCGTGTTCTATCAGTTTACTATTTGGATTGCTCGATAATGATCCTAGTCCTTCGGCTAACGACTGAAAAATAACAGAATTGTCAGATCCGTATGATACTCAAAAGAACCGTTTTTCAGCAAATCATGTGGTGATAAATCGATAAATGGAAATCGAAATACAGTTTTTTGCATCACTACCAGCAATAACTCCAACCCTGACGTTCAACAAAAATATTTACAAAATTTCTAGTATTTCTAGATGAGGTGACCTTTTATATACCCTCAAGAATCTAATTCCGTTGTAAAACAACTTATTACAATTTGTTCTCTTCAATACCAGATATCCTGGCCTATTTTTGGAAATTAAGCAATGTGTGATTATTATATCACCTTACTAATATTTTCTTCTTACCTGATACGCACACGTTTTACCTCCCATAGGCTTGCCTACGATCATCAGACCGTGCCTCACGAGTATCATCTCGTATATCTGCATGCATTTTTCCACGTACCAGGGAGTTGGTTGCAAGTTTTTTTTCTTTATCTCTTCAATCAGACTTGCAATCAAGTCCGCCCTCTCGAAAGAGGGCAGTTCGACTCCGGGGAATAAGTCGTTGTAGATACCGATGAACAGAGGTACATCCTAAAAGAAGGTACAAAGAGGACCCTAACTAGAGACACAAAAAGATGAAGAAAACAAATGTAACAAAGTAAACCGAGGCGTCCGAAACGTCATCAAATTTGATCAAATAACATAAGACTTTGTTCCAGTAGAAACAGCTCGAGCAATAAGCATTGTTTAGAGTCAGAGGTGCGAGAATATATTTATATCGATTATTTACAACACTAAAACGGATTTTGCGGAGGTATGGCTATTACTCATAGTCAATATACAAAGTATTACAGATCTTAATCGAAACCATTGAACCCAGGAAGTACAGGGTGTCCGCAAAGTTGGGGTTTTCCTTTACACGACGTGTAGATCTTGAAAACATAAGCAATTTTTCTTAATACCATATACACCAATGTTTTAAGGGAACCGAGATAAAGGGCTCTGCAACATCAAAAATATCTGAATACCGTCCTGTAGCCGCGACTCGCGATATTCCCGACTGGTACTAGGACACTAGCTCAACCCGACGACAGAACTGGGTCGGGGGTCGGGGTCAGTGTGTCAGGTCAGTATGCAACCTTCAACCGACGGTTACGGTCACGCGTGTAGAGGTCAACGAACCCGTATAATCGATTGCGTTTCAAAAAACAACAAGCACTAGAGACGTGGCTAGAGAAGTGCAAGTATCAAAAACTAAAGTGTGGCAAACGCTGCGTGAAGAGGGGCTGTATCCGTTTTACGTCCAACGTGTACAAGCCCTTCAACCTGACGATTTTCCAGCAAGAGTGCGGTTTTGTGAGTGGTTGTTGCATCAACATGACAATAATCCGGACTTTTTGAAGTACATATTGGTGACAGACGAATCTACGTTCATGCGTAATGGGGTGAATAACTTTCGAAACACTCATGTTTGGTCAGTAGAAAATCCGCACGCTGACCGTCGGGCACATATTCAACAAACATTTTCTGTGAACGTTTGGGCTGGCATGGTGAACGGTATGCTCATTGGACCATTTATTCTCCCAAATCGATTGGAAGGGATGCAATACCTAGACTTTTTACGCAACATTTTGCCTTCCTTCTTAGAAGATGTGCCACTAAGTGTAAGACAATCAATGTGGTTTCTGCACGATGGTCATATTTGTTACCTCTGTTCGTGGTCTACAGGTCTGCACCACCGCCGGCGTCTGCTCGGTAGCGCGTCAGCTGATTTCATTTTCTGTTGGAGCGGTATGATTTCGGGCAGAGACGTACTTAGCCCTTCTCGTCAACTAGAGAGTGAGTACTTTTTTCTTTATATTTTTTTTTACTTGGTCGCCCTCGTTTCACTACACATTACCTTTGTTATTTCAAGGGTAGTTGTTTCTGAAAAGAAAAACCCAACTTTGCGGACACCCTGTATATTCGTACTAGCTCCGAAAAATATCCATTTTTTTTCAACCTTATTCAAAAGGACCGCTTATAACAAATCTGTATGCTAACAGGTCCAAAATTGGGTCAATATCTATTTAACCAATTTTCAAATTCCAAAAATTGTAATTTTTGGCCTATGACAAAGGTTTTTTGATTTTCATTGTACGATCTGAAGTTGGCAAATTTCGAGATGTAAACGATTTAATTTTTGAAAAAGTGCAAAATATGCCATTTTCGACCACGAAAATCAATATAGAAAAACGATAATTTTAATCTTGCTAAACATTTTTCAGACATTCGATAATAAAATTTAAAGGCATTTAAGGGCGTATTGTTATTATATGCTTTTGTTTTTTATTTGTTAATCAACAGCGCGCTGACTAGGAATATACTTTTATTACAGCTAAATTTCTAATAATATTAATGTCCCTTAAAATGATTCGAGGTTTTATTAGTAGATATTTGGAGAATATTTAGAACAACGGCAACATTGAAATTTTCTTGCTTTCATATTGTGGGGGTTCGAAAATGGCTTGTTTTGCACTTTTTCCAATATCAAGTGGCATCTTAAAAACCCAACTCTAGAGAAAAGTGTATAAGGACCAAGAGAAACCAAACAAAACTATTTGGAGCGAAAAAACAATTTACGAAGTTTGTTTAAATAATAATAATTTGACGCAATTGTTTAAGTAACTGTTCATTTTAATGATGTTCTAGACTGGTACGTTTTTGCTGCTGCATACTATACCTGTGCTAAGAATTTTGGCAAATTGACATCTATAATAGCCCTAAGGACTAGCTGCCCTTCTTGTGCGTTTGGATAGTTTCTTCTTAGCGCCCCGGCAGCTAGAAGTACAGATTTGACAGCCCGCATTCCGTAATCGTAGTGATTTTGTGAGGATAGCTGTTCTGAGCATAATTTGTACGTGTGCACTATCTTTTGAGCGAGGCTGAAAAATTAAATATCACTATTCTCAATTTTAAACGATACCCAACTTTCGGTTATCTTTTTTGAATTTTTCCCAAAAAAATTTACTGTGGGAATGATAATATATTACAAAAATTAAAGTATATATGTACTGCAACTTTGCTCAATTGGTTTAAAGAATATTTAATTAATCGATCCCAAATAGTAAAAGTTTCAAAAATCGTATTTCAAATAGATCATAATATAGACGTAAGTAAACCTCAAGGATCAGTCCTGGGTGCGATTCTGTTCTTATCGTATATCAACGAATTAATAAATTTAAACATAAATGGCAAAATCATAGTTTTTGCTGTCGATGCCACATTACTTTGACAAGAAACAGAGACAAATGAAATTGAAACAAAAATTGACAGATATTTAGATATGACGTTTCCAGATCGATGGATTGGTAGAAGAGGTGCCATTGAATGACCCCCAAGATCGCCAGATTTATCACCTTTGGATTTCTTTATGTGGGGTCATTTAAAAAGCAAAATCTATGCTGCTCAGCCAACATCATTAGAAGACCTGCGACAAAGAATTGTGAATGAGTGCATCCAAATTACTCTTCAAATATTGCAAAATGTCGGCAACGTTTTGAGCAAAATCTTTATTATTGCATGGAGAGTCATGTGGCCATTTTCGATATTTACTAACGGGTCAGTTCATTCTTGATTTTTAAATTACTTCGCTGCCAAATGTATTGATCTCCACTAATGACGATGTATTAGTTTTATTGAAGCTTTAAATCAATAAATCTTCAAAACTACTGAACTGAAGCTCGTGTATTTTACATCATTATAAAGGGAATTGAAATACCTTTAAAATAAGGTATCACTCGACCCCCCTTTCCATTTAAGATTTTGGGGTTGGTGTCATCCCCGCCCAGGGGGCTACACATGTTAACGTGATTTTCTGCCAAACCTGTGTCCCCCTCGAAAACAAAATCGACGGTTCTGAGCGTTTTTCCAAAAAAACTGAGCTGCCAGTAAATGCGTCTGTTTCGTTTTCGATGCGCCACCCTGTATGTACAGGGTGACTTCGAAGTTGAGTTATTTATTTTAACAGTGAGTAGATCTGATCAAAAGAAATGTTTTTTTCCTTTACCATTTTTCTGGTAAAATTAAAGTAACAAAGTTATAGCCCTTTGGAAGTTTGAGTACCGCCCTGTCTCAATAATAATATTATGTGCTCGTGTTTGGCAACAACGGATATAATCCGCCTTATCGGTTCATCGCATCGGAAACAAAAAAGCGAAAGAATTTGGAACGATGTTTTTACAATTATTTTATTCAGTTGTATATAGTCAGTGTCAGTCGGTAACGCGTGAGTAAATAGTGGTGTCTGTTGCGTGGCTCAAACGAAATCAAAAATGGCACATGTTTACGAAAATGCTGAACTTGTGGACATGATTCTTATTTACGCGGCATCACGGATTTATGCGGATCGGTTTCCCAATCGAGTGCAACCAACCCCTCGTGCCTTTGTTAATGTAGTACAAAGGGCTCGTGAATCAGGTGACTTAAGACCTCACAGGGGAGGGCATGCCGGTGCTCCAAGACCGCACGATCAAATACAGGTCCGCACTGAAATACTTGTCGGGAGGATACTTTATAAAACAAGGTAACATTTTTTTTTAATTTTTTTTTTATTTTTACACGCATATTTTGGTTTATCTTCCTTCTACAATCATTATCTGAAAATTAGTGACTCAACTTCAAAGTCACCCTGCATATGCAAGAATGAGTAGCAGCTGCGTAAAGATCGGTTTGTGTTTTCACTTAAGAAATCTAAGCTTCGCATATGGTACAGTTAGTCTACCCCGTTCACTTATTTCCTATGGCACTATGAAAAGAACTTATTTTCAGATATCATTTATTGAAGGCTCGAAAGCTTATCATGTTATGGAGATTCGAGTGGTTTACCTCTTAGCTTGGACAAATCCATAAGAATACAGAGAAATCTCTCCAATCATCGCGTAATCTGGTACCATCATCGCTACAGTTCTAAATAAAACTTTAAGGTTGTCCGGTAGTTCCTGTCTCCCTGCATATCTGTAAACATTTAGATCTACACATCAAGCATACTGCCGATATTTACAAATATTTCAGTGAAACATTCTTAAATATATTATGTGGCATAATGATTTTATCGCACAATGCATCTTACCCTGGATTCATTGTGATGAAACAGGTACAAGTTGGATCCAAGGTGATTTCAGTTCCTTCAAAAACAAACTTTTTCAACTTAGCCGCAACCGCCATCTGGATGCTCAATATCTGTTGTGCCACAACAGAAAGCACTTCCAGCTCGATTCTGTTGAACTCGTCGAAACATGCCCATGCACCGGCCTGAGCTAGTCCCTGCAAAAAATAAGTGTTTCGAGTCACGTCTGACACACCATTTGGCTGCAACCTCAACGACGAATCCTGATGAAGGCTCCATAGAGAATTGCCGAAAGCTTGATCTTATCGTCAAAAGAGTTAACTAAAGTCTAAAAGTTTGCCAATAAAAAATATCTGAATACCGTCCTGTAGCCACGATATCCCCGAATGGTACTAGGACACTAGCTCAACCCGACGACAAAACTGGGTCGGGGTCAGTGTGTCAGGCCAGTATGCAACCTTCAACCGACGGTTACGGTCACGCGTGTAGAGGTAAACGAACCCATATAATCGATTGCGTTTCAAAAAACAACAAGCACTAGAGACGTGACTAGAGAAGTGCAAGTATCAAAAACTAAAGTGTGGCAAACGCTGCGTGAAGAGGGGCTGTATCCGTTTCACGTCCAACGTGTACAAGCCCTTCAACCTGACGATTTTCCAGCAAGAGTGCGGTTTTGTGAGTGGTTGTTGCATCAACATGACAATAATCCGGACTTTTTGAAATGCATATTGGTGACAGACGAATCTACGTTCACGCGTAAAGGGGTGAATAACTTTCGCAACACTCATGTTTGGTCATTACGCAACATTTTGCCTTCCTTGTTTGCCTGCGTCTGCTCGGTAGCGCATCAGCTGATTTCATTTTCTGTTGGAGCGGTATGATTTCGGGCAGAGACGTACTTAGCCCTTCTCGTCAACTGGAAAGTGAGTACTTTTTCCTTTATTTTTTTTTACTTGGTCGCCCTCGTTTCACTATACATTACCTTTGTTATTTCAAGGGTAGTTGTTTCTGAAAAGGAAAACCCCAACTTTGCGGACACCCTGTAAATGTACTGAGCACTATTTGTGAAAATGATATTCTCCACATTAATTCTCCAAAATTAATGACGGCAACTCAGAATAAAAAAAATAGAAAGACCTGCACAAGTAACCGAAACAAGCTCATGGATAGTGCAAAAGGTTTTTTAATAGTAATTCGATGCAAAACGTTAATCTGATGCTGCTTCAACTAAAATTTTTCGATAACGTAAAATCCATCTAAATTGTTCGGATGAAGTTTGAACTACAGATTTTGCTGACAATAAGATGTCACATATTAACAGGGGCTCACAATTATATGCGCAATAGTAGCTGCTGCGCACTGTTCTACCTCTGTTTTTTTACTATGTATATGTCTATATAACCTGAATCAAGTGTGTGAGATAAAACATTTTTATTCAATACAAAATAACAGAATTATTCTAATTTGAATCCGCGTCTTGCTTTTCGTTCAGCAAAAACTTCCATCGCAGAATCCAAATTGTGTCTATTAGCTACTGATCTTTCTATATAGAGGATAGAGAAGTTGTTGAGTGTGTCTTCAGCCAAAGAAGCTCGACTGTATTCTTTAATAATTTTCAAACAGCTCATGACACGTTCAACACTAGCTAAACCGATAGGCAAAGTCAAAAACAATCTGAATAAACTACAGCTCTCTATAAAACTGTCTATAAAAATTTCTTATTCAAACTGAATGCTAACGCGCTGTTTCATAAACATTACGCAGATGGTCATTAAAAGAATGTAACAACACTCTGATTTCTTGTTATTAATTTTACATTCAGGCGCGCTGAACAATATAGACACTATAGCTGTTTTTTGCTGGGGGGGGACTGTTACCACCCTTCCTTTGGGGGCCAAGGCGGCAATGTCCATTTTGCCATTACTGAAATCCGCCACTGATGCTTGTAACTTTACCCACCTTGAAGAATTTTCCAAGTGCTTTGTAATCCAACCCGTCGGAGCAGTTAAATACAACACACTTTTTGGCAACAGCTTTCGCCAAATCCTTGCAAGTTTCTGTCTTGCCGGTACCTGCAGGACCCTCGGGTGCGCCACCAAGGTTCAACTTTAATGCACCCATTAATGTCCTGAACAGAAAAATATAAAACTCAGCATTAATAATCCTTGAACAAATAATTTTGAATGTACTATCATGAATTAATCAGAAAAATTGATCCCTTTGACTCTTGGTATATTCGATAGGGAGTGAACCGCTAACTACAATGCTTAAATGTCCAGTGGGAAAGTTCAGATTGGGGAGAGGTCTTGATCGACGCGTTCGATCGTTCGGTGTGCGGGTTAAATAGTCACAATGGAACGTTGGACCGGAGCGCAACGTGCTTTTGCTATCGAGACTTACTTTAACAGTGGTGATTAATACGCAGCAAATTTTGTACACGATGGAACATTCGCCGACCAAGTAAGAACCTATTGAAAAAGTGGATTAAGAGGTTCCGTCAAACAGGCTCTACTCTTAGTTAACCCATTCCTGGCTCACACCTACTGTATCAACCAAAGAAGATATGCGTCGAGTAAGTCATTGCAAATCCTCTGGGTTCTGTACGAAGCATTCCGATGCTTTGGGAATCTCTAGGCATAATAAAGAGAAAAATGGGTTTTCATCTTTATAAAATCCAATCAGTCCATGCTTTAAAGGAAAATGATTACGTATTACGGAATCTTGTGCTAAACGTATCTTGAATATTTTTTCTACGCAGCGCAGACTCGAGAACGTTGTTTTCAGTGACGAGACCCATTTTCACTTAGACGATTATATGAACAAGCAAAATTGCAGATATTGGGCGCTAACGAGCCCAAAAGAGAGACATCAACAACAGCTACGTAGTCCAAAGGTTACTGTTTGGTGCGACATATTCTCTAGCGGTATTATTGGGCCGTATTTCTTTGAAGATATATACATAAATATATAACTTGAGACGTGGTCATTGTCGTCTAGACCAGTTAGGTGAAAAATTAAAGCTTCCGCCTTTTGTTGGGTACTTCGACAAAATTTAAGCAAAGAGGACTCTTTATACTTTTTTTAATTCTCTCTAGCTTTCAATGAACTTTGCCATCATCATCAGGAGAGTAGTATGTGAGCATGTTGCTAATTGTTTTTTTCGTATAGGATGAGGGAAACGTCCAGTAACATGGTGAGAGCTGGATACATGGTACAATGGTTAAACAGATTAAAAAATTTAATCTGTCTTTAACTTGTCTTGTCATATTTTATATAATTTTAACCATTGTACCATGTATCCAGCTCTCACCATGTTACTGGACGTTTCCCTCATCCTGTACGAAAAAAACAATTAGCAACATGCTCACATACTACTCTCCTGATGATGATGGCAAAGTCCATTGAAAGCTAGAGAGAATTAAAAAAAGTATAAAGAGTCCTCTTTGCTCAAATTTTGTCGAAGTACCCAACGAAAGGCGGAAGCTTTAATTTTTCATATAAATATATATATGTATATATAAATATGTATATATTCTTGATATTCTTTGGGTAGAAGGGTATTGCAAAAGTCCACTCTTATAACTTAAACTCAAGCTTTCGAAGATCTATGCCTTCATCGTCTGGAGCTGGAAACAATTATTGCCAATAGCAACAATTAACAATTACGAGGAAAAATAGTTACTAAGTCGGGGAGATTGTTATATTTTCTTTTCATTAAGTTTGTATTTTGTTTATTAAATCAAAACTTTCGCACTGGACACCCGTATATAATGTACCTGTAACACCTATCTGTCAAAGGTGTAGCTACCAGTCGCCCAGTGTTTCCCAAGTACTCGAATCCGTACATGACTTCCGTAGTAATCATGGAAACTGTCACAAGGAGGTCGCGCCAGTAATAGCGGAGCTGTGATATCCAGTTGAAATCTGCTATAGACACCACTTTCAATTCCTTCAGCATCTTTACGATGTCTCTACCTACAAAAAGGGAGCAAGTAGGTCGATTTAAATTTGGCGTTGGTTGTTTTACGAGCGACAAATACAATATAGAATTTATGAAGGCAGTATTTCAGGAGACAAAAGATGAATTCAAACATTAATTTTGCTTGTATTAATAAGATCTTGTCAAATTTCAGGAACTATTACAATAGCTAATGTTTGTATTATGAGGTTCTTGTATAAACACTATTAATTAAGTTACCATCATATTGCCCTGTAATTGAATTAGTCTGTGTCTGTGTATGTATAAATAAATAAAAGAATTCGAAGAAATTAAAAGTACATAAAAATATCGTACAGTGTACATCAATGACGATTAATGCTTCTACGGTTACTTGATTGTTAGGTTTTAGATTGCCTTGCACCATTTTCACACTCTGTTCTATCTGAGTTGTGCACAATGCCTCTTGTTGTGGCAATGATCCACTGAAAATGGCATTTGTAACCTGAAAAACAATTACCAGATATTAATTACTAATGAGTCACCAAACAAGCAATATCTAGCTGCAATAGCGTCAGCAACATACGGCAATACTTTTCCTACCTATTTTTTTTATATTGATATAAAATTATCAGTACGGGCAATCCTACTTAATATAATGTAATTATGTTCCGGCCTCGTCTCGTAAATAGAATATATGTAGTCCCCGTTTCCCGGTCAAAATCTTGTTCGCGTACCACGCGGCAAACATCCAGCTAGCGCACCGATTTTTACGTTTTTTGCAAGGTCGAGGTCCCCGAAAATATGAAACGACAAAGGCACATCTCATCCGAGCAATCGCTGAACACAAATATTAGACAACTGGAGCGAAGGTGGGCCGATAATTATGATGAGTTCGATAACGACTAAACACTGAGCTCCGTTGCTTGTGATGGTAACTTGTACTTGGCTTGTGATGGCTAAGATCCTACGACAAATAACAACACTAAAAGCGTTTGAGACAACGTAAAGGCACAGTATGGTCAAGAATCTCTTCTCATTTGCTTGATAGCAAATTCCACCTGGTTTGTGATAACCATGGAACAGGACTGTAAATATGAACATGACAACTTAGGAAACCGCCAAGGTTTTTTTTTAATTTTTGAACCTATTTGCGTCGTATTACCTGTTGTTGAAAGCCCCAACATTAGTTAGTACTATGGTAAATTTCCTTGACACATTGGATTTTAAGAGTGTTGTAGAAAAATGGTCAATAACGAAGAAAAAAGTAAGTATTTTCAAGAAAACTGCTACTTTGTCGTGCGGCATTCTATCAAACGATGAAAAAATCTTTAAGGCGTCTTTCATTCGCGAGAATTTGCATACAAAGTCTGGACTACGAGGTCCCTATTCGGACCTCACTGTGTCAGACCCTACGTATCGTGTTCTTCAACCTTCGTTAACAAAACGTGAAACAAGATGGTCTTCAGTTTGTACCCGGCACCTTAAAATTCGTATATCGTACTCGGGGGGTTCCGCCGCACCCGGCGCTGCGCGCGCGGAATATATTCTCTGTACGTCTATATTTTGCAGTCAACAGAAAACCGTGCTACGCACCAAGTGAGGACCGCAAGCAAGGCAACAATGGTCGGACCGCGGAAGGTGGTCTTGTCGGTTTGCAGGAAGACGCGGTTTTCATCTAAAATTCAAATAGATGTCGTTTTAGGTGGGAAAGTTTTGAGACAAGCTACTTTCTGCACAGTGGCGTGCTAATTTTGACGTTCAATGTGATCAATAGACGGAGTAGATTGACCTATTTCTAAATAACCTATGCATACCTCAGCAGTCCATTGAACGCAATCTACACATTGGACCACCTGACCAGGCCAAGCCAAGATCCATGTCGGTCTTTCTACCGTTGGATAGTGTTTCACAGCATCCCGCGTTATATCTTTTAAAGACTGTATCATGATGTTTTCCACCTGCACCAACCATTTCTCTACCATTCCTTTAGCATCGGCTGGGATGACTTTTCCGGTGAACGGTACCTTCTCTTTTTCGGCGCTGACCATACCAACAACCTAAAAAACGGTGTCGAGTAAGTTGACTCCGCATTTTACACGCGACGCTATCATCATATACCATTTATTGACCACATTATGTATATACAATGTACAAGTGGGTCCTACAAACTATTTTATTATTTATCGGAGTTACGTTATATCAGCGATTATACAGCGAATATACAGGGTGGCCCATAAGTCCTTTGAGCTGGAAAAAAAGGAATAAAACCAAACTAGTTACATTATGAAGAATTATTATATTTTGTTATCATCTTTATTGAATGGGAATTATGTTTTAAAAATCACATCGTCTAAATGCAATCCATTACGATCACGGCACTCATATACGACGTCTAAAATTGTCGATGACTGCGCGGCAAGTCAACACTGTAATGCTTGCCATTTCTCTTCGGATATTTTCTTTCAGGACATCAACTGATCGCGGAGTGGTGTCGTACACTTTACTCTTGAGGTAGCCCCATAAAAAGAAGTCCATTGGGGTCAAATCTGAACTACGTGGTGGCCAGGAAATGTCTCCTCTTCGAGAAATTACTTTGCTGGGAAAAAGTTGACAGACGACGTGCATAGAAGTGTTGGAGGTGTGGGCAGTTGCTCCGTCCTGTTGAAACCAGGTCTGCGTATTATAGCCTGGAAAATTCTGCAACGCTGGTGTCAAAAACTCTTCTATCATTGCTACATACCGCTCCGAAGTAACATTTAATGCGCGACCTCTGTCGTCCTCAAAAAAATAAGGGCCTACGATGCCATGCGCTGACATAGCAGCCCAAACTGTAACTCTAGGGCTGTGTAAGGGCTTCTGATGCTTACGCCTTGGATTTTCGGGGCTCCAATAACGGCAATTTTGTTTATTTACATGCCCGTTTAAATGGAAGTGAGCCTCGTCCGAGAACAACACATTATTGAGCGAAGAAAATCGATTCAACATTTCATTCGCAAAGTTTAGTCTCTGAATAGCGTCATTATCTTTTAATTCCTGCACTAACTGAATTTTGTAAGCGTGCAGACGTAAATCTTTCCTTAAAATCCGCTGTAAAGATGTTCTGGGTACGTTTAGTGCATTGGAACGCTTACGAGTAGACTGGGTAGGATTTTGACGAACAGACTGTGCCACAATGTTGATGTGTTCTTCAATACGAGTTGTCCTTGGTCGACCCCACCGCTGTTTATCTAACGTCGAACCAGTCTCTTCGAACTTAGCAACCCAGTTCTTAATCGTTTGAGCTGTTGGACTCTTTGTAAAATTGTGTAAATTGTGGTATTCTCGATATTTACGCCGCGCAATGGTTGCCGAATCATTATTTTGATAAAACGCGCACACACAAAAGCACGATCCGCTCCAGTGAAACACTCCATGGCGACTGAATTCCCAGACACTGAAGATACTGCCCACACCTCGCCCGCGCCGCTCACGCTCACCCGTTAAATTTTATTCAAATTTGAAATTTCAAAGGACTTATGGACTATGGACTATGGACCCTGTATTATATAATTTAATGTTAATTACTTTTGTATCAAACAGGTCTCAATCCACCATTTCCTGTAAAAACGCAAAATCGGCAAAGACAGACTTGGACTATTTCTGCATTGCTTATACACAATATCTTGCAAATCGGTAGGTTTGATTTCATGAGCAGTCGACGATCCAGCCATTCTTTATTCGTAGAGAATCTGAATTATTTAATTTGCTTACCTCTTCATCTATGGAAAAGTCTAATTGATGAATGCCTTCGAAGCACTTCTTCAGGTGAGGTTGCACCCTTAATGGATCTTTAGTTTCAGACAATATCTCGAGTAGCTCGTCATTTGATAAGAAAAAGAATCTACGAAAAAAAAAAAGATTTTACTTAATCGCTTGCAGCTCTGTTTCTTGAACACCAGAAAGCTTGACACATTTTAAGAGAACTTAGAGTATTGACCAAAGAACGTATCTACCTTGGGAAGAACAGTCTCTTCTTCTCTAGATAGTCGTTCAGACCTTTCTGAATCTCATCCAATAACCTGTTGTTTTCCTTCAGCAGTTTCAACATATCTTTGAAATCAGTGGCCGCCAAAACATGCGGGTCCTTCACGGTATGGCCTTGAATAGCCCTCCATACCCTATCAACAACCTTGAAGTTCCTCGCTTCAGTCGGCATCTGTCGCATTATGTCTTCAGAGCTAAATATCGGCTCTAAGTACATCCATGTAGCTTGACACTATAATAAAAAAATGAGGTCAGTTCAGTTAACGCATCCCACGCAGTTCTGAGTAACAACGATTACCATCAACCACTGCTCTAAAATGTCCTGCATAGAGATCAGCTTCTCTTCCCAAGCTTGCATCTCTGCTTCAAAGGCTTTCACGTATGGAGATCCTCTCATTGTTTGCGCCTTCAGAATGTGATCGTCCATCATCACTTGAATGTCGTCGACTGCGCTCAAAATATTCACACCAGTTTCCCTAAATCAAGGAGTAAGTTGTGAACAATGTTTACCAAAAGTTTTTTTTTTGATCGATTACGTTGAGGTCTTATTTTGACAAGTATTCATAAACGTTTTCACATTGTGGAAGTTTCTTTAATCAATAATAAAGACAAAATAAGTAAACTATGCCATAATTGCGCTTATGATTCGGCGGATAAATCAAGAGCGCTATCTATGGTATTAAAGTTATGATGACGGATTTTGTCTTAAAATTTTAACACCCTGTAACTCAAAAGTTGAGAGGTTTAGGGCATATGTTCATATAAACTTTTCTTCCTAAAACGAGCTAATGAATCATATTTTGTGTATTTAGCCATCTTTTAAATTACACCCTGTATACTGACGCCAGCAAATTAAGATATACCCTCCCTCTACTCCAACAACCCTAATACCCCAACAAAAGATAAAAGAAAATGTGTTGAAAGAGTATCACGGTATAGTCAAAATAGTCTGATCGCCGTCATCTAAAGGACATTGCACTGTGTCGGGTCAGCAAGTCCTGACTATTCCAGGACGGAAAATTATTAACTAATAGTAAACCAACCTGTATGGTACCATCTCGAACCTTATATCCACCCATTCCTCTTTCATCTTCGCCAAATTCTTCTCCAAAGCATATTCTTTTGTAGCGGCTGCGCCTATTTCTTCCAATTGAGCAGTAATCTTCGGCAGACCGATCTCTATCATCTCGTTCAACGTCGAGTCCTCAGTGATCACTATCTGAACTCCTACCGTTTCGCTGATCTACAATAATCACTGATTGAAGAAAGGTCTATTTAATTCGATCAGACAAACTATAAACAAAATGATATCGTGCTGATCGGTTGCACTGCTAGAACAAACTTCAAAATTATATACTAAGTGACATATAAATCCGAACACCCAGTTTAAATGGTTTTATTTTAATAAAAGTTGGTGAATGTATTTATCTCACTGTAAATAACAAGTAAAAAAATTTTCAGCCTTATCAGTTGGACATTCCGGTTTTTATACTGCTTTTGTTTAATTCACTAATAAAAAAAAATGAATATTTCAGGCGCAGTAAAGAATCAACTTTGGCGGATTTTGGTTCTTGACACCCTTTACGATCGGTTACCATGCCTAGAGTACGGAGACCTGTACGATTTCGTGAGTTAGTGAGTTTGAAAGGGGCCGTATAGTGGGACTTCGGGAAGCTGGACTTTCTTTTCGGGCAATTGCAGTTAGAGTGCAAAGAAGTGTAGACACTGTGGTTAGGTGTTGTCAGGCATGGCTTCGAGAAGGCCGTACGCAAAGAGCAAGGGGCACTGGACGCCGCCGTAGAACAACAGACCGTGAAGATCGCCGCCTAAGATTATTGGCCTTAAGGGACCGTTTCTCCACTACCAGGTCCATTGCAAATGAATGGTTTGCAGAACACGGAAGACCTATTGGCATGCGAAGTGTTTACCGACGAATGAAAAGTTTTGGCTTGTTTTCATACCGGCCACACTGGGTCCTCCCTTTAACTCGAGAACACCGACGTAATCGCCTTGAGTGGTGCAGACAACGGTCACTCTGGGATCAGGAATAGGAACAGTATTGTCTTTAGTGACGAGTCTCGATTTTGTTTAGGCATGCACGATGGTCGTGCCAGGGTTAGCAGACGACGTGGTGAAAGGAGGAATCCACAGTTTTTTGTTGAAAGACATGTTCATCACACTGTTGGAGTTATGGTTTGGGGTGCTATAGCTTATGGTTCCAGGTCACCTTCAATCTTCATCAGAGGTAACATGAACGCGCAGCGTTATATCCACGAAGTTCTAGAACCCCATCTTTTACCCTATCTTGACACCCTGGCAGATCCATCTTTCCAACAAGATAATGCCCGACCACATGTTGCAAGAGTCGCAATAGACTTCTTTCAACATAATGATGTCACATTGTTACCATGGCCACCAAGATCTCCCGACTTATCCCCAATTGAGCACGTGTGGGATATGATGGGTAGGAGATTGCTCAATTTGCAACGTCCTCCTCAGACTCTAGAAGCACTTCGAGAGGAGTTGGTGGTTGCCTGGAATGAGATACCACAGGAGGACATTGACCACCTGATCAGAAGCATGCCTAGGCGCGTTGGAGAATGCGTAGCACATCAGGGTGCATCCACACATTATTAAAGGTCAAAGGGCTTTAAAGCAGTGCAATCATTTTGAAATTTTTGTCATTTACTTATTATGCAAAATTTTATTAAAATAAAACCATTTAAACTGGGTGGTCGGATTTATATGTCACTTAGTATATTTAAGATCAATTTATAATTGTCGTATCTTTCTTAACATTTCCAAGGCGGTTCCTCAATCAAAGCCCCCCATTTGCTCTCCCCCATCCCTTTCATTGTTTTGCCTTATTTTTTGCAACTGTGAGTAACAGCAAAGATCCTCAGTCAGTGACGAATAAAACAACATTCTTCGTTTTTTCATTCGAGAGAAAAATATCGATGACTTTGTTTCAGTCAAAAGCAAGACCTTGTTCAGTAGACTCAAAATCGATGACGAGTGACCAACTTCATGGCCACATAATGATCATTTTCAATACGCCAGCAATAAGGTGCAAACACTGAGAGCAGTTAACGATACGGCAAAAAGAGCGGTCAAGTCAATGCAAGACATATGTTAATCACTGCTGATGAGGAACAAAAACAATTTTTATTATGCTGTGCATAATAATGGAGGCAGGTATATCCTGACTGTAAACAGTAAACTTTGAAAAGCAAATTTTGTAAATAATGTCGTTTTAATAATAAATACCTAAGAAATATAGTCTGGGACAACCTAGTGTCCATTGATTTATGTAATTAACTACACGAGATATTACTTCTGGAAGGTGATAACTTGCCTTATTCCAGTGTCTTTGTTGCAACCCTTTATTGCAAACCGTTTGCAAAACGGGCAGGAACTGCCGGAACTTTTCTACTTTGGCTCTGACCATTTCTGCTATCCTTCTTGCGCCGGGATTATCTGTGAATGTCTTTGCTAGTTTATACAGTGTTCTCCATATAGTGTCCACGTACTCCGTTATTTCCTCTGCGTCCAGTTCAGCAAACGGACCGTAGTACCTATAAATCGATAGCTTCACTTCCTCAGACAACCGTTGTGAAGGTCGTTCTTACCACAAATCGTAGTTTTTGTTATACTCAAGGACGTTATGCCACAATTTGTCATATGGATCTATCATTGAAATCATCTTGTAAAGATTCATGAACGGCGACGCATCCATATCCAACAACTGTTCCTCTTCATTGATCTGTTCGGCTTCGGCTTTGTCCTCCTGAAAAATTATTGTTTTATAGGTATTTTTTGAAGTGGTACGAATGCGTCAATCGGGAATGCGTACCAGCATCGGGATTGTGCTGTTCAACTTAGTCCGAATTCGCCTAAAGCTAGAAAATAGCACAGCGTATTGGATGATGCACAGACCTCTAGCTTTTTCACTAGGTTTTCGACCACAGACACAGCGTCTTCCATCTCCTCCATAGTGAGCATCGGCGGATCCCTCTTTTTAAAAGCGACCAACATTTTTTCGTGTTTTTTGAGCCTCGCATCGAAATGTACCCGTCTGGTCCGCAGGCTCTGTTCGGCAAAGTCCCTCTTCATGCTGATCCTTTGTAGGGCGAGATCGATCACGGCTTCCATGTCCTTCGGCCAGACGAACACGCGGCAGTTCAATACGATATCATCACCTGGAATAATCAATTTGAAGCAGAGTTTGAATCTGTTTGACGAGGTGCGTATGAACCGGGGCATTTACACCGGCTTTCTTCTAACTCCAACAGAGACCAGCTGGTTTTTTAGCATCTTATTTACCGTATTTTGAGCAAGTCTGCTATTTTTTTTTTCAAGAAAATGATATACAGGGTGTTCCTCAATGATATGCGAATATTTAAGTGTATCAAAAATTAATGTTAGTTTGCTTTATGAACTATGGTCCAAAAATGTTTCCTTACAAAAACTCGGGGTGTTGAAGTTTTAGGAAAAAAATGGAAATTAATATTTTCAGAACCGCTTCTGATATTTCACTGTTGTTTCTTATTACTAAGGCAACTGTTGTTGAAGGAAATTGAGATAAGTCTGTCCGTCAAGTCATCCTGGCAAGAAGAATTGGCCAATAAAGTGGTTGCCAATAATTCCTGTCCATACGTTAACCGAAAATTGGTGTTGGAAATGGGTTTCGGTTACGGCATTCTGCCCACAAATGATTATTGTGGAAATTCTGAATGGCATTCGCAATGAATGAATGATGAATAATGCATCTTCAAACTGGTATCTCAACCTTACTGCTACTTTTCTCCTTCAGGAAAAATTGCCACTTATTTCCCAACCAAGTATTCCAAAGTAAAACTTTGCTCAACTTTAACTGGCTGTACTGGAAAAAAATGTACTACGAGAGTTTGGCAAGTAACCTTAAAAGTTGGCGCATTTAATAACGATTCCAAAATGGTATAACACTTGGAAGATTACTCGTTAACTTATGCACAATTTTTATTTGAAGAAAAACTGATGAAAATTTTTCAAAATTTCCTAATTAAACAGCGATTATGAAAACACAAGGACACTTAAGGATAACTGTTTGCACAACAGTGGGCGTCAAAATGCTGCTGATGATGATTTACCTTTACAGCAAATGCTCAAACTGTTTTCCTTCAGCCGCAATATACGCTCGACATCTTAAAAAAAATCGGGTTATTAAACGAGCGAATCCACGGTGATTAACAAACTCAGCTGCTTCCAATAGTCTTTGCCGTAGCTCAGCTACATTTTGAATACACTTTTTCTTTTACAGTTCCCCAGTAAAAAAATCTAAAGGATTCAAATCAGGTGATCGGGCTGGCCACGGTATTGTACCAGACCGCCTTATCCATCTGCCTGGAAAGTTTTGATCGAGATACTCTCTCACTAAGAGTGCATAGTGCGCTGGGCAGCCATCATGCTGAAACCACATGTCCCTGAGTATTTACTCAGTGGCACGTCCTCCAATAAATTTTCTAAATGATTTTGCAAAAAACCTAAATAAACCTCAGCAGTCAAAGTCTCTGGGAACTCAAACGGACCCATTATTTTACCATTTAAAATTCCTGTCCAATGGTTTATCTTGAAGCGATATTGAGATTTATCTTCTCTCATCAAATGTGGGTTTACTACGTGCCACTCGTGTAAGTTATGCAGGCTCATGTACCCATCTTTCTTAAATGTGGTCTCATCCGACCATAAAAGAACTGTGGATTTTTCCTGTGTCTTTCTAACATTGTGCGACAAAAAGCAACTCGGGGCTCATAATCCCGGGGCAGGAGAGGTTGAACACGCTGTATGTGGTATGGATGAAGCACATCACTTACTTGCTATTGCACACTTTGATACCGATCAGTACTCCTTCGTTTACTGCGCATCTTTACATGTTCGTGCTTGTTGATTTCGTACTGTTACTAATTTTGGATTCGTGAACTGGACTATTGATCGCTTGTGATTTGGAGTTGGACTGTTTAATTGCTCTTCAAAACAACATTTGCTTTCCTTAGACTGATAGTGTGATTGTGCAGTGCCGCTATGTCCGTGTACACCGTACAAGAATATGCTAACATGCACCTCATTTATGGGGAATGCAGATGCAACGCTAGTGCTGCAGCGAGACTTTACTGTGAGAGGTACCCGAATGCAGCTCGTCATCCAGATCATCGAGTGTTCACAAATGTGCACCGCTTACTGTTCTCAGAGGGCCAATTACCAAACCAATCACACGGTGAGGAAAGATCTTTCCTTCCTTACGAAGACGTGGTGCTAGGAGCTGTCGAAGAAGACCCGAGTACTTCACTGCGTGCAATAGAACTAAAAACAGGTGTGCCCAAAAGTACAGCCCATAGAATCTTGCAAAAAAATGTGCTCCATCCATACCACGTACAGCGTGTTCAAGCTCTTCTGCCCCGGGATTATGAGCCCCGAGTTGCTTTTTGTCGCACAATGTTAGAAAGACACAGGAAAGATCCACGGTTCTTTGAAAAAATTTTATGGTCGGATGAGACCACATTTAAGAAAGATGGGTACATGAACCTGCATAACTTACACGAGTGGCACGTAGCAAACCCACATTTAATGAGAGAAGATAAATCTCAATATCGCTTCTAGATAAACCATTGGACAGGAATTTTAAATGGTAAAATAATCGGTCCGTTTGAGTTCCCAGAGACTTTGACTGCTGAGGTTTATTTAGGTTTTTTGCAAAATCATTTAGAAAATTTATTGGAGGACGTGCCACTGAGTATTTACAGGGACATGTGGTTTCAGCATGATGGCTGCCCAGCGCACTATGCACTCTCAGTGAGAGAGTATCTCGATCAAAACTTTCCAGGCAGATAGATAGGGCGGTCTGGTACAATACCGTGGCCAGCCCGGTCACCAGATTTGAATCCGTTAGATTTTTTTTACTGGGGAACTGTAAAAGAAAAAGTGTATTTCAAGCCGATTCAAAATATAGCTGAGCTACGGCAAAGACTATTGGAAGCAGCTGAGTTTGTTAATAACCGTGGATTCGCTCGTTTAATAACCCGATCTTTTTTAAGATGTCGAGCGTGTATTGCGGCTGAAGGAAAACAGTTTGAGCATATGCTGTAAAGGTAAATCATCATCAGCAGCATTTTGACGCCTACTGTTGTGCAAACAGTTATCCTTAAGGGTCCTTGTGCGTTTTCATAATCGCTGTTTAATTAGGAAATTTTGAATAATTTTCATCAGTTTTTCTTCAAATAAAAATTGTGCATAAGTTAACAAGTAATCTTCTAAGTGTTATACCATTTTGGAATCCTTATTAAATGCGCCAACTTTTAAGGTTACTTGCCAAACTCTCGTAGTACATTTTTTTCCAGTACAGCCAGTTAAAGTTGAGCAAAGTTTTATTTTGGAATACTTGGTTGGAAAATAAGTGGCAATTTTTCCTGAACGAGAAAAGTTGGCAGTAAGGTTGAGACACCAGTTTGAAGATGCATTATTCATCATTACATTGTAAAAATAAAACCCAAAAAAAGTTAATATTTGTAGTAACAGGAGTTGACAGACTGCCGTAGGGTGTGAAATTTCTATATCTTTTTCAAAGACCTATAATTTTCAAAACGCATACATAAAATTTTTTAAATATTTTTCTTATAGCTGTTATGACTTTGCCTATCAGGCGGTTTCGGCTTGACGTCGACTTCTGGGACACCCTGTATATTAAATAAAAATAAGTTAACATTTGAATCCGGTATAGGTACTCAAGCTTACGTACGAATCAGATGCGCGTGGTCCATCAAAAACAATACATTTTCAGCGGTTTTTCTGATTTGCTCTTTCAAGTTATACATAGTAACATCCCTACACTCGACAACGTAGTTTTGGAGTGCGACCAATTCTGCGACCGTATCTGGACTACCGCTGACCTTCTGAGACATTTCATCGAACGTATCGCAAATCCTGGAAAAATAATTCATGACCAGAGTGTCACACTCGCAAGCGACGGTTTTACTTTCTATTATGATCGTGGTTTTCCTTCACGAAGTGGTCTACGATCGTATTACGAAGTAAGGAGACGACACGATACAGGCTCTCGTTCAGTCGTTCGCAATTCAAATTGAAAAGGTTTAGTGGTATGTTGTTTCTGAGCAATATTATTTCATTACGTAGTTCTTCGTACTTGTAAATTCTTCTCGCAAAGTCCTGAAATGTAACAATACTTTTAGTTTACCTCATTAGTACACTAGAGGAACAAAAATGGAAGATGTTACATGTTATACAGGGTCTAGAAATTTATCTATGCAAAACGATAACTAACCACTGTTACCGTTTGCGATCGATTGCCGGTTCGATAAGGTTGATGAAAAATTGACGCGCTGTTGTCGTGTGTGTTTTAAATATTTAATTTCATGAAACTTACTTACTGACTACAAATTTTGGCTTAACTTAGAAAAACTTAATGCCATTTATTTGTGAATTACTCAATTTACGTGTGCGAAGATTCAAATTAAATAAACTTCTGGAAATTGTCAGGCGAAAGGTTAATAAAAGCGTGTTAAAAATGAGTCACAAACGATATATCATTACTGATACTTATTCTAATCCCCGCTAATATCTACCTTCAAATACGGGAAAGGGTCCAGGTTAAAGTACTCCTCCAAATCTTTTTTTGCTGTTCCGTTTAACAGATAATAGTAATTCTCGTAAAGCTGTAAGTACTTCTCAGGCCCAATGAAGTTTGTAACGAATGTTTCCAACATTTCGTCGTGTAACGCCACCACAGTTTCGTCTGTTTCCAAGACAGGGTAGAGGTGTCGTTTCTCGTCGGAAAATTCTGGAAAATCGTCAAGTCTCATGAAGATGAATAGCTGAACTCGTTTTCACATACTCTACAACTTTCGTACCCGCACAGCTTTCGCGTCAGACGCGGCAACACGGCAGTACGGCCAGAACACTTACCGAGACCGGTACGCTCGCCGGTGATCCCAGACAGCAGAAGCAGTAACACGTATCAAAAGCGTTTCTGTATCTTTCTGCTCTAAGGGATCATTTACGGGGAGATCTGTGATATGTGAATTTCTTCAAGGTCGTTTCGAGTCTGTCATTTTACCTGGAAACATGATTGCCTCGATCTTAGGAAGCTCATAATTGACAGCTACTATTCGGGAGAAGCAGTCCTCGAACATTTTTCGTATTTCATCGAAAGTTGGAGTGAGAAATATTTTTTCGGTTCCAAGCTCGGGTTGTGCTGCTATTGTAAGAATCGGGAGATTGGTAAGCGCAAGGTCTCTATATTCGTTTCCATAATCGTTCCCATCCTGTAAAACAAATGTCTGCTGTTAAGGGCGTCCGCAGGAGGGGGGAGGGGGCAGGGATCCCCCCTATAAATCCAGTTGGACATTAGACTTTGCATAATTTATTTATACAGGGTGACTTCGAAGTTAAGTCATTTATTTTAACAGTGAGTAGATCTGATCAAAAGATATGTTTTTTCCTTTACCATTTATCTGGTAAAATTGAAGTAACAAAGTTATAGCCCTTTGGAAGTTTGAGTACCGCCCTGTCTCAATAATAATATCATGTGCTCGTGTTTGGCAACAACGGATATAATCCGCCTTATCGGTTCATCGCATCGGAAACAAAAAAGCGAAAGAATTTGGAACGATGTTTTTACAATTATTTTATTCAGTTCAGGTATACATACAGTCAGTGTCAGTCGGTAACGCGTGTGAATAGTGTCTGTTGCGTGGCTCAAACGAAATAAAAAATGGCACATGTTTATGCGGATCGGTTTCCCAATAGAGTGCAACCAACCCCTCGTGCCTTTGTTAATGTAGTACAACGGGCTCGTGAATCAGGTGACTTAAGACCTTACAGGGGACCTCACGATCAAATACAGGTCCGCACTGAAATACTTGTCGGGAGGATACTTTATAAAACAAGGTAAACATTTTTTTTATTTTTTTTTATTTTTACACACATATTTTGGTTTATCTTCCTTCTACAATCATTATCTGAAAATTAATGACTCAACTTCAAAGTCACCCTGTATAATCTTGAGGGTTTCTAGTATTTGGTTTCCCCAGCGAAAAATTTGCTACCCCCCTCTTCAAGGTTTATTTAGTACAAGATTCCAAAATGATTGTCAAGTTCGTTTCTATTGCAATATTTTTTCATGCGTTCAATCAACTTACCTTGAACTTGAACAGTAAACTGATAAAGTGCTTCAGGCTCTTCACGACCAACGTTCTCAGTTGCATTGACATAAGAACATTGGCACATTCGAAAAATCTCTCGATCAACACCGAAGAATCGTGTTTAGTTACTGGAATGTAGCATTTCCATTCTTGCTTGTTCTCCAAGAATATGTCCGCACATGCTGGCAGCCATTCCTTCTTGAGTATTTTTCTTCATAACACAGAAAGCATTAGAATCGATAATTTTAAAAACTTCATGAGTCACACAATTTAATTTGTTTAGGAGATAATAGAAACAGTGTCGCGGACGAATAAATCAGTCTTACAAAAGTTCTTTTAGGCTATAGTATACTAAGTGACATATAAATCCGAACACCCAGTTTAAATGGTTTTATTTTAATAAAAGTTGGTGAATGTATTTATCTTACTGTAAATAACAAGTGAAAAAATTTTCAGCCTTATCAGTTGGACATTCCGGTTTTTATACTGCTTTTTTTTAATTCACTAACGCTCTAAAAATGAATATTTCAGCCGCAGTAAAGAATCAACGTTGGCGGATTTTGATTCTTGACATCCTTTACGATCGGTTACGATGCCTAGAGTACGGAGACCTGTACGATTTCATCAACTTAGTGAGTTTGACAGGGGCCGTATAGTGGGACTTCGGGAAGCTGGACTTTCTTTTCGGGCAATTGCAGTTAGAGTGCAAAGAAGTGTAGACACTGTGGTTAGGTGTTGTCAGGCATGGCTTCGAGAAGGCCGTACGCAAAGAGCAAGGGGCACTGGACGCCGCCGTAGAACAACAGACCGTGAAGATCGCCGGCTAAGATTATCGGCCTTAAGGGACCGTTTCTCCACTACCAGGTCCATTGCAAATGAATGGTTTGCAGAACACGGAAGACCTATTGGCATGCGAAGTGTTTACCGACGAATGAGAAGTTTTGGCTTGTTTTAATACCGGCCACACTGGGTCCTCCCTTTAACTCGAGAACACCGACGTAATCGCCTTGAGTGGTGCAGAGAACGGTCACTCTGGTATCAGGAATGGAACAGTATTGTCTTCAGTGACGAGTCTCGATTTTGTTTAGGCATGCACGATGGTCGTGCCAGGGTTAGAAGGCGACATGGTGAAAGGAGGAATCCACAGTTTTTTGTTGAAAGACATGTTCATCACACTGTTGGAGTTATGGTTTGGGGTGCTATAGCTTATGGTTCCAGGTCATCTTTAATCTTCATCAGAGGTAACATGAACGCGCAGCGTTATATCCACGAAGTTCTAGAACCCCATCTTTCACCCTGTCTTGACACCCTGGCAGATCCAACTTTCTAACAAGATAATGCCCGACCACATGTTGCAAGAGTCACAATAGACTTCTTTCAACATAATGATGTCACATTGTTACCATGGCCACCAAGATCTCCCGACTTATCCCCAATTGAGCACGTGTGGGATATGATGGATATGAGATTGCTCAATTTGCAACGTCCTCCTCAGAGTCTAGAAGCACTTCGAGAGGAGTTGGTGGTTGCCTGGAATGAGATACCACAGGAGGACATTGATCACCTGATCAGAGGCATGCCTATGCGCGTTGGAGAATGCGTAGCACATCAGGGTGCATCCACACATTATTAAAGGTCAAAGGGCTTTAAAGCAGTGCAATCATTTTGAAATTTTTATCATTTACTTATTATGCTTCATTAAGTACTTATACAAAATTTTATTAAAATAAAACCATTTAAACTGGGCGTTCGGATTTATATGTCACTTAGTATACTTAGGTACTCTGATCAGAAATTAAGGTGAAATTATCATTTAAAACCCCGGGCAGTAGGGAGGCAGGTAAATTCTTTTTCCCTAAGTTGGTAGGTAAACTATGCGATGTTAGCGTGAAGCTATTCGTCTGAAACGGCCGGAATTAAAGGCGAACAACTCTTGGTTCCTTGATCCCGATAATGCACCATGTCATACTGCATTGGTTCCTCGCGACTTTTTTTTGCCAAAAAACTCGACTCATATCGTTCCGCAACCACCGTATTCGCTCGATTTGGCTCCGTGCGACTTCTGGCTATTCAGCAACCTCAAAGGCCAATGCGGAGACGCCGTTTTGACACGATTGAGGAGATAAAAACCGAATCTATACCGGAAAAAGTCTATTCCGACTGTTTTGAGGACTGGAAAAGCGTTGGCAGAAGTGCGTTTTATCGGTCGGGGATTACTTTGCAGGGGATGAAATTGATTTTGAAGCATAAATGAAGAATTTACATTTTATAAACAATTTCACCTTACTTTTTGATCACAGTAGTAAATAAAATGAATCCCTATTTCCGTGGCCACGCCATAACTAGAGAACGACTTTACCGATATCAAACATCTTTTTTTCAAAAGTTTCTTAATACTGCATAGAAGGCTCTTATGGAAAGAAAAATCAAGAAAATTGCCCAGGAAATTGGGAAACCTAATAATCAATAAGTATTTTGCACAATGCCGATTGTCATGTATCTGAATTTCGAAATTTCCGAACCATACGCCCTGCGCTGCGCTCTGTGCCTTTAATCTGTAATTTGTTCATTGCAATGTACGTGCAAAGTCCTTCGTCAGTGTAGTCGGACTCTGGTTAGAGTATGGAGAGAAATACGCAACTTATAATAGAAATCACTATCAAAATTTATCACGTTTAACTGCATGGCTAAAAATATTGCCGTTGTTCTACCTAACTAGTATAAATATGTAGGTATAAAGAAAATAACTAATGGTTTTGGTTAATAAATTAAAACATTTAGTTTAATTCATTTTAATTTAGTTAAATTTTCTGAAATGCATATGACTTATTATTCAAATAATTCTGGTTTATTTTAGAACTTTTTCCCTCTACTATACGCAAAAGATAAGCTTTTAAGAAAACCTATTATCGGTTATTATCAATAAAAAAAAAGAATTTTTTTTATTGAGGAGAGTTTGATAATTGAATGCCCATAACACCAGTTCGTTACATTTTTCAAAAAGTATGTTGGTACAGTTTCATATGCATTTACTGCTTCTGAGGTGTATGTATAGCACTCTTCCCCTACAATTCATTCTAAATCAACCACGGCAAACAGTAGAGAGCTTACTTAATTAGTGATCCGCTGTAGTGTAATTATGTACTTGCATTGATCAGATTCTATAAATTTATCTAATGCTGTTTATTCACTGTACTTATGACATATTATGTATTGATGTTGTATGGCATTTACGTGACGAAAATCGTGTCATTCGTTTCCATCGGTCTGTCTGCCGGTCTGTCTGTCCGATAATGCTTGGTCCGTCTGTAATTGTGGAAGGTCCGCTCGGATTTTGTTGAAATTTCAAGCAAGGCTTCTACTATGCCAAGGACGACAAATCTTTGTAGTTTTTGAAAACCGGTCCACTGGCGACGCAGCTACAGGCGGAAACCGAATAAAATCGCTGAGACTTCATTTTTTTAGACATTTTAGAGGCTCCTGATTATATTCAGACCAAATTTTTAAACTGTTATGGGGATGTTGGGTGTTGTAGGGGGCGGAGAGGAGTATATCTCAATTTTTTTTCGATGGTAAAATTCATTAGCTTCCAATCCCGCTAATTCCACGCACCTATCAATGCATATATCATTACCCGTACTTACTCTCAAACTTGAAGAAATATCAAATGGACATGTCACATCTATGTCGCACTTGCCGACGCTATCAACTCCGGTGCCCACAAAATCCTGTCTGTAACTGCCGCGTATCTCTCCACTGCCACGCTGCTCGGGCTGGTTAGCATAGCACGGTGACGTTGCCAGATGGTCAATATTTTCAGTGACGGCAGGAAAGAGGTTCTAGATCGCAGTGTTATCAGCTTGGTGACACTATGAACTAATTGCATAGGCCTGCTTGGTTTACTTGATCCATTCAGTTCTTTTTTGTGTTATACAGGTTCGCAGTTAAATGTTTTTCTTGTAAGAATAGTCCTTAGAACTGATGACAACGTTGAGTGGGAAGTGCAGGGTCAACCTACTTAACTCTATTTTCCGAGTGAATATCTTGTGTTTTATTACCCATTTAGTAGAATCATGACATAGTGCGAAGCGCCATCTATCACACCAGAATCGACCATTGTGGATCGCGCACCGCTGCTATTAGTCGGAACCATCATGGATCTCAGCTCGCGTTAGTAGCCGTGCCGCTAAATGGCTGATGATTCTGCTGATGAAAGTAGAAGTGGTCTACTTGCCATTGAACAGATTAAACAAGATTTTAACCGTTAGTAGAAGTTTTGGGTCTGTATATTTTGTCTATGTGCTGTTTTCAGTAATTGAATAAGTTTTTATTGTACATAGGAAACGTTCAACTGTACTTTATTTTTTTACGTTATTTCACACTTATCGGTACTATGCTTTATTTGTGATTAACTTCTTTGAAGAAAGTCTATTGATTGAATTGTACTTCAATTCAAATGTTACAGATCTTACTGTACGCCTACCTGTTTGTTCGAAATTTTCTGAAATCATAAATTCCAAATCAGGTATGACGACCGTAGAATTTTGAGATTGTATTCCTCGTTTTTTCCATCTTCACCACATGCAAATATAAGTTACAGCTTAAAGTTATTGTGAATCAGGACACCTTTGAGGATAATCCTTGGACATGATTAGAAGACGCGTAAAAATAGTATAAACGTTGGTTGCAGCAGGTGATCATAAATAACCACTTGTCGTCTCTCTTATTTCATTCTTCATTGTATTTTTGGCGTTCGATCACAACTCATTAAAATACGTGGATTTTTTACTTGTTCAAGTTGTTGTATTGACACATGTTTTCGAAAAGTTTGAATAACACGGTCGCTTTCTGTTCCAGAGGTAATACGTATAGATCCATGAGAAACAAAGGACCCCGCTCAGAACATATGGTCTAAAAATTGAGCATGATGTATTTCTAAGCGTTCCAGAACAGAAATTTCCTTGGACCAAAGTTACCCTTTGATTAGTCTAGTCTAAAAATGATGAGTCTGCCTATTGTACTTATCCGACCAAATAGGAGAAAGATTTTGGCCATGATCCCCAATAAGGACAATTCAAGGATAATCTTATTTTATACTTTGACTGAGATGGATTTTGCACTTGTTGTTCAGGAATTAAAAAAAATCACTCAAGAGGGCACGGAAAAGTCCTGGTGTTTAATTTTATTTGATTATGACCTTTACAATATCAATCAAGACCATGTTGATGGCAGTTTTGTTCCAACCCGACGGAGAGTCGTTCTATAATGGTGACACGCATGTGCATTTAGGAAAAACTATTCCAACATATTCTCTATGGTAACGGAACAATTGTGAATTTCGTTCTAATCAATGATGGGATCGTTCCGAAACGGTATTGTTACAGTAAACGCGGGGTACCTGATTGAAAGGGGAATAAAATGGACTGATCTCTGCAGTGGGGACAGTTGTCAGGTGATTGCCTCTTACCTCCAATCAACTGTAGCCGTTGTCTGATAGCCTGTGTATATTATAGATGATTTATTGATATTCTCCAGCTTTCATTGCGACGAGTAGTGACGAATGGGCCAGCTGTCATTCCTAGTTACAAAAACGATTCCAAAATTCTTCCAGCTATCTTCAAGTCCAGAAACAATTCTGGAATCATGACCAATCAGCGCATGCGTAGAAAGCATACCAAATGATAACCGGATGGTTCTGGTACGATATCGAGACCAAGGTTGGAACACATCTTGACAGTATTTCACAAATTGGTCATAGAATCAACGGTATGTAGGCCAAAGGTGTAAGAGTCTTTTGTCACTGTCAATGTATGGAACGAAGATGTACCAAATTTGGCGACCAATTTGTAGGTGGCAGTTGTCAGAGTTTTCTTCCTTTGAGCACAATATACTGAGTTTTTCAACATACCATACCCGTTTGCTTGCTTTCTGTTTGTTGTATCACGTGACTAGACCTATATTATGCTGATGATTGCTAATAAGCAGGATACAACGTTGTATGCGGTCACGGTGCTAAGACAGGAAGCAAACACATTTAGTTCAGCGTTTGATAAGCGCACTGTTTGCCCTATTATCACTTTATATAAGACGTGTGTGATTGTAGAGATGCCTAAATACCAATCATATGAGGCTAGAGCAGTATTGGAACATCATAGTTTTATTAAGAAGACTGATAAATTCACAGTTTCTGCTGGTTTTCAATTTCACTGCTGCTAAACATGTTGTGAGCCACTGTGTACCCGTTAATATGCGAGTAATTTTACCCTTGCCACCTTAATTTTGTTTCGAAATAATTGTCCAATTAGGCATTTATATTAATGCCGTCCAAAATCGTAACGATTTTATATAGGGAATCGCAGAACTGCAACAGCATTTCATTAGACTAAAATTCTGCGGCTTAGCGGTAATTACAATTCCAATTTGCACCGACTTCAATAACAATTATGCGATTAATACCTCAATCCCAAGTAATTTTCACCATAATGGTATACAGAATCAGTTGCAATCGGCTTACACTACATATACAGAATTAATTACCTAAATGCCTACT
The DNA here is from genome assembly GCA_963669975.1 of Acanthoscelides obtectus. Classification (NCBI taxonomy): domain Eukaryota; kingdom Metazoa; phylum Arthropoda; class Insecta; order Coleoptera; family Chrysomelidae; genus Acanthoscelides; species Acanthoscelides obtectus. Next base: position 122,025,621 of record CAVLJG010000003.1, read on the forward strand.
ATGATTGACAGTGGTGAGAAGGTGGCTATTGAAGTCATGAGATATTATACGGCTATCGAAGTCAAGGAAGCTTCCGAAAATCAACGCTTTGAGAAGTTTAAGAAGTAAAATACATCTTTTACTAATCAATGTGAATTCTTGTAAAAATATGTATCTTTTTTGATTATCGTTCCAGTGGCAGCGGACTACTATAATAAGAACGTGAAAGCTTCAGAGCTTTGATACTAGGGCCCGACCAAGAGACAAGAGTGTTAAGGTATGTCAGTCAAAACGTTTCATATTATCATACTGGTATAGAGAGAGATAGTTTATCAGATATTGGCATCTAGAAAGTTCTATAATTCGAGGCATTTTCGTAAATTGGAAGACCATGTCTGATATTGTTATTTTAAGTACGATTCTAGGGCTTTATTTTGATTAAATTTCCATCCTTCGACTAAAACTAATACTGGTTTGTAGGTTCAAAACCAAAAAATAGTAGCATACCAACATCATATTGTCAATCAGCTTTTCTATCTTCCTATGTTTGTCCTGCAAGATTCAACACAATTTTTCAAATATAATAGACTACTACTGAATAGAATCTGAAGCTAATTTAGACTATCCACAGAGTTGGAATAAAGAAAAATAGACTAAATCATAGACGAAATACCACTGGTTTGTGAATAATTGTAAGTCTGGATTTATTGCTACAAGTTATTCAAGAGGGTATTCAAAACATGGAAGCATAAATCGGTACACCAATTTTTTGTGGGAAAACTTTTATTCGACAACAAAAAATGAGATAACGTGTTTTTTGGGATTCAAACGAAAGTATTGACAGAAACAAAGAACTCTTCGTATAAGATTTTTAGGTTCTGATGAGACCTACAAAATAAGACCACACACAAAATGATCCGACTAATAGCAAAAAAGTTATCGCCGAAAACCAAAGCAAACTTTAGGTTTTGACAGTCGTTGCTAGTGCGACGATAATTTCATGCAACTACTTGAATTCCTCAAATTCGTTGGATTCATACTTCTGATAATCACAACAAAATTGGAGTAGATTAGTCAAGTAGTTTTTGAAAATTTTTAATTGTTTATCCCAAAACACCTGTTTTCCTACCATCACTACTGGTTTATTGAGCAATATACAGGGTTATCTCAAAAGGCATTTTATAGCAAAATACACTAGTTTACCTTGACGATATGAATCGCAAACCGTTCCGGAAGATAAATGTTATTTTTATGCAAAAAAGAATGGGTTACGTTTTTTCTTCTAAACAAATTCAAACATTTCGTATTTGTGAGTAATTCGCAACAAAAGATGATCGACACATCCGCTTTGTTTTAAAATGTGTATAGTAATGTATGTTTTTTGAATATCGTAGCGCATTTGTTCAATTACACGCAAATACGAAATGTTTGAATTTGTTTTAGTAGAAAAAAACGTAACCTTTGTTTTTCACAAAAAAATAACATTTATCTAAAAAGTAGTGATAGCCGCAAAACAGGTGTTTTCTCAAAAAACTCAACAAACACACTCTAATTTTGATGTTGTTAGTTAGAGGTATGAATCCTACGGATTTGAAGAATTTCAAGTAGTTGCGTGAAATTATCGTCGCATTACCACCAAGTGCCAAAACCTGCATATTGCCTCGTTTTCCGGGCATAATTTTTTTGCTATTAGTCAGATCTTTTCACGTGTGGTCTCATTTTGTAGGTCTCATAAAAAACTAAAAATCTATATAAAAAGGTTTTCAGTCCCTGTCAACACTTTCGATTTAATCCCAAAAAACACGTTTTCTCATTCTTTGTTGTCGAATTTAAAGTTTTCCCACAAAAAATGGTGTATCCATTATATGCGTCCGTATTTTAAATGCCCCCTTGAACAACTTGCAGCAATAAACCCAGACATTACAATCATTTCGGAGAAATTTGCTCATATGATTAGACTATCTAAGGAAACAACAACTTCAATAATGACAAAATTGTAGTTGCAGAATATCAAATGAATGGGGATTTAAAGGCTATTGATAATTCCGCAAAAAGTCATAACCTCTGTTCAAAACCTACAAAATGGAAAGTGATCGTATTTTCTCACAAAAAAATAAGGAAATAAATTAAAAGACATACAAACATATATCCGAATGGCGCAATTATTCAGGTATTTGAACCAGTTGAAAAGTTATTTTTCTTGACGAGTGTCTATTTAATCCATATGTGAATATATTAAAAGAGTCTTTAAACGTCAATAAACAAATTGTAGACTACAAAACGACGAAAATTCTATGCCAATCATTGATCGTTTCAACAATCACTAAGATATTGTTTACCGTGCATTTTTAGATTCGCTATCTACAAAACGCTTGTAAAAGGTTCAAAATTCTTGCTAGAAAGCTTGAAAAAGTACGACCATATTTCGACATCCTTTCACAAACTAGGTTGGTTGAATGTAAGTTATAAATATCACTTACTATACTATATTCGCTTCCAAATACTGGTACACTCGCCATCCCTATCCACATAACTTCATTTTTCCATAAAAGCTTCACTTTTTAAAGCGATCTAATACAATTCATAGTTGACCTGAAAGTAAACCTTTGCCATTTGACAACTTTAAAAATGATATCAAGAATTTGCTTATACTCGTACAGTGCCAAAATTAAAGATAGTTAGCTTTCACTTCTGCTAATAAAAATAGTATTTCTTCATTTGTGTGTAATTACATTAAATAAGTATAATACTTTAGGTGTATTGTCAGTCTTCTTGTCATTCATCTATTTTATTCATGTTTGTATTTATTTTTGTACGTGTTAGGTGGAGGTCTACCTAGGCTAAACCTCGCTCAAATAAAGAGAGTTTATTATTATTATAAATGTCGAAATGCATTAAATGCCCGATGCAAGTGCCCTATTTATACAGGGTGACTTCGAAGTTGAGTCATTTATTTTAACAGTGAGTAGATCTGATCAAAAGAAATGTTTTTTCCTTTACCATTTTCCTGGTAAAATTAAAGTAACAAAGTTATAGCCCTTTGGAAGTTTGAAGTTACCCGCCCTGTCTCAATAATAATATTATGTGGTCGTGTTGGCGACAACGGATATAATCCGCCGTATCTGGTTCATCGCATCGGGAAAAAAAAAGCGAAAGAATTGGAACGATGCTTTTTACAATTATTTCATTATTTGTATACAGTCAGTGTCAGTGAATAGTGGTATCTGTTGCGTGGCTCAAACGAAATAAAAAAGGCACATGTTTATGCGGATCGGTTTCCCAATCGAGTGCAACCAACCCTCGTGCCTTTGTTAATGTAGTACCACGGGCTCGTGAATCAGGTGACTTAAGACCCTCACAGGGGACTGCATGCCGGTGCTCCAAGACTGACGATCAAATTACAGGTCCGCACTGAAATACTTGTCGGGAGGATACTTTATAAAACAAGGTAAATTTTTTTTTTTAATTTTTTTTTATTTTTACACACATATTTTGGTTTATCTTCCTTCTACAATCATTATCTGAAAATTAATGACTCAACTTCAAAGTCACATAGTCTTATTCGTTACGGTCGGACCAGCGAGTGAGCACTTCCATGCCAAACATCTCAATGTCAAACTCAATTAAGCGCTTTGGGCTGTAGTCCCCGACATCGATATTTCAAAGTAATTTCACGGGATAAATAGGGTTGGGGATTTATATTCTATGCCAAACTATGATTTATCTCTATGCGAAATCTCAGTCGGTTCCGTTCAGCCACTTTGGCGCATCCACACTTTCTCATTGATATTGTTAAGTAGGGACGCATCCAGGTCATCACCCCAAACAAACATATTCGAATAGTTCGGAAGGTGTCAAACCTATATGTTTACATTGCATTGTTTATCTCCTTCGCATATTTTTAGTGCATACTTTTGACTCATCTGTCTACCAATGCCTACCAAAGTGACAACATAATAATAACACTTACCGGTGAAAACATTTACCTTCATTAGGCTTGTGCCACTATTTGTAAATTATGTAAGAAGCACCATGTCTTAGAATCCGCTGACACCCAAATATCTGCAAATACTCTCACTTTTAAAGAATAACACTAAATATGAATTTGATGAAAGAACTGTCAAGTGCACTTGATGTGCGATCCTCACTACTGATCTTGAAAATAAGGAGACAAACAAATCCTTGACTAGCTCCTTCTACCGAGTGTCTGAATTCGTTGCTCTGAACGAAGATGAGCCATTCAAAATGAATGGGGAGAGAGAAAATTTTGTGACTTTGCTTGTGCCAACAACAACCTCGATCATACCTTTGCAATCTAAGCCACCAGTCATATCCGTAATTGTTATTTTAACAACAAGCATAAAATTTTGCCGTACGTTGGAGGCATAGATGAAAGTGGGAGGTTGGATATAGTAATACAGCTCGACGGTATTCAAAGTCGTTTTCCATTACACATAAATATTCTTCTAAATTTAACTACCACAACAATAACAGTTCTAAAAGATGACTACAGTTATTGCATCTAGCTTTTATTGTTATTATACATGAACATGTCATGGGAGTGAAATATTGCAGCTGTAGCGTTACATAATGGTACAAGGGACATGTATAAAAACTAGAACAGGACAGAACTAATGTAACTTTGCAATAGTTTTCGAATTTTGCATATAGGGTGATCTTTTTGAGTGAGCACGATCGATAGCTTCGTTATTACACATGTTATCTCAAAAAGATTAATTCGATAGTTGTAGTCAATACAGTTCGGAAAAATTTTATATCTATATGGTGATTATTAACTATGTGCTGCCCCAATATACATTTTTTTAAATAGAAAAACCTACAGTTTATGGCTGCAGATTGAGATAGGCCCATTCAAACGTAGCAATAGCTAGAGTATTGAATTTACCGTAATAGTAAAATATTATTTATATTTTTCATATTGCTAAAGCATTTTCCTGGATAGTTCATACAGGGTGGTCAAGACCGCAAAATGAACAGTTTCTTAAAGTTCCACACGAAACTGTTTGTTTTCATACTTTTTGATTTCTATCTCATAAGATTTATTGGATTTAACGTTAATGGAATTTGTACGACAACTTTCTAAGTTACAGGTAACCTGATACCTTTCTTCCTCACGCAGAATATATATTCAGTGCGCGTTACAATAACAATACTCTAAAATGCTTTGTGATTTTGTTAATGGGTGTTTCAGGAAACAACTTTAGCAACATGAAAATTTACGTTTTTCCAAATTGTTTTTCTGGGTGGAAAATGACATATTTCTCACTGTTTGAGAAATATTGCTCGTTTCGAAAACTATTAATTTAAGAATAAAGTTCGTGGGAACCAATGTTATTCAGAATGACCAAAAAAACCTACATAACATTTTCTGGGGTTTCTTTAATTTTGGGCTCGGTAAAATGCAGATTCATCAAAAGGCGACCTATTTGAAAGAGATTATTGTACAAATAAAAACGAATCAGATTATTTTCCGAGCAAATACTCCCTACACTTTAAAAATGAAGGGTACAGGGAAAACGTGTCATAAAAAGTAAGTTTAGAAAAAAGTGAATTGAACGTTCGAAGACTCCTAGTCTCGTTGTACAGGGTGGGTAAAAGCAGACCAAACATTTTTTTAATAGAAACTCCTATTTATTTTTGTATATTCTTATGGTAGACAAACATTTTTTATGTGTTAGCGTCCATGCCTGAATTCAACTTTTTTGAGATATTGAAGTTAGAAATGAGTCTATCCGTCTATGCGACACCCTGTAAAATATAAGGGTTGATTAACCAGCAATCTTAGATTACACGATCTGTTCTGATATGAGAACAACCTTAACAGGAAATTTATTACACAGGGCACAGAATCTCAATAGCTCATGCACAGAATTATTTCTAAGAATTTTTATTGGGACAAGAAAAACACAACGAACCAAAAAGCTCTATTCAAAAGAACATAGATTAAAACAAAATAAAATTAATGGTAACTGCTCAAAAATGATACTTCACGTTTATTTCGTCGCAGATTGGTGTACGGTAAATTCTTGCAGTATCTACTAGATTCGGTGACGATCAGTGGACGCCCATCTTTTTTTCATACAACGGCTGTGACTTTCATCTTTTTCCTTGCACGGCAAGTTTTCAATTAGGTATAACTACGATTTTCCATTGTTTTTGCGTGTTTCCGATAGATCATAGGATTGTACTGCGTTAAAACTACATGTTGCCGGTTCTAGCTACAAAACATCAAATATGTGACATTAATCTTTCATATACAGGGTGGGACATAGAAACCATGTGTTTTTAGATTGGACGGTACGTGGCCATTGGAAAGTGGAGGGGCGTACACCATGTTACAATCCATTTCTTGACTCAAAAGTCGCAAAGTCGCAACCATGGTGCCACGGATGTTAGAACAACGCGTATTAGCTTACCATTGTTTTGTAAGGAGCTGCGGGTCGGTGACTGCAGTACAACTTTTCCGCCGAAGATTCGAAAATCCGCGAGAATTGCATGAAAAGCCACTCCACAGCCCTAAGGTAACAGTTTGGTGCGCGGTGACAAGATTTGGCGTCATTGGACCATATTTTTTTAACAAAATGGGGTTACCGTTACTATAACATCTGATCGTTACATTAATTCGGTTAACAGCTTTTTCATACCTGCCTTACAAAGAAGAGGTGTGGATATGCAAGATTAGTAGTTTCGGCAAGATGGGGCCACGGCACATACCGCCAGAGCATCTATGGCTGTTTTCGCGGCCTGTTTCCCGGTTTGGTGACATTTCATGGCCTCGCAGGTCCCTTGACCTATCTACGTCCTATTTTTTGTGTGGGGATATCTTAAGTCGCGTGTTTACGAGAGCAAGCCAGGTACGTTAGATGCATTAAAGGAAGCGATTCGTCACGAAGTTAGTCTAATCAATAGAGATCAACTGGAAAGAGTGGAGGTAAATTTTCGAGAACGACCTCAGCAATGCGTTAATGAAAACGGTCATCACATGCTAGCTGTTATTTTCTATTCCTGAATATCTTAAAATGCTTTGTTCTTACCTATATTGTGCTACCAATGAAAATTTTTTAAAGTAAAAATTTACAATTTTATTATCATTTTAAAAACACTTGGTCTCTATGCCCCACCCTGTATTAATAATATGTAGTACAACCTTCTTAAATGCAAAAATGTCTTACAGGGTCTTCCCTAAAGGACGCCTGTATATGTGGGATATAAATGTATATTTTTGGAACGAGTAATACATTTGGTATGACGTAAATCACACACGTAGCTTGCTGTAAGCCTACCACGTGTACCTCATCTCAAAAACAACCAACCGTAGGTCACGTAATCCTGATTTGACCCCATAGCGCTTACTCTTGTTTAGAAACTGAAATCATCGTTAGAGGCCCTATTCAAGCCTGGCATCCTGTCGTAATATAATTCGTCCGATATTTCCATAAAGTGCTTCCGTTGCTCTTTTAATATGGCCTCCATTTTCCCAGCTGGCGCTGGTGAATAGAGGCATAAAATTACAAATCGTATTAGAGCGCATCGAGGTGCGCTGCGTTTTCAATTGCGTCATTTGCCGGCTTTTCTTTATTTGCGTCGTGTATAACAAGCTGCATGCGGCACTTCCCACCTTTTACTTACTTCCCACGCTATAACTGGAAGGTGTTGGATATTAAATTGTAGCTCGTTTCCTCGTGCTATCATAGCGATTAAAATTATCAGCATTTTGATTGCTCAAAACAAAAAGCTGTCTGTCAGCAGAAAAATACAGGCATCTCTGAACGATAGTGTCCACTCCTAAGAAGCTAAAACCGACCAGTGATAACCTCCAGGACACTGGCGGCGTTCGGCTTGTCGCTGTAAATTCGTGCACGTAGAGTACTGTCATCAGCAAAGCTGTGGATCGGATTTATCGTACAGGAAAGGAGGTCGTTGATACGTAAGAGGAACAGTCTAAGTTGCTTAAACTAAATGCAGACTGAATATGATCTGGCTGCTTTCCATCTCCGCGACCATAACCAACCGTATACTACGTCGTTTCATGCTTTTTAAGGTAGGAATAGGTCTTGGTCTACTGAGAAGCTCAGTGCTGTTGTGTAGGCGAAAAACAGTAGTTCTATTTTCGCTTTATGATTGCCGCCATCTGTCCCCCTTATACCGTACTTGAAAGCATGAAACAACGTTGTAAACGGTTGATTATGGTCGCAAAAAAGGAAAGCAAACAGACCATATTCAACCAATGACCATGTGTTTATGCCATGATCGCTTGTACCGCTCTAATCTCTTGTATATTCTACAGCGCTCGCTGTAAATGAACCAACGTCGCGCCATCTCTTAGCACAGAGTGGTATTAATGCGCAGAATAACATAGACCTATCGTTCGCTACTTACGAAGTAAATATGGCTATTCTAAAACGTTGACAGGTTGGCATGAAATGTATACTTACATTGAACTTAAAACAAGTTTTCTTTTGATGCACGGATTTCAAATACGTTGTTACCAATCAAAATGCGATTATGAACCGCATCAAATTTAAAATATGAATGTATACTATCTATTTAAGTACTGATTCACATATTCTACCTGAAGATAGTCGTTAGCCATATATTGAGTTTTGTCGTCCAAAAAAGGGTTCTGAAAGATACTAGCGCTAGCTGTGAGACAGTTGCAGATCAAAAAATTAATTTAGCAGTCAACTTTAAAAGAGTTATAGTGTTTTATTATGATGTCTCATAGATGGCGCTGGGATCTCCAATCCCTTATTAGCCTTTCTAATGCCTATTAATTGGGTGCCTTGAGGTGAAATATGTTAATGGATGCCTGGTTATCTTTAGATGGAACTCATAATCAATAACAGAAGATACCCTATTATAATAGACATTAGTGTGGCCAAAAGAGGTTGCGCCATCTAAGAGACAGTAGCAGAACTAAAAATTCCGGTTTATTGTACGAAGTTCTGACCACAACAGGGCCTTTTTCAAGTACAACGACAATAATAACAGTATATTTTGTTATCATGCTATTTAGCTTGACCTGTATGTACTCGTATGTATGTATATGTAACGGAATGTTTGAGCATTTTTCACTAATTTCCAGAAGTTTGATTAATTTGAAACTTCACACACATATCAAGGATCGATGACAATGCAATAATTTGATAAAAGTTATCCATTATCCTTACGCTTTTTACTCTGAATTGAATTATTCTGTTAATAACTTAAATTTTGTTATAATTTTATTTTGTAAGTCATTAATTATCATTGATTGTGCGACCATCTACTACTGTAATATAAACTCTTTGTAGTTAAAAATTATCTTCTACTTTTTAGTTCGGTTAGCTATAAAAGCGAGTTTTTTAGTTATTTTAAACTATTGTTGATTTATCTGTCAGGTCAGGTGACAGTGTTTTTTCTTCTCTTCATTCCTATACAGTGTATTGTAACAGACTCATAGCGGGCCGAGATCGATAAAAGCCATCATTACAGTTTCAAGATGGCACCACGTAAAACCAGAAAGCCCAGGATCACTTGAGGTAGGCACATCTGCTCCCAAAAGGACGTGCAAACCTCCAAAGCGACAAGCGAGCATGATGTTATGCGTAATTTTTAATGTACCAGTCACGTTACCCTCGTCCATCGTCCCGAAAAAGGCCAAATGTTCTCCAAGATCGCAAAAACCCATCAATCTGTTGACGCATCATACCGTTTAATTGTTATGCAATCTTCGACTACATTCTTTATGGATCTGAAATGCGAGAAATAGTACCACGACCTCTACAAGGGAACAGCGCATTTGGGATTCAAGAACAATCCATCAGAAAAAATCGGGGAGTAAAAAACTTATGGTCCATCACTTGGTTTAGAGAATATCATAATTGCATAAAAACTTTTAGTTTGCTTCATACTTTTTGAGTACCAGATATACTTTTCGAACAAATGTCCATTTTTCACACCAGAACCAGTACTGGTGATAAAAATAGAAGAATAGTAATTTGTTGTTATATAACCTCAATGCTGGAGGGATTCGAATGCCGGTAATGCTGGGATCTGCATGTATTAATATACTATAGATTAATACTATCTATAATTCAAAACGCATCCGTATTCCAAATGATTATTTATGCATGGAACAGAAATTGAATCCATGATTACGGCTTTGCAGGGTTGAACCCATACTGCAAAGGTTCACCTCGGTACGGGAGATCCGATATAGTACAGTCAATATAGGCTTTTCTGGACCAAAATAAATGCATGCTTAAGTTGTCGAAAGATACACTTCATGTTATTAGATTTACAACTATCAGCAACAAAAGTATCATGATAAACTGAATTGCTATTTGTCAGTATTTCAAGGAACATATTCCAGGCAGTAACAGGACCCAAGAGCTTGGTGCTAACCATTGATTAACGTACTCCACCTGGAGTTAGCAACCATATTCTGTATTTTGGCATCAAAAAAGTATCTGAAAGATCCTAGCGCCTTATAAGAGACCACAGAACACAAAAATGAATTTAGAAACCTACTTTGAAAGATTTGTTGCTTGATTTTGCTACAGCCTCACAGATGGCGTGAATCAATGTGCTAACTGAATTTTCATCCCTGAGCTGAATTCCGATTCCGGTCGCCCGGCCGTCATAATATGATTCGACATGATAATTTTGATACCTGGTTATCATTCAAATTAACATGGTAGTGTCGAGATTGTTATAGTCTAATTGTATTTTTCCCGATCTAAGAAAAGCTTTAGACACAGCAAACCATAAGTTATTATTATATTGGGGAGGCTTTGGGGGAAAATGTACTCATTACTAGAAACACTTATCCAACAGACAACAATCCGTTAAAGCATCAAAATATCAGTATCGAAATGTTCATTAAATTAATGTGGCATCCCACAGGAAACCGTTTTAGCGTCACCGCGTTTTAATATACAGGGTGTTGATAAAGTATGTAGACAAACTTTAACCGTCGAATCCTTGGTCAATTTGATGACTAAATGTTCATAATGATATGAACATGGCTCCGTAACGGCTTTCTTTTCTAGCTAGAGAATTATTACTAAAGAAATACGAGTAATTTTTCAAATATCTCTATGAATAAAGAAACGTATTTATTGAAAAGCTGGTATAACCTATGATAAATTTTGCATGTTTTACAGGTTGCTGAGGCTCAATATGAACGTGGATGAAAATAGTATTTTGCTGTGTTTTTGGAAAAAAATTATTTAGTAGGTCAATAGTTTTGAACAGTAACATTCGAATAGAACGACAACAATAGAACATATAGAATAGTTTTTTTTACAATGAATATTCGAAGTGGCCACCTTCGACTTCAATGCAGGCGTCTAGTTACACATTGACTGACGAACTCTCCTGAAAATACCCGGAGTATTTTGTACAGTCAGACATGACTTGACAATTCTGACTCTTAAGTCCTCCACTCTTTGAACAGAAGTCTTGTTTACTAACGATTTCAAATGTCCCAATAAAAAGAAATCTATAGGATTCAGGTCAGGCGATCTAGGCGGCCATGTCTGTGGTCTGCCTCTTACAATCCATCGATTTGGATAATTATCATCTTGGTATTCTCGCGCAACGACAATGAAGTATGGCGGAGCACCGTCATGCATATACCACATGTGACGTCGTTCTCTAAAAGGAATTTCCGCCATTAATCCAGGTAGGTCAAATTCCAAAAATCTTCGGCACTCATCGCCGCTAAGTCTGGGGGGGGAAATGAGGGCCAATCAAGTGGACACTAACGATTCCAATCCAAATATTGAAGGAAAAGTCGTGTTGCGCATTATGTTCAATTATGGCATGGGGATTTTCTTCACACCATACATGGTTATTATGGAAATTTATTATTGCTGTTCGCGAAAAACATGCTTCATCCGTAAATAGTATTCGATTTAAAAAAATTTGATTTAACAATACTTTTTCACGTAACCAGGCAAAAGCGCTTGTACACGTTGTATATGATACACCTATATAGTTGAGAAAAATATCATCATTTAACTGACAAATTATCTCAAATTGACCGTGTGGGAAAAATAGTAAGTTTCACAGATGACATAGCAGTTCTTTCTACAGGTGATGATTGGTCTCATTTAAGTGATAACAGTATAGTTGAAAATGATTTTGTCAAAATTATCCAGTGGCCTAATAACAGAAAAGTAAGCATTAATTATTCTAAAACACATTTATACCATTTTCTTTCTATTCCAGACATCTACCAAATTACACAAACATCTCATATATCGTGAATAACCAGAAATTAGAAATTAACATAGCATCAAATATAAAATACCTTGGAATATTCCTGGATCCACACTTGCGTTGGGATGATCATACTTCATATATTTTCAAAATAGATATGTCTCTTAAAAATTAAATATATCAAACACATGTTAAACAAACATACCTTGATCGAGCCACAGTCAGTATTTTGACATGGGGAGCTACATGCTTACTGATTTTAAAAGCCATGTTTAACAAACCAACTGATATCATATACAAAGATATACACGCATATGACTTAAAACGGCTTTATGTCTTACATGCTATACCTTTATTTAGGACCAAACTTATACGTTAATTTAAGAGAATAGTTTCAAGAAAAAGTTAAAAGGATTGATTTTTTTTCTGGCAATACCAGACATACACAAATTGATTCTAAATGTAAACATCAAATTAATAATTCGTTGATAAGTTATACCTCTATTTATGTTTAAATAATATGTACAATGGCAATATTAATGGTCTATGTACAGGCAATGCCACCTATGCGCCGTTACTTGATATTTATTTACTAATTTTTTATATTGTCTTTTAGGATTAAACGGATATTATTATTATGATGCTGCACTGCAAAATTCATTTGAAATTATACCTTATACATGTATCACGGCAGAGAGATGCTACCTATTTTCTGTAAAATCTCTCATAAGTCATCCCAATAATATGTTCTAGAAGTGAAATACGGCGCTGAAGCCAAAAAGGACATGTTCAGTTTTCGTTCAATAGATCTTGATCTGTCCTTCTAGTCTTCTACATTAAAGTCTATTAATTAGTACCATATACAAAAAAATTGGGAAGAACCAAAGTTTCGTTACAACCAATATTATTCGGTATTAGGAAGATTCTGATTCTCTTAAAGTCATGATCTGTATTCAGATCTGAAAACCTGTGTGATTCTATGGTTGTTGACCATGGAGTTGTTTCAAGAGTTCGAACATTGAAATTGTTCAAAGGTTCCAAATTAAAGTTGTAAGGAACATGGTCAATGCTATTTGATTTGTTCGCAATAAGGACATTCATCGCGATAATATTCCTCTAGCTAGAGATGAGATCACGAACGGAGCGGCCGGAAACGATGAGAGGCTGCATCAGCACATTAATGCAGGAGCTCCTCAACTGCTTGAAAACCTACTCTATCCAATACTTGGAAAGGACTAAACCAGCGAGCCTCTTAGTGTTTTTTGTCTAAAGCAAAGTATCTGCGCGAGTTGGTAGTGATATTATTTATTATCCGTTAAATTTAGGAATATAGAATGAAAGTATTGGTTACTCAAATTGATGAGTTTAAATGTTCGGGCATCAAAACAAAAAAAAAACTCGCTCGTGGTATCATAAAGAAAGCGGCATATGCGACAATACGTAATATGAAAGTTGTGTGTTCGAGTCCCAACGTCATAAAATTTGTGTTCTGTTCCTCCATATTAGCACTATCTATACAGAGTGTCCTGAAAGTTGGGACTTCCCTTTTCAGAAACAACTATGTTTAGAATAACGGAGATGGTTTGCGGCAAAACACCACCGAAAACGTAAAACAGGAAATTGAAGAAAAATATTTATTATATCATTTATAGTACGTCATTTTAAGTACTGCCCTGTCACATGTAATGTTTGTAATTACAGCTTTTGCACGCGATAAACAAAACTACGCAGCGTTGATGGAAATCTACGTTATTTCTATATGAATGTGTTTATTCCGGTTTTCAAACCCGGTTTGTTTACAAACCAGGTTAACCTACACACCGTGCGGCGCCTGATTTGGATTCTGACTCACACAGTCATAGTACCACAAAACCCTTTGACGTAGGTGAGAAAGGGCTTATTTTAACTTTGTCGGAAATTACTATCTCACTTACCTTAAGGCTTTGTGTTACTAGAAAAACTCACTTACTACTGCCTGAGCTATACAATCTGTAAATCCCCAACTTTAAGGACACCCTGTGTAGTCTAGTCCTATTGTGTCTGTACTATATGATACGGTAGGGTCGAATGAATACTGTAAAAGTTCAGCTGTATTCCGGTGGCTAGTAATGAGCTGCGGAAGATCGATGTGCAGTTTTAATATCAGATGTGGGATATGGACGGAATACCAAATAGCTTTTTAGTTATGATGAATGATTCCACAGCGAAGCATAAGCTACTACGTGATCAGTTTGGATTTTGTCTAGTCTTATGACGTGGATTTTTCTCTTTGTTGTGGTAAAGACATTACCGTTAAATATATATAGCGAGGCAGATGTAGTTAATACGTACAGGATGTAAAGAAATAACGGAGCGGCTCTGGATGTTTCCAGATAAAGTATTTTTAAAAAAGGTCAACTTAGACAAGAGTTTCAGTGGACATTATCGTTTTAATTGAAAATGTAATGATTTCATAAAAAGCAGTAGTTTATTCCAAAACATGTCCATCTGATTCCCAACACGTTTTGAACTAGTTCTAACAGTTCTGGTTTTGAAAGAGAACTGAAACATCAAATATTAAGCGCATGCGCATTAACAGAATAAATAACGTCGATCAGCTGGTAAGTTGCATTTTATGTCTGCCAATTTGTGCATTTTTCACTTTTTAGTGTTTTCATATATCAAACCTAAATTTTAACTGCTTATTGTGCCGTTCATTAGGCATATTCAAAAAAGAGTGACGATGAACATTACCTTGAAACAGATTCAAGGCAGGATGAAGATCTTGTGCTGTTTACAAGAGTCCCAAAAACAAGAAATGAAAATGATATAGGCAAAAGTATTGACAATTTGGATGAATTTGTTTCAATCGTGTTTTAGTAGCATAAATATGGTGTTGTATATGATATATATATATATATTCATTGTATATTTCAGGTTAACTCAGAGCTCAGTATGTTAACATTCCACTTAATTGCTTCCTCTGCTTCTGTAACTGCATGCTTCCTCTAAAGGCAACATGAATTCTTCCAGCCCTAAAAAAGAGGAAACTACGTACTAGCCACTCCTCTCTTGCTAAATCTGCCATCTTGCTTTCCCAATTTTTTTAAAAGGATTTACGGTATGTCAAGAAACAATAAATCTTAAATCCCAGGTCTATCATAGAGAAACTTGATAATTTTCAATTTTGATTCAATTAAGCCCTTTAATTCCCTATTCCAACATATTAGTTTGGAACTAGTTCTAAACTGATTGGTGGAACAAACCTCAAGCTAAGTAAACATGAAAGTAGCATATACAGAAATTGTTAGATGTTAAACACACTTAATAAAAAGGAAGAAAAATTGTTGCAAGCTATTATTCAATTAATTCTGTAAGGAAAACTTCAGAGGAAAAAGAAAGCACTCTTGGTTATTTTAAATGATCTCAATTGCAT